>CM060403.1:57668489-58073489 GCA_030545235.1 Helianthus tuberosus
CTGCGAGATAAAGTATCATCCAGGGAAGGCGAACGTGGTCGCCGATGCCCTAAGTCGTAAAGAGAGAATCAAGCCCATAAGGGTTAGAGCTTTGGAAATGATCATACGAACCGATCTTTCCTTGCGCATTCGTGCCGCGCAGAAAGAAGCTCTCAAGGAAGGAAACCTTGAAGAAGAATATCTCCGTGGGATGGAGAAGCTTTTGGTACCAAACGAAGAAGGAACATTATGTTTTGAGAAAAGGATTTGGGTTCCTCTGTTTGGTGATTTAAGGAAAGTTATTTTCGATGAAGCTCACAAGTCGCGGTACTCTATCCATCCAGGAGCGGATAAGATGTACCAGGATCTCAAAGATTATTATTGGTGGCCTAGGATGAAAGGCGATGTTGTTGTTTACGTGAGCAAATGTTTAACGTGCGCTAAGGTTAAAGCGGAATACCAGAAGCCTTCAGGACTTCTGCAACAACCTGAGATTCCCAAGTGGAAATGGGAACAAATCTCCATGGATTTTATTACAAAATTGCCAAGAACGCCAAGAGGCCATGACACTATCTGGGTGATAGTGGATCGATTAACGAAGACAGCACACTTCTTACCTATCAGAGAGAAGGATAATACGAGCAAATTGGCTGAAATTTACATGAGAGAGATCGTCGCGCGCCATGGAGTACCTCTCTCAATCATCTCTGATAGAGACGGAAGGTTTGTGTCAAGGATATGGCAATCCTTCCAAGAAGCCTTTGGCTCACAATTGAATTTGAGCACTGCGTTTCATCCGCAAACTGACGGTCAGAGCGAGCGAACGATACAGACTTTGGAAGACATGCTGAGAGCGTGTGTTATGGATTTGGGCGGTAGCTGGGATAAACATTTACCTTTGGTCGAATTTTCATACAACAACAGCTACCACACCAGTATTGGTGTCGCGCCATTTGAAGCCCTTTACGGACGCAAGTGCCGATCACCTCTATGTTGGGCTGACGCAGGTGATAGGCAGCTTGCTGGTCCCGAAATCATCCAAGAGACGACAGACAAGATCGCGCAGATTCTTAAACGCATCGAAGCAGCTCGCCACAGACAGAAGGCCTATGCGGATCCAAACCGAAAACATGTGGATTTCCAAGTTGGAGAAATGGTGTTATTGAAAGTCTCACCCTGGAAGGGTGTGGCACGCTTCGGAAAGCGTGGGAAGTTAAATCCGCGCTACATTTGTCCCTTCAGAATTCTGGAAAGAATAGGACTAGTAGCATACAAGTTGGACCTACCTGCTGAACTCCATTCTGTTCACGATACATTTCATGTATCCAACCTAAAGAAAAGTCCAACTCAAGATGACATTGCCATTCCCATCGACGAGATTCATGTTGACGACACGCTCCATTTCGTTGAAGAACCGGTTGAGGTTACGGATTGGAAAGTAAACAAGACCCGCCGGAGCAGTGTCAAGCTCGTCAAAGTTCGTTGGAATGCCAGACACGGTCCTGAGTACACCTGGGAGCGTGAGGACCGGATGAAAGAGAAATACCCCCACCTTTTTCCTAAGAACCCTGCATCTACAAGCAGAACTTAAAATTTCGGGACGAAATTTATTTAACGGGGGGAGAATGTGACAACCCTCACTAAACCAGGTATCCGTACGACTTAATTACTAACTAATTACTGCTTAATTACTGTGCTTGCTTGAACTTGTGAATAAACTGCTACTTGAACACTGATACATGTACTTACTTGCATCATACTTTACTTGCTGTCACTACATTATTTACATGACTGAACCTTAGTGACAAACATGATGCACAAAAAGCACAGTAGCACTATAACGGATAACCTATTGAACATGCTGATAAAGCCAGCATCAGGCAAACACTGCCTCTAAGGCCTGTAAGAGCCTGAAATATTTTGCTACACTAAGTGGTGAGTGTAGGGATACAAGGGTTGTAGAACTGCGTCTCTAGGAATAAGTCACAATGACTGGATGTGCCTAAAACGTCCTCTAAGTACAAAATTCAGCACTTTACATAAAAATCCAGCTTTTAAGCTAACTAGTAAAGTGCCAAAATATGAGAAAAATATTATTAGACACTTTCCAAAGTGTTGGTGAATTAATGGGTCATTAAAAATAATATTAACGACACTCGAAATATTTATTTAGCACTATAACGGATTGATATCCAACCGATCAACCGGAATTAACCCGGGACATAAAAATGTTGTCGTTTACATTGTTATTCTTTTTCTAAGCCAGTTAGGGTCCCCGAATACCCTAACACCCGTCATAATACTTAACACACAAGTAACATATATTAATTCCTAACCTAATAAACTAGATACTAACTAACACTTCAAAACAAACTAGTTACCCCACCATCATCCGATCGGTTCCCCCAATAAAGGAACACACCACCAATTTCTTTTGATTATAATAATCCCAAGGTTTAATATCAAGGCTACACATTATTTGGAGGGTAATGGCATTGCATGGTTTGTGAGTTTACTTATAAAACTAATACACTTCACTCATTTTCAACAAACAATCGTGAGCTCTCTCTCCCTCTCGCTAGTGCTCTCGGCCGAACCCCACTAACACCATCTCACCCTTATCAAATTTCGATCTTGCCATTCCTTATACACTCAAGGGTTAAGGATCGCGTACAAGGAGACCCGGTGCTTGCGGATCGTCAAGAACCTCACCCCATTGCTTTTATCCACGCGTTTTCCGACTAGTTTCTTCCCTAGCCTCGAGCTAGTAGTAAGTTGCTTGAAACACACTCTTGATCTATTTTAAAGTGGTTAAAAGGAACTTTGTCGGTTAAAATCTACGAACACACAAAAGACATGGTAAAAGTCTACTAAATAATATAAACAAAAGGGGTTAATAGATGAATATTTGTGTAAAACTTGTAAGACTTGTTTTATTATGATTATTTAGTGTTGATTTATGCTAGTAGTAGCTCGGATCGTCATCTAACCCGGCTAAGTCATGTTCATGGAACATGACCTAGTGTATGTTATAGTGTGAAAAGTGGTTAGACGAAGACCACTACTACTTATAACCATGAACTTGTGTAAAAACAATTTTTCTCACAAAATGGAGTTCTAAACTAGTAGATCTACGGATCTACAAGCGGTATTTTCAAAGAACCAAGTATCAAAGAAATCATGTTTTCTAAAAGACGGATCTTACACTAACAAGAATGGTTTTTAGAACACACAAGTGTGTAAACACTTGTGTAACACAAAGTTTCGACCAAATAACTATTTTTGTAAAAGTTGACGAGAAGTTGAAAAGACGGAACTTCTCTAAAAACGAGGTTTTCACAGAATCGGATTATTTTATATATAGATCCACTAAAAGTAATGAGATTTACTTCACAGTTTGGATAAATCACAAGTTCATGAAAATTTATGCGATTTATATACATATTTTGACTAGTTTGTGATTGGAACATGGTTTTGATTGAATAAGAAAATTGTTGGTTGATTTGTTAAAGAAAATGATACGCTTGAAAGCGTGGCCACCTCCAGTTACAGAGGAAACTCTGGCGAAATTTTTCTAAAAACCTAACACTTAGAACTATTCACACTACAAGTGTTAAAATTACTTTTGGCATGTTTTCAAAATATAAAATTTTGCCATGACTTTATTTACTAAATATTCGGAGGTGGGATTTTCACAAAATTTAACGTGATAAATATATATTTTCACACACTGTTTATGATTATTTTGTGAAAATACATAGATATTATTTTTAGAGTAAAAATAATATTTACGAACGTTAACGAATCCAAAATAATACGAACGCTTTCACCATGAATATATAAGTTACACCGGTAATTATATTACCACTCGATTGTTAAAACGTAACTTACGCACTTACAAAAATATTTTTGAACGCGTATTTTAACAACGTATTATTGGAGAAAAATTATGTGAAATAAAAATATAATATTTTTGAGAAAAATACTTATATTTTGGAATTGGAAATATATATATATTAAGTGAGACTTAATGATATAATTTGAACGCACATGTATTGAATCCCCCATCCTTGGGAAGGAGATTAACTACCAAGTATATACAGAATGTAAACACGAAATAGTTGTCTAACTATTTCCCAAAGACTTAAACTATAAAGCTAAGGCACGGCCGTCCGTCTAATAGAAATTAGCACCTGTAGGTCGTCGCACAGCTGCGTGAGCAGGAGATACTTGGTAGAGACGCTTCACTGTGAGTTCATGTCCCCCTTTTCTCTAACTGTTTTCAGTTTTCTTAACTGCGGGGGTGAAATACATGTTACTTTGATTACAAGTACTTTATACATGGTATGATTAGCGTAAGGAGGTTTACTACTTAGATCATGTGAGTGGGTAGGCAGAAACACCGAGGGACGTAAGCGGTAGATCTATCTGGGTGTAGCGAGCCCAACTCTAGGCCCAACAGAACGGACCTCTAAGAGGCCCAGCAGAACGGACCTTGAGTGACTTTGTACCCAATGCTAAATTTGCTAGGTTTGAGTCTTCCTACTTGCACTTCACACATACTAATGGCCTTGCAAACCATTGGTGATCTCTTTTTCCTTACACTGCTACATACCAGGGAATTTTTATACTTACAAGTGTTTTACATACTCACTTACACATGAACTCGCTCAACATTATTGTTGATTTTTCAACTTACATGTATTTCAGGAAATTAAAGATCTGGCATGGTATGTTATGTTTTCCCGCTGCATAAGGGTTCCAAGGTCATCCCAGTTTAGGAAATGTGACTCTTTCCTGGACAAGTCACAAATCTTAAACTGCGTTTATCTCATGTTGATGTTTATGTTTTTCAAGACAATGTTTTATGATATGATGTTGTAAGTCTTTAAGACAATGGTATGTTACTCTGGTTTTAAAACTTAATCAAATGGATGATCTTGCATGATTTTATTTCATATAGCTTTGTTATGGTTAAGCTATGGTATTAGGAAGTCACACCAAAATTAACCACGCTTCCGCAAAGCCAGGGTGTGACATCGCACATGTTAGCATTTTGCTTTTCTTTCCTCCTCCACCTCAGTCACCAGTATAGCTGGTTTGGGTTTTATGCGGATTGCATTACTTTTGGGAAAAGACACTACTAATGAGCCGAGATTGTGGAGACTTTTGAAGACCACTTTTGACCACATGATTTTGATGCACTGATATACTTATTGGACAAGGGTAGGGTGACCCTGTGTCCCTTTTGATGTGATACACTTTGTAGACAATGTAATTGTGGTCGGAAAATAGTGAAAGCCCAATCATCATATTCCCCATTAAACATGTAACAATACTTTGTGGTCAATGACTAATGAAAGCTCAGTCGCTATGTCTTCACTAAGCACGTTGTTGATCTGCGTGTTTGTGCTATAATTGTGATGCTACGTGCTTGCTTGTTATGTTCTCGTTAAATATGTTCCCATCTACATGTTTGTGCTATAATCGTAATGTTATATGATTGCTGGCTATGACGATTGCTTATACACATATGTATACGCACCTCCTAGGTCTTATTCGTTAAGTAGAGGCTTATGTGCCTGTGTCTTTAATATGACCTGACCTAACCGATCTTCTTCTTAGAAGATGTCGCTTCAAAGGAACACCGATACCAACAACCCTATACCGACGACAGAGGCAGAATTACAAGAGCGCATCTCATAGGCCATCGCACAGCACGAGGTCCTTCGCTCCGAACACAGCGGAGCTACCTCAGGAAATACCCCACCCAACGGTAATGTTTAGTCACCTAAGACACATTACGAAACGTTTGAACATTTCCAAGGGTGCTTTGCTAATGCCTTATGTGAATGATGTTGCTTATGTCGCAGGTTGCACCTACAAGCAGTTTTTGAGCTGCAAGCCCCGGGATTTTGACGGCACTGGGGGTGCCATAGCCTTCGTGCGTTGGGTTGAGAAGACGGATTATGTTTTACGATTAAGTAAATGCGCCCCCGAGCATTAGGTCACGTACATAGCTGGACTGTTTCTGGATGGGTCTCTGGCATGGTGGAACCTTCAGGTTCAGACGTTGGGAGAGACTGCTGCGTATGCTTTAACGTAGGACGAACTGAAAGAGCTAATGCGTAAGAGATATTGCTCAAGGGCAGAAGTCCAGAAGTTGGAGATTGAACTTTGGAACTTGAAAATGGAAGGTCCAAAGATAGCCGAGTATGTGCAGAGATTTCATGATTTATCGCAAGTTGTTCCATATCTGGTGGAACCAGAGTTTAAGAGGATCAAACGCTTCATCGAGGGATTGGCACCTCAGATTCTAAGCCTGGTGACAACATCTAAACCTCCAACAATCACCGATGCTATCGACTTAAGTGTGGCACTCACTGAGGAAGCGGTTAGACTAGGAAAATTTTCCACCTCTGAGGAGAAAAAGGAGATTTTGTGGAGCCGTCTAGAGATAACAAGAGGAAGCTCGCAAATTTCAAGAAGGGTACTCGGGTGAGTAACAAGAAGAAGGCCAAAAGGGAAAAGACTACATGGGTACCCTACCTAAGTGCGACAATTGTCTACGTTATCATGTCGGGCGATGTAAATATGGAAAATGTGATAACTGTGGCAAGAGGGGGCATCCCAAGGAGACTTGTAGGCAAGGTACTGAACATAGAAATGGAGGCCAAGATGGTAGCGAGAATCACGAAGGAAACAACGACAACAACGACTATCAAGGCAGAACGAGTGACAAACAAAAACGTGCTCAAGGTTGTTATAACTGTGGAGACAAAAGGCACTTCAGAAAATATTGCCCTAAAAACAATCAGGCGCAAGGATGAAAGCTCAATAGCGGGGCTAGGAAAGCACGCCAGGATCCAAACGTGGTCATCGGTACGTCCCATATTAGTCAATGTTATGCATCGATGCTACTTGATACTATTACAAATTTTAGCTTCGCATCTCTAAAGTTTGAGAGCATACTTGGTTTAGTAGCAAGTAAGTTAGATAACCCGTACTAGCTAAAGGGAAACTTCGACGACGTAGTTGGAATGGATTAGTTGTCAAGCAATCTAGCGGAGATTGTTATCCGTATCCCGATGGCGAATGGAGAAACGATCGTGATTTATGAAGCAGGATACGCCCCTACGGATTATCAGTCGTTGAAGACACGGAAGTTTTCGCGCAAATGATGTGTTGCCTTTTTCTTTTGGCTCATGACGTGGACAAAGAATCCGAAGAACCTAAGCTCGAAGATATCCCTGTGATAAGGGAATATCCTGAAGTCTTCCCCAAAGACTTGTCAGGATTACCTCCTCAACAACAAGTCGAATTTCGCATCGATTTGGTTCCAGGCGGCGTGTCTGTAGCCAAGGCACCCCATCGACTTGCACCTCCTGGGATACAAGATTTGTTAACGCAGCTTCAGAAGTTTCCAGATTGGGGATTTATAAGGAAAGCGTTTTGCCCTTGGAGTTTCGGTACTATTCGTAAAGGAGAAGGATGATAATTTTCAAATGAACATCAACTGCCAGGAGCCGAACGAGCTAACCAACAAGAGTCAGTAACTCTTGCTAAGGATTAACGAATTATTTATTTAACTAACTGTGAGGATCCCACTACTATTCTAAGACTAAACGTTGATTGAGTATCAATACCTGTGAATTCAGGATAAAAGCATACTAAAGTACAGAGAGTCAGCAATTTGTTTCAAACAGACACCAATACTGTGTTTTATACACAATACACAAAATAGTTACACACAGAATACAAAACTTAGAGGGTTCAGGAATCATGCACTTAAGACCTTCAGGGACTTAGGACAAAACTCATTAAAGGTTATCACATAGAAACTACGTCTATTAACTCGAGCAAACCCCATATTTCTGACATATATACTATTTCAGTTAACCGAACAGATAAAGCACTCAAATTTCTATTGAAATTTCCACTTTTGCTTCTAACAAGTAGAATTTTGCATCTCTACTTCTCCTAATGATGGTTGCATCATAACAGTTTTCTTCGTTAAAGCAAACACTCCTTTGTCTCGATACTTGACCATTTCTTCATTTCTTGGAAAATCCATATGTTACGCATGCACCAATTGTTACGCATGTGGTTTCGTTTCGAATGAGCGCTTCATTAAAGATCAAATATTATTTACTAAAGCTAATTATTTATTTGTGATTCGAATAACCTACATTATTGTAATGGTTGGCTCCTTTGCTATCAAGTCAACACACTTTCTTGAAACTTCTTTACCTTCCAATTTACATTCATGGTTTATCTTTGTAACCATTCCGAGATTCCCTTTGTCGATACATACGTTTATTGTCAGATTGCGCTAAAAACAAGTTCAATTGCTTGAACTTGTCCATTTCGCATATTCAATTTAAGACACCATATGATGTATTGAGAGCATCATATTCAAATATTTTTGCAAAAAAATCTTTCGTTTTGAGACGTAGTAGACTTGTTTGGTCTACGACTCCACTAAATCGTTTGTTGGTTTCGACACCTTGTGGTGATGCTTACATGAAATTGAATCTTGTGCTAATTTCGTTATGCACCTCATACACGGATTTAATTGTTTACTTATTGACTTGCTCTAAATCCGTTTTGTTTATCACGATTAAAGTAGTCTTAACACAATTGTGTGTTAAGACAATGGTACATAAATTCATTCTATATCACAGTGTACCTCTTAACGGTTCTTTCATTAATCGATCGAATACCTTGCAGTATTCATTATTTTTCATTTTCAATCGGAAACAGTAGTTCTTTGATGTTCCATATTCAATTGAAAACTCTATGACATTGTATAAATCAAATCTTCAGATTGTTCAGTACACTTTCATTTGATTTCAAACACGGTGAACTTGTTCAGTCACCGCTATTATTGAATTATGTCATTATGACACCTTGGGGTATCGGTACAAACTTGTAGCTTGTGCTAATCATGGTCAACCGTTTCACTCGAAACTACATATACTTTTGTTTGACCTGTCATTTAAACATTCCGAATGTAACTTACGTATTGAGACAATGATACACCAAGTTCGATTGTATAACATTTCAGTGTATCCTTGCAATTCAGTACTGTCAACACACTAATTTTATTTATTCATTTGTTCGAAAGTTGACGGATCATTTTCATGTTACTGTAACATTTGAGCTTGTAGATTCCGAGTTCATCTAACGGATGTTATTGCCTTTAGAACTTACGTGCACATTGTAAACGATCGTTTGGAATTCTTTTGGTCGAAACTCCACTTTTATTAAACCCCTGTGAAATAGGTTACACTAGATGATATATCTATACGCCACGTGTCTTTTGACATCAAATTCTGAAACACATACCTTTTTAACTGCTGGGTTCTAATTGTTGTAATATGTCATTGGATGCGCCTATTTCGAATAAGTCTTGATTCGGTTTTGTGGTTATCTACCTCAGTATTATTCATATCCATACAAGCATAATGTAACCCTAAGGAGTTAAGGTAGTATAAATTTCGAGGACGAAATTTTCTTAACAGGGGGAGAATGTGACAACTGTCAAATTTGCGTGCATCCGTACAATTATTAAATGATGATTAGTGCTTAATGACTATGCTGAATTACAATTAGATGCTTGTATTGCTTTCTGATCATTATCATTATTCATACATGTGCATCATATATTGCAAATGACATAACATTACTACATGCAAACTTTTTTTATTCAAATGATGCACGAAACAAAGCTAGCACAGTTATTAGACAAAATCAAAGAAATGCTGACGAAGTTCAGAACATAGACAGACATAGTATTGAGATACAAAATGAGCCAGAAACCAAGTATTACACTAGTATAGTGTGTAGGTAAGTAAGGATCAAAAAACTGCCTTCCTAGTGATAGTTTAAGTGCCGGAAAGTGCCTAAAACTTACATAAACTGTAGAATTCTGTAGAAAATCAGTATAATTCAGCTACAACCAGCTATTTAGCACAATAATAACATGCCAAATTTATGTTTTGATGTCCAAAACAACTTACAAAGTGCCAGGAATTAAAACTGCCACAAAAGGTGCTTCATACTTAGTGAAACTATGCAATTCAGCACTTTAACGAACCGTAACGAACCGAACAACCGGACAATAACCGGGACATCAAAATTTTACTAGAAGTAATGTTTTTATGATATTAAGCTAGTATTGGTGGTAGAACACGTTAAAAATCATAAAAACACCTAAACATACTTAAACCTTATAGTTTGCACTTTAAAACCCAATCTTCCAAAAATTTACATTTTACCCCCCCCCCCCTTTCACCAAATCCGGCCCCAACAAGGGCCCCACTTCAAGATTTTATCTATATATTATATTAGATCTTGTTACTACTTTTTAAAACATAAAATCTTTGAGAAAGATCATGTATTGGAAGATTATGTTATAAGGACCTTAAGTGTTTATGCATTGTCCATCATTCATAAAATTCACCATTTCTTTCCTTTCTTCTTCTTTACTCTCGGCCATACATCACCACACACACATCCATCCTTTTCAACCATCTTCTAAGCAATCCAAGGTGATAATATGGTGTAAGAAGGTTATCTAAGGAAGCTACAAGTGGTGAAAGTGGAAGGACCTTCATCGTTTGCTTTTATCCACTTCATTCCTTCACTTGATCATCCCTAGCCTTGAGCTAGTAGTAAGATCTTCTACTCTTCATTTTACATCTATTTTAAGTGGTTAAAAGATGATACAAGATGATTATCATAAAGACCACTAAGGAACAAGAAGATGAAACATGAACATAAGCTTAAAGTTATAAGAAATCATGAAGAAATCATGTTGTTTTGTGTTGATTTACTTGTTGATCATTGTTTGCTTGTGAAAATGATGTAGATCATCACATGATCTTGCTAGATCATGATTAAAAACATAATCTAGCATGATGAGAAGATAAACATGTTAGAGATTCACATATCATCCTAACATAAAGCATGAACTTGAAGGAATATATTGTTTTCTTATAAAGTAATGATCTAAGTAAGATGTAAATCTAAGATTTCAAGAGTGATTTTCTAAGAAACCAAGTTAAAAATACAAGTTTTACTAGATCTTGGTTATTACATAAACAAATCTTAGTTTTAGTGGTTAAACAAGTGTAGAAACACTTGTGTAACAAGAAGAATGCATAAAGAAATATTTTTAGAAAATTTGATTTGAAGTTGTAAACATCTATATTCTTTAAAAATGAAGTTTTTAAAGAACTAATCACATTTTAAAGGGGTAACAAGGCTTACTAATGACACTAGTAAGTTGCTACAAATTTTTACAAATATTCAAGTTAATGAAGTAGTAGATTATACTTATTTTTGGCAAAATTGGTAAGTAAAGGTTGTTTATTATTGATTGTGAATGGATTGTGATGATTTTAACAAAAGAAAATGATATGCTTGAAAGCATGGAAACCTCCATTTTTAGGGGAAACTATGGCAAAATTTTCTAAAAATATAAACACTTAGAAAAATATTTTTAAACAAGTATTTACAAGTGTATTCAAACCATAAATTGTTACATAAACATTGCCATAATTTTTGTTACAAAAATTATAAATATTGGAGGTTGGTTTTTACAAATAAAAGTGACTAAATATGTATTTAGGAAATATATATTTAGAAGGCACCATGTGTGTGATTATTTGTATATTATGTGTATTACTTATATTATTTTAGGATTTGAAATAATATAACTCATCAAAATACCAAGAACTTACAATCCAAAATATTACCAAAATCCTAAGAATATGAATATACAAGATTACACAAAATACCGGTAAAACCGAACAAAGGAATATAACTTGCAAAATATTCCGGAAATATTATTCATATGTATATTTTGGTAAATAATATTTTGGACACCAAGTGAATGAAAATATGATTTTCACAATTATTACAAAGTTATATCATATTTTTGACAAGAAGAAAATATATTATTTTTGGTGGACAAAAATATATTCTCTTGGAATCAATAGAAGATATATTATTTTTGTAAGAAATATATATTTTCTCAAATGAGCATGAAATATATTATTGTTGGGAGAAAAATAAGTTTGTATATATTTTCCAAGATAGACTTGAAAATATAATATTTTTGGAACTTATATGAAAATACAAATACTTTTGCCAAGAAAGAATTATAAATAATTTTCTAAGTAACATACCTCGGAATATATATTTTGGAAATATATATTAAAGTATCTTACTAAAAATATTATTCTGGAAAAGTTGATATAAAATACATACTCTTGTACGTATAAATACACACCGGAATACGACACCAGTACATAACAAAAATATACAAGTATAAGATACCCCATCCTTGGGAAGTAAATACAAGTATAAATACTTGGGAAGTATTAAGTTAATATATATTGTTTTAACAATTATTCCAAAATTTAATAAATATAATTTGAGTTAAAATATTAATTATTTTAACAAATAATTATACACTTGGAATAATAATGAAGACACTATGAAACGTAACTCAAAGACATTAATACTAAGTCAAGGCACGACCCGCTCGTGTAATGGACCGTAGTACACATGTATGTAGTCGTGCGTTCTAAAGGAAGCTTTGAGTTACATTGGATACGAGGAACGCAAAACTGTGAGTTCATGTCCCCCTTTTCTTTTAACTGTTTTCAGTTTTATAACTTTGGGGGTGAAGTACATGTTACCAGGAATACATACAATTACAATTGGTATGGTTAGCTTTGGAAAGTACAGTAGATCATGTGAATGGGTAGGCGCACTCTTAAGGCCATTAATCCTCGTTGTAGGACCGAGGGACATTAGTGATAGATCTATTTGGGTGTAGCAAGCCCCACCCATGAGTCCGTTGAGTGGACCATGTGGTGACTATGTCTTACAGCCGGAAGCCCGGTACAAAGTCTGCTATGTTTGAGTCTTCCTGCACCATGTCACGTATATTAATGTATTAGCTACACATTAATTGATCTGTTTCCTTGTTGCTTTCATACCGGATTTCAATTACATACAAACATACTTACAAAGGTTTATTCACAAACACACACATGAACTCGCTCAACTTTTGTTGATGTTTTCAAACTACATGTTTTTCAGGAAACTAAGTATGGATCTGGCGGGCGTTAAAGTTTCAAGTGTTGTCTGGAATAAAAGATGTCATCCGGTGTCGAATGGTTTAGAGTGTGTATCCTATCCTGAATAGGGGTACATGTTTTAAAGCTTGGTTATCATTAGTGTATTTTGAAAAGTCCTTGTGGAACTTAAAACCTGTTGGTGTTGTACTCGGAATATGAAGTCTGTGTTTTTGGGATTTAAATCAATGATGATGTAATGTTTTAAAACTTAATCAATGGATAAACATCTTAGATTTATCATATAGTTGTTTGTTATGGTTGAATGCAATGATTTTAAGCAAGTCACACCAAATCACGCTTCCGCAAAAGTCAGGGTGTGACATAACAAGCGTAAATGGAACGATGTTGACAAAGCGACCAGTGCCAGCCAATTGCAAAAAAGGCCTGACAACAGCAATAATTGTAGTTTCAGTCAGTCATCCTCAGTTAATCAAGGCCAGAGCAGCAACCCGAGCCAAGGCTCCTACATTGGTAGGAAGCCAAAGTGTAACAAGTGTGGTTATCATCATCATGGACCGTGCGTCCGAGCTTGTCATAGGTGTGATAAGGTGGGCCATATGGCAAAAAACTGTAGAGCTCCGTACCCAAAGCAATAGCAGCAGCAGAATCAGCAGCAACAACAATAGCACCAGCAACAATAGAGGCAGCATCCCCATCAGAACCAAGGCAATAGGAAAGGGTGTTTTCATTGTGGGGACGAGGGTCACATCAAACGGGATTGCCCTCAGTTGAATCAAAATGCCAACGATAACAACAACCATCAGAATAACAATAACAATGCTGGGAACAACAACGGCAACAATGGGGGCAATGGTGCTCGTGGAAGGGTGTTTACGATTGGTGCTGGTGATGCTAGGAATGACGACAATGTCGTGACTGGTACGTTTTCTATGAACAATCTCTTTGCTTCTGTGTTATTTGATTCCGGTGCCGATTGGAGTTATGTGTCCTTAGAGTTCAGTCAACGATTAGGGTTAACTCCAACACCTCTAGAAGCTAAGCATGTAGTAGAATTAGCAGATGGTAAGACGATTGAAGCTTCGCATGTCCTTTTTGGGTGTAAACTAGATCTTGTGGGTCAAGTGTTTGACATTGACCTCCTTCCTGTTATTCTTGGTAGTTTTGACGTAGTGGTGGGTATGGATTGGTTGTCCAAGCACCGTGCTGACATACTTTGTAAAGAGAAAATCGTACGTATTCCTCTCCCCAGTGGAGAATCTCTATCGGTTCAAGGGCATCGCAGTGGTGCGATGGTTGGTATCATCTCAGCTATGAAAGCTCAGAAGTGTCTACGAAAGGGGTATCCTGCTATTCTAGCACTTGTTATTGATACTCCGTCTGAAGAGAAGAAGATCGAAGATCTGCCTATTGTCCGTGAATTTTCGGATGTGTTTCCTGAGGAACTCCCTGGTTTGCCTCCTCACCGTCAAGTGGAATTTCAGATTGATCTTACACAAGGAGCAGCTCCAATTGCTCGAGCTCCTTATCGTCTTGCACTTGGGGAGTTGCAAGAGCTATCTAATCAACTTCAGGAACTGTTGGATAGAGGTTTTATCCGACCCAACTCTTCGCTTTGGGGAGCCCCAGTTCTATTTGTGAAGAAGAAAGACGGGTCTTTTCGTATGTGCATAGATTATCGAGAGCTCAACAAGGTGACAGTCAAGAACCGTTATCCTTTGCCACGCATCGACGACCTGTTTGACCAGCTGCAAGGGTCAAGTTTTAACTCGAAAATCGACTTAAGATCGGGCTATCATCAGATGAGAGTCCGAGAGGAGGACGTTCCGAAAACAGCTTTTCGAACGCGGTATGGCCACTATGAGTTTTTGGTTATGCCATTTGGGTTGACGAACGCACCAGCGGTCTTCATGGATCTCATGAACCGTGTGTGCAAACCGTATCTTGATGATTACATTATCGTGTTTATCCACGATATTCTGATTTATTCAAAGAGCAAGGAGGATCACGAGCGGCACCTGTGTCTTATATTGGAGCTACTGAGGAAGGAGCAACTTTAAGCGAAATTCTCTAAGTGTGACTTCTGGATTCGAGAGGTACACTTCCTTGGCCACATTGTGAACGCATCGGGGATACACGTAGATCCTGCTAAGATTGATGCTATCATAAATTGGGCAGCACCGAAGAATCCTTCGGAGGTGCGGCAATTTCTTGGTCTCACTGGGTACTATCGCAGATTTATCAAAGACTTTTCAAAGATCGCTCAACCTCTCACCGCACTAACACAGAAAGGTGTTGCGTACTTATGGGGAACGAAACAAGAAGATGCTTTCCAGTTGTTGAAACAAAAACTCTGCAGTGCACCGATCCTGTCTTTACCCGAAAGAACTAAAGATTTTGTGGTATACTGTGATGCTTCTATTCATGGTCTTGGTTGCGTGCTGATGCAACGCGAGAAAGTGATAGCTTATGCGTCCCGACAGTTGAAGGTACATGAGAAGAACTACACGACTCACGACTTGGAGTTGGGCCATGATTTTTGCTTTAAAAATCTGGAGGCACTACCTGTACGGTACCAAATGCACTATCTACACCGATCACAGAAGCCTTCAGCATATTTTTTGACCAGAAAAAATTGAATATGCGACAGTGTCGCTGGGTAGAACTCTTAAATGACTACGACTGTGCAATCAAGTATCATCCGGGTAAGGCTAACGTTGTAGCTGATGCCCTCAGTCGAAAGGAATCGAAACCCAAACGTATCTGCGCCCTACAGCTCACCATCCATTCTAATCTACCTGACCAGATCCGTTCTGCACAAATTGAAGCGTTGAAAGAGGAAAACATTAAAGCTGAGTACTTGCGGGGCATAGAAAAACGACTTATGGAGAGATCTGATGGTATTCTCTATTTCATGGAACGTGTATGGGTTCCTTTGTTTGGTAATCTCAGAGAGCTTGTGATGGATGAAGCGCACAAGTCTCGATACTCTGTCCATCTGTCACACCCCGACCACGTAAAACAACAAATCGTGGCGGAATCGTCGGGGAGTGTTGTAACAGAATCATTGTTTCATAACACATGGACAATTGAAATTTTGTTTTATTGATTAAAAGAGTTACAATGTCTTAACAAACAAAGAAGTATAACATAATCAACTAGTCTTGCATCTTTTATTGTCACTAAGGCTCAAGTCCGCCTAAGTGTATCTTGATAAATCCTATGCATCATATCCTGAAACACATGTGAAAATAGGTACGTCAGCATAAAAATGCCTGTGAGATACATAGGTTTTGTGAAAATAGGATTCATGACTTATAAGTTTAGAAAAAAAAAAAGAGGTTGTTTAGCAAAAGTCAGTCATGATCCTTGTAAAATGTTTTGTTTCATAAATTATTTGAAAAGCGATGATAAAATAGGTGATATGTAAAAGAGTAATGTAAGGTTGAATGAATAACCAAGTAAAATGAGTTTGTATAAAATAAGTTGTTTGTAAAACAATTGTTTAGTGAAAATATGTCATATGTGTAAAATGTAATATGTCAAATATTGAAATGGTTCGAATAACGCTACGATATGTAATACTATAAAAGCACTTATATATAGGAAGTACCAGCAGCGTATCCACCATGCTTTTATCTTATTACACACGCCTCGTTATTCAAATCACTTAAACAAAACAAACCATCAATGTAAAAATGTTTATGTATAGTCAAATGTCATATGTTTATGTAAAAACCATCAAATGTAAATCATGTAATGTGTAAACAAATGTTATGTAGAGTGAATAAAAGCATTTATTGATTAAAAGCATTTATTCAATCCTATAAGAAAGTAATGTACAAAACGATGCATTTGATAAAATATAATCAAAAGTTTTGTTTTGTAAGATAATGCATGCTTTACTGATACAACATTTATGCGGTAATGTTAAACGCCTACATTCAAGGCTTGAGATAGCAGGATAACCTTAGAGTAAAGATTATCAAAGAAAAATGTTTTTGGATTCAGTCATTCCATCCATCCAAACAAACCTAGGATTTTAGGAACGGGATTTGTCAAGTCCTATGGTACCACTACCTACTACCGAGCGGCATGATTGGTGTTAATGAATGTAATTTAGTTCCGTTAATCAAACCAAATGATATATCAAATGTAAGCATGTTTTATGAAAATAATGTACCTAGTATGCTAAGTGAACATACAAGGTAGAGATATAAAACAATGTGTCCATATGCTACGAGAACATATGCAACAGAGATGCAATGTAAAACAATGTAATAAGTATGCTAAGTTAACATACAAAGCAGAAAAGTCATGAAAAACAATGTGCTAGCATGTTAAGTAAACATACATAGCAAAAGAAATGTAATGTAAAACGATGTGCTAGCATGTTAAGTAAACATACATAGCAAAACATAATGAAATCATGTACTAATAGTGTACTAACGAACATAGCAAGTATATGATATGAAAAACATGGAAAGCATGAAAGTAACAAGTAGGCACATGTGTTTCACCCCAAAACGTTTGAAAAATAGTAAAAGAGGGGACTATGTACTCACTTGAGGGTGCTTAGAAGTCTTGAACAACAACCAAGCAAAGCTAGAGGGATCACGGAAATCAACGGCACCCTATATAGATAACTACATAAATAACCGGACCTAAATCGGGAGATTGGATAGTATGAGGTTTCGTAAACCAAATGAGTATTGGAACTCATATGATATGGTTTAACAAAGTCTACATACTAAAATGAAACCTAACCTAAGTGCTTACGACCCATTACGACCCGTTTAGGTAGCTTATGCTACTTTAACGCGTCGTTCGCGTAAAACGCGTTTGGACCGCTTAACTAGTCCTATGACAAGTAAAATATGCCTTAACATGTCTAATATAGTTACCTAATCAGTTTAGATGTCAAAATTTAGGTTACATATGCTTAAAATGAATTTATGCGTAAAAAGGGTATTTTGGTAATTTACCTAAGGCATATAAACTACCTATCATACAACCACTTAAACGACGTGACCATAAGGTATAACCTCGGAAGGTTATTCCCTATACAACTATGGTCACCTAATGTGTTTGGTTGGATCCCAATGATCGACCAATTGGGTCGGGTTCGAAAGTATAAGCGATTGATTAGATCGCTTACCTTTACGACCCTAGACAAGCACAAATCTAAAAGTGACGAGCTAAACATGTCAAAACATGTTTAACGAGGTTTAAAAACAGGTTTGGTATCAAAACAAACGGTTTTGATACCCACAAGTAGTTTGGTTACAAAATACGCGAGAATACGCATTTTGGCCGAAACTACGACCCGTCACTGAGCCTAGATAACGTGGTAATCAGTAGGTATAGTCACTAGGGACTATAACCATCGTGATTACGCTCACGTTATGAAGTTCAAACGAACTTCGCATTGACCATAAACTGGTCAATGCAGAAAGTCAAACACAGTTTGACTTTAACGCTAAAAACGAATGAAAAGAACGAAAGAATACTTACAGAAGGTCCCCGCAAGATTTGATTCGATTTACTCTCAGGTATGAAGCATACACTTCAACTTAGAGAGCAAAAATCAGAACAAATTGTGAGTTTGAAGTGAAAAGTGTTGGGTTTATATAGAGTTTGGAGGACCGTTAAGATCGTTCGACGAAAACCGTGCCTTAATCTCCACCGTACACATGGGCCCCTTGTTTTGTGAAACCTTGGGCACCCCTAGAATGGCCCATAGTTAGTTAAAAACCGTTTGCAACACTCACAAACAGCTGGAACAGGCTGGAAATGGCTGGAATCAACTTTCTGCACATCTGGCAGTCTCACACGGGCCGCGTAAGGTTTAATGGGGGCTTACGCGGGCCGCCTGAGTCTTCTGATCAGCACACAACTTTCAGAAATTGCAGAAATGGTCCCTGTTATGGTTTAAGCTCCATTCTGACATGTTTAAGGCCCGTTAAGCCAACCTTAAGGCCCTAAAATGATGCCTAAACATTGTGGACATGAAACATGCTCAAAAATATGTCGGATGTCGGTTCGTTTGGTCATACGATCGTGATATTCGCTCATTTACGACGAAATGCGCACGAATGCGAAAAACGATCCAAACTACGCGACGAATGGATTTTTCTTATGCCAAACACTAAAATAAAATATTTTAATGTTTACATAAATTTTTGGATGTCCGGATGTATTCAGAACGTAAGTTATGCGCGAAAATGCAAACTTATGCACTTTTTGACGCTTTTAGTCCCTGAATGAGCATAAAGTTTATTTTAGCACACCGAACCCCTCAAACACTTATTTTTAGGCTATGTAAATGATATTTAGGGTGTGTTTAACTTATGATCATGTTCCAGAATGTCCATTACAGTACAAATTGACATACTTTCGCAGTTTGTCGAATTTAGTCCCTGTAAGCGAATAAACTTGATTTCGGCATACCAAACCTTCAAAAACTTATTTCTAAGTTATGTAAAGGTTATTTAAGGTATTTTAAGCCTATGTCACTATTCCGGAGTGTTTGTTGCATTAAACTGGTTATATTTACGCATCAGTGCGCGTATAACCTTCCAGAAAGCGATTTAGAGCCCGAAATCGAACAAGAGTTCATATGTGCTAATGATACACATATTTATACAAATACCAAGTATGAAATACAATATTTCATTGGTTTGGTATTTGTTCGATGGTTGAAGTGACATAGGTGTCACAGTCTCCCCTACTTCAGGAAATTTCGTCCCGAAATTTATTTTAGAGGAAACTTGTGAGAGTTTGAAACATGAAGTTGAAAAGACGAAACAATACTTGTTAGAGTCCTGAACTTCTAGTAACTTTAAATAACATCATGCTTGCAATGTGAGAGGGACACTTATATACAAGTATATAAAGCGTTATTGGTGCGTCCACCATACCTCTATTACATTGTTCACATTCCGTTATGGTTGCCACTATCGGTTCTTACACATAATAAGTCTTACTGTGGTTTCCGTGCACTGAACTTCGCAATTATGTATGCATCCATAATTACGTAATTCCTTGCATAGTCACGTAGTGCATCTTATAATGTGTAGGGGAAGAAAAATAATGAACGAACTTGTGATGATTGTGACTAGACCACCATAGGGTCTTTTTAATTAAATCGATAAATGATTTAAATGGACTACCAAGGAGTCTGTTCAGCTATATCACCACGTGTCGTTCTTAACCAGATTCTGAATCAATCTTTCTGACAAGACCACTCAAGGGGTCTCTTTGAAAGATGGAATGGTACTATATAATCCAAGGGTCTTAACTAACATGTAGAAGCCCAATAAGGATTTTAGGTAGTACCTTTTTGAATATCCTTCTACGAATCCCTCAGATGAAGATATGAAAGATTCTACGAATATCCAGAGTATTTAAAAACACAAAAATGCATAAAAGAAAACACAAAATGCATAAACACATAATCACATAATTGTTTTAACTTGATTTGTTATCATTTCGTTAATTTGTTTTTGTTAATTGTGCACATATATTTTAAGAACACCAGGTATCCGATTCATGGATTTTGATTGGTGATTTAAATATTATCAAGGATCTAACTATAAAGATAGGAAAATCTTTAAAGAGAAAATTCAATTTCGATTATAAGGAACCGAAATGTTCGAATTAAGGTACACAAGGAATCCAATTAAGGACTCTGATTTGAAAGATAATCATCCCCAAGGGTCTAATTGTGAAGATAAAAAGATCCCATATGGATTTTAGAAGTTGAAGATGTTTTGAAACCTTGCACTGGATGTGCTTAAGTCAAAACATGAAGTAAAAATGCTTATGAAGTTGAGATGCTAGATATGTCAAGGCGACATATGAAGCAGAATTTGAAAGTTAAGTCAATGTATGAGAAAAAATGTTTTTTTTTTTGAAAACTATGCATGGGGTTTCTTTTAAAAATGTGTTTAATGTTTTTGACACCTTATATGTAATACTTTTGAAATCATAAAGTAGGTGTATTAGGTAAGTATATTTAAAAAAAATGTTTTAAAATCATGCGAGATGAAATTTTTGAAATTATATATAAGGTTTTTGAAAATATGAATAATGCTTTTTGAAATCATGCATTTGATATGTTAAGTAAATACACTATATTAAAAATGTTTTCGAACTATATGTATAAAATGTTTTTGAAATCATGAAGGTTGTTTTGAAAACTTATGTTATGCATGTTGAAAAATCAGAACGTAATGGGTATGAGATTTGAAATTACCCTTAGTTATCTAACCAAGGATTCAAGGGCACAGATGTGCAAAAGCACGATTACTCATAATTTCGCTTTATTTCTTGTACTTCGTCCCCTAGAATGAAACGAGTACTTAAAATTTTTCGAGGAAATCAGGAGCGATCATTTGAAAGGGAGAATCACAAGAGTAGTTTGTAAGGGACATAGTTCCTTAATGTAATGAAGTAAAAATGCTTATGAAGTTGAGATGCTAGATATGTCAAGGCGACATATGAAGCAGAATTTCAAAGTTAAGTCAATGTATGAGAAAAAATGTTTTTTTTTTTTTTTGAAAACTATGCATGGGGTTTCTTTTAAAAATGTGTTTAATGTTTTTGAAACCTTATATGTAATACTTTTGAAATCATAAAGTAGGTGTATTAGGTAAGTATATTTAAAAAAAATGTTTTAAAATCATGCGAGATGAAATTTTTGAAATTATGTATAAGGTTTTTGAAAATATGAATAATGCTTTTTGAAATCATGCATTTGATATGTTAAGTAAATACACTATATTAAAAATGTTTTCGAACTATATGTATAAAATGTTTTTGAAATCATGAAGGTTGTTTTGAAAACTTATGTTATGCATGTTGAAAAATCAGAACGTAATGGGTATGAGATTTGAAACTACCCTTAGTTATCTAACCAAGGATTCAAGGGCACAGATGTGCAAAAGCACGATTACTCATAATTTCGCTTTATTTCTTGTACTTCGTTCCCTAGAATGAAACGAGTACTTAAAATTTTTCGAGGAAATCAGGAGCGATCATTTGAAAGGGAGAATCACAAGAGTAGTTTGTAAGGGACATAGTTCCTTAATGTAGGTATTATAGGGAAATGCCATAAACATATATAGCTACACTTGTACATCATAATTTGCGAACAACAATTTATTCATAAACTGAACACATTGTTTCCAAGTTCAACAAAAGAAACAAAAGCAACAGATACAAATTATTTAAAGCAGCAGCTTCTTCTAATCAGCCAAATGCTCATCCAAGAGTTGGATTTGCATTGACAATCTTTGATTACTTGTTCCTGAAATAGCTCGTCTCACCGTAGTTGTACCAAGTACCAGACGGTAAATGAGCTTGAGCAGGGATGACTTGGGGTTGGTTTGGACCACCTTGGATTGGGTTGAAAAGACAAGCATTTGCCAGGTGACCGAGTCGTCCACATGAAGCACACAGACGACACTGCAGGTAAGCTTGGTGAGGTACATTACACTTGTTGCACATCAGTGCAGTACCGGCATAAGGTTTCCTGGTAGGAGATTGAGTAGCAGCAAGGCTTATAGCAGCTTTGATTTGGATAGCAAAGCGGCATATGTTAACCAAATGTCCCCACCGTCCACAGTAGGTACATTTGTAGCAGGGTAAGAGGTTTGAATGATGACGGTTGCATCGTTTGCACCATGGGGCAGCTCCTAAGTACGGCTTCCTAGCTGGTGGCGTCGCCACTTGGCTAGGTTCCGCTTGATTAGGTGTAACTTCTGCGGGTTTCTTTGAAGCCTTACGCTTCCTTGATTTTGGTCCAGGCTTGACTTCTGCTTCCTTTGGTGACTCTTGAGTGGCTTCATTGTTGAGACGAGACATGGCAATGCCTAAATCCACAGACTTCAGAATCACTTCGCCTATTTGCTCGGACATTTGACCGTTGCTGAGAGGAAGAGAAATTCTAGAAGAAAATGAAAGACATAGGAAGAAACAAGTGAAAGGTTATCGAAAAATCAAAACATAATGGCAACGCATAAAAATTGCGATCATTTGTTTGTTACCTAAGGCAAACAAATGAGACGGTGACTAATCAAAGTAAACGGGTCATATTAATGTATCACTGAAGACATGCTCGCCTATAAGTGAACACTCACCCCAAGAGTTCCCAGGTAAGAGTGACTGGTCCGATTCTGTGGATTTGTACGAACACTCTAGCCTTAGACAGAAAACTCAGAGTACAGGCATTCACCCTTCCAGTTTGCACATGTTCACATTATAAGACCCAAACTTTGACGAGATTTTGAAAACTTAGAGGGTTCAAAACCTAGTAATCAATCATCCTACAACAGATGATTGGTTTTCAAGGCGGTTTTGAAATTTATGTTCTTGTTGTGGTCGTCGCCTAAGGATAGTGTGACACCTGGGTCACTGCGACCATCAAACAAATACCAAACTAATGAAATATTGTATTTCATACTTGGGACTTGTATAAATATGTGTATCATTTGCACATATCAATTCTTGTTCGATTTCAAGCTTTACATCGCTTTCTGGAAGGTTATACGCGCACTGATGCGTAAATATAACCAGTTTAACGCGAAAAACACTCCGGAACATCAAAATATGCTTAACATGACTTAAATAACCTTTACATAATTTAGAAATAAGTTTTGAAGGCTTTGGTATGGCAAAATCAAGTTAATTCGCTTACAGGGACTAAATTTGACAAACTACGAAAGTATGCCAATTTGAACTGTAACAGACATTCCGGAACATGACCATGAGTTAAACATACCATAAATATCCTTTACAGAGCTTAGAAATAGGCTTTGAGGGGTTCGGTGTGCTAAAATAAACTTTTGGGTCATTCAGGGACTAAAAGCGTCAAAAAGTGCACAAGTTTGCATTTTCGCTCATAACTTACGTTCTGAATACATCCGGACATCCAAAAATTTATTTAAGCACTAAAATATTTTATTTTAGTGTTTGGCATAAGAAAAATCCATTCGTCGCGCAATTTGGACCGTTTTTGCGTCCGTTACGACTTCCGTCGTAATTAACCGAACAACGCAATCGTACGGCCAAATGAACCGACATCCGAGATATTTTTTAACACATTTTAAGTTCCCTATACTTTAACTTCATTTTAGAGCTTTGAAATGGGGTTAACGGGGCTTAAACGTGTCAAAAATGCATCAGATAGCAAGTTTGGAGCTTCAGGGGCCTGTTCTGCCATTTTTGAAAGTATCAGACCTGCAAGGTCCTTTCGGACCGTAAGGTTCTAAGTCTTACGGTCTGTAAGCAGGGGTAAGACAGCAGAAATTTGTTTAAACAGCTGTTAACAGCTGTTACACTCTCCTAATCCCATTTGCACTTGCCTCTTCCTGATAATGGGGGGCCAATTTGAGTTACCATAGGGTTGCAACAAGTGTAGGGACAAGATCAAAGCACAGTATTCGAGAAACGATCCTAACGGTGGTCCAAATCCTATAAATACCCAACCCATTCATTTACAAAACCCACAAATCCGATCTAAGAATGCTCTAAGTTGAAGCCATTGCTTCATACCTGAGCTACTTGGATCAATATTAGCTTGCGGGGACCCTTTGTAAGTGTTCCTTCGTTCTTTTATCGATTTTCAAGTCCTATGTTTGACTTTCTGCATTGACCAGTTTATGGTCAATGCGAAGTTCGTTTAAACTTCATAACGCGAGCGTAATCACGATGGTGATAGTCCCTAGTGACTATACCTACTGATTACCACGTTATCTAGGCTCAGTGACGAGTCGTAGTTTCGGCCAAAATGTGTGTTATTACGTATTTTGTAACCAAACTACTCTTGGGTATCAAAACCGTTTGTTTTGATACCAAACCTGTTTCCTAAACTTAGTTAAGCATGTTTTCACATGCTTAGCTCGTCACTTTTAGTTTAGTGCTTATATAGGGTCGTAAAGTAAGCGATCTAAACAATCGCTTATACTTTCGAACCCGACCTGTTTGGTCGATCATTAGGATCCGACCAAGCACATTAGGTGACCATAGTATATAGGGAATAACCTTCCGAGGTTATACCTTATGGTCGCTTCGTTTAAGTAGTTGTATGATAGGTAGTTTATATGCCTTAGGTAAATTACCAAAATGCCCTTTTTACGCCAAAGTTCATTTTAAGCATATGTAACATAACTTTTGGTATCTAAACTGATTTAGCAACAATATTAGACATGTTAAGGCATATTTTACTTGTCATAGGACTAGTTAGGCGGTCCGAACGCGTTTCACGCGAACGACGCGTTAAAGTAGCATAAGCTACCTAAACGGGTCGTGATGGGTCGTAAGCACTTAGGTTAGGTTTCATTTTAGTATGTGGGCTTTGTTAAACTATATTACATGAGTTCCCATACTCATTTGGTTTACGAGCCCTCATTCTATCAGATCCTCCGATTTAGGTCCGGTTTATTAATGTAGTTACCTATATTAGGTACCGTTTGATTCTGTGATCTTCTAGCATTGCTTGGTGGTTATCCTAGGACTATTGAGCAATCTCAAGTGAGTACATAGACCCCTCTTTTACCGTTTTCAAACTGTTTTGGGGTGAAACACATGTGCCTACTTGTTACTTTCATGCTTTCCATGTTTTCACATCATATACTTGCTATGTTCATTAGTACATTTATAGTACATGATTTACATTACATTGTTTTACTATGTATGTCCATTGTGTGCATACTTAGTACATCGTTTTACATTACATTTCATGCTATGTATGTCCATTGTGTGCATACTTAGTACATCGTTTTACATTACATTTTATGCTATGTATGTCCATTGTGTGCATATTTAGTACATCGTTTTACATTACATTTTATGCTATGTATGTCCATTGTGTGCATACTTAGTACATTGTTTTACATTACATCACATCACATGCTATGTATGTCCATTTGTTGCATACTTAGTACATTTGTTATTCATCACATGCTTACATTTTTGGTATGACATTTGGTTTGTTTAAATGGGACAATATACATTCATTAACACCGATCATGCCGCTCGGTAGTAGGTAGTGGTACCATAGGACTTGACAACTCCCATTCCTGAAACCCTAGGTTTGTTTGGGTGGAAGGAATGACCGAATCCGAATACATTTCTAGGTGGACCTTAGACTTTGTGCTAGGGTTTATTCTACAGTCGCAAGGCTTGGATGTATGCATTTCACAATACCGCATAGATGTTTATATCAGTATAGCATGCATTTGTTCCACAAAGCATAACTTTGATTTAAACCATGTTTTACTTCAATACCTTGTTTTTGTGCATTTTAGATATGGTTTAGTTGATATATTTCACTTACCATACATGATATTTTGGATACACATTACATGATTTACATTAGACATAAACATTTTGACATTGATATACACAATTCATGATTTACATTAGACATAAACATTTCGACATTGATATACACAATTCATGATTTACATTAGACATAAACATTTTGACATTGACATACACAATTCATGATTTACATTAGACATGGCGAATCACTAACAATTCAGGGAGATACACAGCATGGATTGTCTAAACAAGTGTCTATGCTTAAGGCATCGAGGTGTTTGAAGAAAGGTTGTGTCATTTACATGGCACAGGTAACCATTGATGAACCAAAGCCAAAGATCGAAGACATCCCTGTTATTTCTGAATATCCAGATGTATTCCCTGAAGAACTCCCTGGTTTACCTCCAGATAAGCAAGTGGAATTCAGAATCGATATCATTCCTGGAGCTGCACCAGTTGCAAGAGCACCTAATCGATTGGCACCAACTGAAATGAAAGAGTTAAGGACTCAGTTGGATGATTTATTGGAGAAGGGTTTTATTCGACCTAGCTCATCCCCTTGGGGAGCGCCGATTCTATTTGTGAAGAAGAAGGTGGATCAATGCATTTATGCATTGATTATCGCGAGCTGAATAAGGTTACAATCAAGAACATATATCCATTGCCCAGGATCAACGATCTGTTCGATCAACTGCAAGGGGCGAGTTACTTCTCCAAGATTGATTTGAGGTCAGGTTATCATCAACTGAAGGTCAGAAATGAAGATGTACATAAGACTGCATTTAGAACTCGATATGGCCACTACGAGTTCTTAGTGATGCCTTTCGGGCTCACTAATGCACCAGCAGCATTCATGGACCTCATGAATCGCGTTTGCAAGCCATATTTGGACAAGTTTGTTATTGTCTTTATTGATGACATACTTATATATTCGAAGAATCAAGCCGATCATGAAAAACATCTTTGATGTATTCTTGAACTTCTTCAGCAAGAGAAACTTTACGCCAAGTTTTCCAAATGCGAGTTCTGGCTTCGTGAAGTCCAATTTCTTGGACATGTTGTTAGTGAGAGTGGCATCCAAGTGGATCCCGCAAAGATTGAAGCCATTATGAACTGGCAAGCACTGAAAACACCTACAGAGATTCGCAGCTTCTTGGGTTTAGCAGGATATTACATGCATTTCATTGAAAATTTTTCAAGGATTGCTGCACCTCTAACATCGTTAACTCGCAAGAGTGTCAAGTTCGATTGGGGTCCTAAGCAACAAGAATCCTTTGAGATTCTCAAGCAAAAGCTAAGCAATGCTCTGGTATTGACATTGCCAGAAGGGATTGAAGAATTTGTTGTGTACTGTGATGCATCGCACACCGGTATGGGTTGTGTGCTCATGCAGAGAGGCAAGGTCATTGCCTATGCCTCACAACAATTAAAGGTGCATGAAAAGAACTACACCACCCATGATTTGGAATTGGGTGCCGTTGTGTTTGCACTAAAACTTTGGAGGCATTATTTATATGGAACCAAGTGTGTGATATATTCTGATCATAAAAGTCTTCAACACTTGTTCAAGCAGAAGGATGTTAACATGAGGCAGCGTCGATGGATGGAGACTTTAAACGATTATGATTGTGAAATTCACTACCATCCAGGCAAAGCGAATGTTGTTGCTGACGTTCTAAGCAGAAAGGAAAGGGTTAAGCCTATTAGAATCAATGCCAAGAGCATCGAGTTAAAGAACAGCTTGAATGAAAGATTGTTAGCTACTCAGAAGGAAGCTGTTTTAGAAACTAACTATCCGAATGAGAAGTTAGGAGTCACTGCTGAACAATTGTCATATAGCAAGGATGGGATCCTTAGATTAAATGGCCGATTCTGGGTCCCTATCCATGGAGGACTTAGAGACGTGATCCTTCAGGAAGCTCACAGTTTGAAATATTCAGTCCATCCTGGCAGTGATAAGATGTACCAGGATTTAAAGGTAAATTATTGGTGGATAGGTTTGAAGAAATCTATAGCCACTTATGTGGCTAAATGTCTGACGTGTGCACAAGTAAAAGCTGAACATCAAAAGCCATCAGGTTTACTACAACAGCCTGAACTCCCCACTTGGAAGTGGGAAATGGTAACTATGGATTTTATCACTAAGTTACCAAGGACAAAGCATGGGAATGATACTATTTGGGTTATAGTCGACAGGCTGACCAAGTTAGCTCACTTCTTACCTATTAAAGAAACACACAGCTCCGATAAGTTAGCTCAGCTGTACGTGGATGAGATAGTATCTCTCCACGGAGCGCCAGTATCTATTATCTCCGATAGAGATACTAGATACACGTCTCATTTTTGGAAAAGCTTTCAGCAATCCTTAGGCACTCGTTTAAACTTCAGCACAGCTTATCATCCTCAAACGGATGGCCAAAGCGAGCGTACGATACAAACACTCAAAAATATGCTTAGGGCTTGTGTTATCGACTTAGGTGGAAGTTGGGATGATCATCTCCCTTTGATTGAATTTTCGTACAATAATAGTTATCATTCGAGCATTCAAGCCGCACCTTTCGAAGCCTTGTATGGAAGGAAGTGTCGAACACCGGTTTGTTGGGCGGAAGTTGGAGATGTCCAACTATCAGGACCTGATATAGTCCTGGAGACGACGGATAAGATTGTGCAGATCCGTGATCGTCTGAAATCTGCCAGGGATAGGCAGAAAAGCTACGCAGATAAAAGGCGTAAACCTCTAAAATTCGAGGTAGGTGACAAAGTTTTAATCAAGGTGTCACCCTGGAAAGGGGTGATGCGTTTTGGAAAAAAGGGCAAGCTGAGAGCAAGATACATAGGACCATTCGAGATCATTGAATGTGTCAGTACTGTAGCTTACAATCTAAATCTGCCTGAAGAGCTCAGTGGGATACATAATGTGTTTCACATCTGCAACTTGAAGAAGTGTCTAGCCGATGAATCGCTAGCCATGTCACATAAGGACGTGCAGATAGATGAGAGCTTGAAGTTTGTTGAAAAACCTTTGTCGATCGAGGATCGACAGGTTAAAAAGCTTCGAAGGAAGCATGTGCCGATTGTGAAGGTAAAATGGGATGCCCGTAGAGGCCCCGAATACACATGGGAGGTTGAATCCACAATGAAACAGAAGTACCCTCATTTATTTCAGTAAATCTCAAGGTCGAGATTTCTTTTAAGGGGGTGAGGATGTAACACCTCGCAAAATTATGTCCAATATAGTATCGACACGTGTCATGAACTTTAAACGTGTAACGAATTGATTACGAGGGACTAAAGTTGACAAACGAAGAAAGTATGTGTATAAAAGGATTCAAGGTGTCAACATTTGAAAGTTTTACCTTTCAACGACCCTACACGATGTTTATACCCTTAAACAAATAAATCATGAATCGTATGAAACCGTTTGTGGAAGAAAGTGAGAGTTTACAAGACGCGAGGGTTAAATGTGTCAACATGTTTAAGTAATACCTCTGAGTGACCTTTTAATGAACCCGGAGCCTTGTAACGATTAATTATACTCCCAAGAATAAGTGACGAAAATTTCAAAAGGTTTCGATATCATTTGAGATAAATACGTGAACTTTCATAATTGAGGGGTTTAAAGCGTCAATGAGGCAAAACTTGTGTTTTCGGTTATTGTTTAACGAAACCGGACCTAACGGTGTTTGGTTATATCTCATGGATCACAAAAATATAAGTTATATGGGTTAAGTGTGCTTAAAATGGAAAATATTACATTTTATAAGGTCCAGGGGGTGAATATGTCAAGTTTGAAACTTGAATTGCTGGTAAACTAGGTGGTGGCATCGCGCCACAGGTAGCCCTTTCTACCGTGGCGCAGCGTGACGGCATGAACTGGGCAGAAGCTGTAACACCTGTGCCTCCACGGCCATCAAACAAATACCAAACCAATGAAATATTATATTTCATACTTGGGATTTGTAAAAATATGTGTATCATTTACACATATCAATTTTTGTTCAATTCCAAACTCTAAATCGCTTTCTGGAAGGTTATACGCGCACCGATGCGTAAATATAACCAGTTTAATGCAACAAACACTCCGGAATAGTGACATAGGCTTAACATACCTTAAATAACCTTTACATAACTTAGAAATAAGTTTTGAAGGCTTTGGTATGGCAAAAATCAAGTTAAATTGCTTACAGGGACTAAACTTGACAAACTACGAAAGTATGTCAATTTGAACTGTAACAGACATTCCGGAACATGACCATAAGTTAAACATACCATAAATATCCTTTACATAGCTTAGAAATAGGCTTTGAGGGGTTCGGTGTGCTAAAATAAACTTTTGGGTTATTCAGGGACTAAAAGTGTCAAAAAGTGCACAAGTTTGCATTTTCGCGCATAACTTACGTTCTGAATACATCCGGACATCCAAAAATTTATGTAAGCACTAAAACATTTTATTTTAGTGTTTGGCATAAGAAAAATCCATTCGTCACGCATTTTGGATCGTTTTTCGCGCTTATGCGCATTCCGTCGTAATTAAGCGAACATCGCGTTCGTACGGCCAAACGAACCAACACCCGACATATTTTTGAGCATGTTTCATGTCCACAATGTTTAGGCATCATTTTAGGGCCTTAAATTTGGCTTTACGGGCCTTAGAAGTGTCGGAAATGGGCTTAAACACGTGCAGGGACTGAAACTGTCATTTTTGAAACTTATTTTCTGATCAGAACCCCCATGCGGCCCGCATTAGTTTTGGTGTATCCTGAAGCGGGCCGCCTCAGCCTCCCAGAACAGATTAGATCGAACAGTCAGCAGGTTCCAGCTGTTTTAACCACACCCACACACTTCCCACTTGCCTATTCAGCTGATAAGGACCATTTTTAGCTACCATGAGTTTACAAAAAGTGTACACACAAGATACGAGCACGGTTTCCATGAAACGATCTTAACGGTTACCCGAAAACTATAAATACCCCACCCCACAACTTCAAAACCCACTAGAATTCTGATCTTAGAAGCTCTAAGTTGAAACCATTGTTTCATACCTGAGTTACTTGGATCGGGATTAGCATTCGGGGACCCTTCGTAAGTATTCTTTCGTTCTTTTATCGTTTTCGAGTCCGAAAGTCAAACTTTGTTTGACTTTCAGCGTTGACCAGCTTATGGTCAATGCGAAGTTCGTTTGAACTTCGCAACGTGATTGTAATCACGATGGTTATAGTCCCTTGGGACTATGCCTACTGATTACCACGTTGTCTAGGGTCGTAAGGGTAAGCGATCTGATAAATCGCTTATACCTTCGAACCCGACCCATTTTGGTCGATCATTAGGATCCGACCAAATACATTAGGTGACCATTGTGTATAGGGAATAACCTTCCGAGGTTATACCTAATGGTCACATCGTTTAAGTAGTTGTATGATAGGTAGTTTATATGCCTTAGGTAAATTACCAGAATACCCTTTTCATGTATAATTGGTAATTAAGCATATGTAACCTAAACTTTTGTCACATAACTGATTATGTAACATGTTTAGGCATATAACACTTGTCATATGACTAGTTAGGCGGTCCGAACGCATTTCACGCGGACGACGCGTTAAAGTAGCATAAGCTACCTAAACGGGTCGTAATGGGTCGTAAGCACTTAGATTAAGGTTTCAATTAGTATGTAGGCTTTGTTAAACCATATGACACGAGTCTCTATACTCGTTTGGTTTACGAACCCTCATTCTATCAGATCTTCCGATTTAGGTCCGGTTTATTAACATAGTTACCTATATTAGGTGCCGTTTGATATCCGCAATCTCTAGCATTGTTTGGTTGTTACTCAAGGACTTCTGAGCAATCTCAAGTGAGTACATAGACCCCTCTTTTACTGTTTTCCAAACTGTTTTGGGGTGGAACACATGTGCCTACTTGTTACTTTCATGCTTTCCATGTTTTCATATCATATGCTTGCTATGTTCAATAGTACACTTATAGTACATGATTTCATTGTGTTTTATGCTATGTATGTCCAATTAGTTCATACTTAGTACATCGTTTTACATTTACATTTTATGCTATGTATGTCCATTGCGTGCATACTTAGTACATCGTTTTCATCACATGCTTACATTTTGTTATGACATTTGGGTTGTTTACAATGGAACAATACATTCATTAACATTAGCTACGCCGTTCGTTAGTAGGTAGTGGTACCATAGGAATTGACAACTCCCGTTCCGGACATCCCAGGGAAAGGGGATGAAAGGAATGACCGAATTCGATATACATAATTTAGATAAACCTTTAAGTGGTTTAAGGGTTTATCGCCGCAGTCTCAAGGCTTGGATGTATGCATTATAACAATACCGCATAGATGTTCGTATCAGTATAGCATGCATTTTCCACAAAACATAGCTTTGATTTAAACCAAGTTTTACTTCAATACTATGTTCTTGTGCATATGGTTTAGTTGATACATTTCACTAGCCATACATATCATTTTGTTTACATATTACATGATTTACATTGATCATGCATTTTCCACAAAACATAGCTTTGATTTAAACCAAGTTTTACTTCAATACTGTGTTCTTGTGCATATGGTTTAGTTGATACATTTCACTAGCCATACATATCATTTTGTTTACATATTACATGATTTACATTGATCATGCATTTTCCACAAAACATAGCTTTGATTTAAACCAAGTTTTACTTCAATACTATGTTCTTGTGCATTTCATCTATGGTTTAGTTGATGCATTTTCACTAGCCATACATATCATTTTGGTTATACATTACATGATTTACATTTTGACATAAACATTTTAACATATTATTTCAATACATTTGGAAGTTGGTTTAAACATAGACATCTTACATTGTTGGTTTAGTTTGAGTAAGTGATTTAAGTAACGAGGCGTGTGTAATACGATACAAGCATGGTGGATACGCCGCTGGTACTTCCTATATATAAGTGATTGTATGGTATTACATATCGTTGCGTTATTTGAAATCATTTCAATTTAGACATATAACATTTTATACAAATAACATACTTTTCACAATACATTGTTTTACAAACAACTTAACTTATACAAACTCATTTTACATGGTTATTCATTTAACCATGCATTATTCTCTTATTTATACGTATCATCTGAACTTATTGTTTTTCAAATGATTTACAAAGACTAAGCAAATTACAAGGTTCATGACTAAACATTTTCTTAAACAGAAGTCATGAATCTTATTTTCACAAAACCTATGTACTCGCCGGCATTTTTATGCTGACGTACCTATTTTCACATGTGTTTCAGGAAATGAAGCATAGGATTGATCAAGATACACTTAGGCGGACATGGGCCTTAGTGACAATAAAAAGATGCAGACTAGTTATTTATATTATGTTTCTTTGATTGTCAAGACATTGTAACTCGTGTATTCAATAAAACAGTATTTCAATTTCCATGTGTTATGAAACAATAATTCTGTTACAACACTCCCCGATGTTTCCGCCATGTTTTGTTGTTTTACGTGGTCGGGGTGTGACAGAAAAGTTGGTATCAGAGCTCATGGTTATAGGGAATTAGGTTATTAGTAATACTTTGACCTAGTCTATAACCTTTCTAGGACCCTAACGCGAGTTTACTTGCGTTTAGTCATAAAACAATACTGTCACCTATCCTTAGGCGACAACCACAACAAGAACATAAAATTCAAAACCGCTTTGAAAACTAATCATCTGTTCTAGGATGATTGATTACTAGGTTTTGAACCCTCTATTGTAAGGTTTTGAACTCTCTATTATATGGTTTTGAACCCCTTTAAGTTTTCAAAATCTCGTCAAGGTTTTGGGTTTTAAATAATGTGAACACGTGCAAACTGGAAGGGTGAATGCCTGTATTCTGGGTTTTCTGTCTAGGCAAGAACTTCGTATACATCTCATCAGACGCGAGACCAGTTGTGCTTACCTGGGAATTCTTGGGATGAGTGTTCACTTATAGGCAAGCATGTCTTCGCGATACATTATTTTTGACCCATTTACTTTGATTTGTCACCATCTCATTTGTTTGCCTTAGGTAACAAACAAATGATCACAATTTTCATCCGTTACCATTCTGTATTGATTATCCAATAACCTTTCACTTGTTTCTTCCTATGTCTTTCATTTTCTTCTAGAATGTCTATTCCTCTCAGCACTGGTCAAATGTCCGAGCGAACAGCCAAATTTGTCCAGCAAATAGGCGAAGTGATTCAGAAGACTGTGGATTTAGGCATTGCCATGGCTCGTCTCAACAATGAAGCCTCTCGTCTCGACAATGAAGCCACTCAAGAGCCACCAAAGGAAGCAGAAGTCAAGCCAGCACCAAAATCAAGGAAGCGTAAGGCTTCAAGGAAACCCGCAACGGTTACACCTAATCAAGCGGGACCTAGCCATGTGGCAAGGCCACCAGCTAGGAAACCATACAATGGAACTTCACCCTTGTGCAACAAATGTAACCTTTATCATCATGATATGGTGAAGTGCCGCGAATGCCAAATTTGTGGACGTAAAGGTCATACAGCAAAAGTTTGTGTTGCAGCAGTACCAAATCAAGCAGGACCCATCCGGGTGGCAACACAACCTGTTAAGAAGCAATACAAGGGAACAACCCCAATATGCGACAAATGTAATGCACACCACTTAGCTCACCTACAGTGTCGTCTGTGTGCATCATGTGGGCGACTCGGTCACCTGGCAAATGCTTGCCGATTTAACCCGAACCAAGGTGGTCCAAATCAACCCCAAGTCAACCCTACTCAAGCTCGTTTCCCGCCTGGTACTTGCTACAACTGTGGTGAGACTAGCCATTACAGGAACAAATGCCCAAAGCTTGCTAATGCAAATCCAACCCTTGGATGAGCATTCGGCTGAACAAAGGATGTTGCTGTCTTATGCCTTTGTTTCTTTTGTTTTCTTGTAATGTGAAACAATGTGTTTTGTTCATAAATAATTTTTTGTTCACAACTCTGATATACAAGTGTAGTTACATGTGTGTATGACTTTTCCTATGATACCTGCATTAAGGAACTATGTTCCTTACAAACTACTCTCGTGATTTCTCTCTTTCAAATGATCGCTCATGATTCTCTCAAAAATTTTAAGTACTTATTTCACTCTAAGAAACAAAGTACAGAAAATAAAGTGACATTATGAGTAATCATGCTTCTGCACATCTGTGCCTTTGAATCCTTGGTTAAATAACTAAGGGTATTTTCAAATCTCATACCCATTACATTTTGATTTTTCAATATATACAGTACAAGTATTTCAAAAACAATCTTCATGATCTCAAAACATTTCATATAGTTTGAAAACATTTTTTTCTAGATGTAATGTTTATGTTATTTCAAAAACATTGGCCATGCTATCAAAACCAACCTTCATGATTTCAAAATGTTTCATATAGTCTGAAAACAATATTAACACAGTACATTTTCTTATCAAGTGCATGATTTCGAAAAGCATCATTCATGTTTTTCAAAAACCTTATACATAATTTCAAAAAAATTCATCTCGCATAATTTTAAAACATTTTTGTAAATATATCTATCTAATACACCTACTTCATAATTTCAAAAGTATTATATATAAGGTTTCAAAAACGTTAAACGCATTTTTCTTAAAAGAACCCCATGCATAGTTTTCAAAAATATTTTCCTCATACATTGACTTAACCTTCAAATTCTGCTTCATATGTCGCCTTGACATATCAAGCATCTCAACTTCATAAACATTTTATTTCATGTTTTGACATAAGCACATCAAGTGCAAGGTTTCAAGACATCTTCAACTTCTAAAATCCATAAGGGATCTTTTTGTCTTCACATTTAGACCTTTGTGGATAATCATCATTCAAATCAGAGTCCTTAATTGGATTCCTTATGTACCTGAATTCGAACATTTCGGTTCCTTAAAAAAAAAAATCGAAATCGAATTTCTCTTTCAAAAATCTTTCTATCTTTATAGTTAGATTCTTGATATGTTTAAAGTACCAAATGAAATCCACGAGATGGATTCCTAGTGTGCTTTAAATGCATGTACGCCATTAACAAGACAAATTAACAAACAATTTTGTGGTTATGTGACTATGTGTTTATGCATCTTATGTTTTCTTTTATGCATTTTTTTGTGTTTTTGTATACTCTGGATATTCGTTATCCAAATCCTCGCAGAATCTTTCATATCTCCATATGAGGGATTCATAGCAGGATAGTCAAGGTACTACCTTAAATCCTTAATGGGCTTCTATGTAATAGTTAAGACCCTTGGATTATATAGTACCACTCCATGATTCATAAGAGACCCTTTAGTGGTCTAGTCAAAAAGATTGATTCACAATTTGGTTAAAGAATGACATCTAGTGATGTAGCTGAACAGACTCCTTGATAGTCTATTTAAATCATTTATTGATTTAATTAAAAGGATTCTATGGCGGTCTAGTCACACTCATCATAGGTTTGTTCGTTTGGTTTTACACTACACATTATAAAATAGACTGTGTGAACTGTGCAAGGAATTGTCTAATTATGGACGCGTACATAATTATGAAATTTAGTGCACAGAAACACAGTAAGATTTATTATGTGTAAGAACCAATAGTGACAACAATAACGAAATGAGAACGATGTAATGAAGGTATGGTGGATGCACCAATGACGCTTCATATACTTGTATATAAGTATCCCTCTTACATCGCAAGCATAATGTAATTAAGGTTACTAGAAGTTCAGAACCCTAACCAATATTGTTCGATCTTTTCAACTTCATGTTTTAAACTCTCACAAGTTTCCTCTAAATAAATTTCGGGACGAAATTTCCTAAAGTAGGGGAGACTGTAACACCTGTGCCTCCACGGCCATCAAACCAATGAAATATTATATTTCATACTTGGGATTTGTAAAAATATGTGTATCATTTACACATATCAATTTTTGTTCAATTCCAAACTCTAAATCGCTTTCTGGAAGGTTATACCCGCACCGATACGTAAATATAACCATTTTAATGCAACAAACACTCCGGAATAGTGACATAGGCTTAACATACCTTAAATAACCTTTACATAACTTAGAAATAAGTTTTGAAGGCTTTGGTATGGCAAAAATCAAGTTAAATTGCTTACAGGGACTAAACTTGACAAACTACGAAAGTATGTCAATTTGAACTGTAACAGACATTCCGGAACATGACCATAAGTTAAACATACCATAAATATCCTTTACATAGCTTAGAAATAGGCTTTGAGGGGTTCGGTGTGCTAAAATAAACTTTTGGGTCATTCAGGGACTAAAAGTGTAAAAAAGTGCACAAGTTTACATTTTCGCGCATAACTTACGTTCTGAATACATCCGGACATCCAAAAATTTATGTAAGCACTAAAACATTTTATTTTAGTGTTTGGCATAAGAAAAATCCATTCGTCACGCATTTTGGATCGTTTTTCGCGCTTATGCGCATTCCGTCGTAATTAAGCGAACATCGCGTTCGTACGGCCAAACGAACCAACACCCGACATATTTTTGAGCATGTTTCATGTCCACAATGTTTAGGCATCATTTTAGGGCCTTAAAGTGGGCTTTACGGGCCTTAGAAGTGTCGGAAATGGGCTTAAACACGTGCAGGGACTGAAACTGTCATTTTTGAAACTTATTTTCTGATCAGAACCCCCATGCGGCCCGCATTAGTTTTGGTGTATCCTGAAGCGGGCCGCCTCAGCCTCCCAGAACAGATTAGATCGATCAGTCAGCAGGTTCCAGCTGTTTTAACCACACCCACACACTTCCCACTTGCCTATTCAGCTGATAAGGACCATTTTTAGCTACCATGAGTTTACAACAAGTGTACGCACAAGATACGAACACGGTTTCCATGAAACGATCTTAACGGTTACCCGAAAACTATAAATACCCCACCCCACAACTTCAAAACCCACTAGAATTCTGATCTTAGAAGCTCTAAGTTGAAACCATTGTTTCATACCTGAGTTACTTGGATCGGGATTAGCATTCGGGGACCCTTCGTAAGTATTCTTTCGTTCTTTTATCGTTTTCGAGTCCGAAAGTCAAACTTTGTTTGACTTTCAACATTGACCAGCTTATGGTCAATGCGAAGTTCGTTTGAACTTCGCAACGTGATTGTAATCACGATGGTTATAGTCCCTTGGGACTATGCCTACTGATTACCACGTTGTCTAGGGTCGTAAGGGTAAGCGATCTGATAAATCGCTTATACCTTCGAACCCGACCCATTTTGGTCGATCATTAGGATCCGACCAAATACATTAGGTGACCATTGTGTATAGGGAATAACCTTCCGAGGTTATACCTAATGGTCACATCGTTTAAGTAGTTGTATGATAGGTAGTTTATATGCCTTAGGTAAATTACCAGAATACCCTTTTCATGTATAATTGGTAATTAAGCATATGTAACCTAAACTTTTGTCACATAACTGATTATGTAACATGTTTAGGCATATAACACTTGTCATATGACTAGTTAGGCGGTCCGAACGCATTTCACGCGGACGACGCGTTAAAGTAGCATAAGCTACCTAAACGGGTCGTAATGGGTCGTAAGCACTTAGATTAAGGTTTCAATTAGTATGTAGGCTTTGTTAAACCATATGACACGAGTCTCTATACTCGTTTGGTTTACGAACCCTCATTCTATCAGATCTTCCGATTTAGGTCCGGTTTATTAACATAGTTACCTATATTAGGTGCCGTATGATATCCGCAATCTCTAGCATTGTTTGGTTGTTACTCAAGGACTTCTGAGCAATCTCAAGTGAGTACATAGACCCCTCTTTTACTGTTTTCCAAACTGTTTTGGGGTGGAACACATGTGCCTACTTGTTACTTTCATGCTTTCCATGTTTTCATATCATATGCTTGCTATGTTCAATAGTACACTTATAGTACATGATTTCATTGTGTTTTATGCTATGTATGTCCAATTAGTTCATACTTAGTACATCGTTTTACATTTACATTTTATGCTATGTATGTCCATTGCGTGCATACTTAGTACATCGTTTTCATCACATGCTTACATTTTGTTATGACATTTGGGTTGTTTACAATGGAACAATACATTCATTAACATTAGCTACGCCATTCGTTAGTAGGTAGTGGTACCATAGGAATTGACAACTCCCGTTCCGGACATCCCAGGGAAAGGGGATGAAAGGAATGACCGAATTCGATATACATAATTTAGATAAACCTTTAAGTGGTTTAAGGGTTTATCGCCGCAGTCTCAAGGCTTGGATGTATGCATTATAACAATACCGCATAGATGTTCGTATCAGTATAGCATGCATTTTCCACAAAACATAGCTTTGATTTAAACCAAGTTTTACTTCAATACTATGTTCTTGTGCATATGGTTTAGTTGATACATTTCACTAGCCATACATATCATTTTGTTTACATATTACATGATTTACATTGATCATGCATTTTCCACAAAACATAGCTTTGATTTAAACCAAGTTTTACTTCAATACTATGTTCTTGTGCATATGGTTTAGTTGATACATTTCACTAGCCATACATATCATTTTGTTTACATATTACATGATTTACATTGATCATGCATTTTCCACAAAACATAGCTTTGATTTAAACCAAGTTTTACTTCAATACTATGTTCTTGTGCATTTCATCTATGGTTTAGTTGATGCATTTTCACTAGCCATACATATCATTTTGGTTATACATTACATGATTTACATTTTGACATAAACATTTTAACATATTATTTCAATACATTTGGAAGTTGGTTTAAACATAGACATCTTACATTGTTGGTTTAGTTTGAGTAAGTGATTTAAGTAACGAGGCATGTGTAATACGATACAAGCATGGTGGATACGCCGCTGGTACTTCCTATATATAAGTGATTGTATGGTATTACATATCGTTGCGTTATTTGAAATCATTTCAATTTAGATATATAACATTTTATACAAATAACATACTTTTCACAATACATTGTTTTACAAACAACTTAACTTATACAAACTCATTTTACATGGTTATTCATTTAACCATGCATTATTCTCTTATTTATACGTATCATCTGAACTTATTGTTTTTCAAATGATTTACAAAGACTAAGCAAATTACAAGGTTCATGACTAAACATTTTCTTAAACAGAAGTCATGAATCTTATTTTCACAAAACCTATGTACTCGCCGGCATTTTTATGCTGACGTACCTATTTTCACATGTGTTTCAGGAAATGAAGCATAGGATTGATCAAGATACACTTAGGCGGACATGGGCCTTAGTGACAATAAAAAGATGCAGACTAGTTATTTATATTATGTTTCTTTGATTGTCAAGACATTGTAACTCGTGTATTCAATAAAACAGTATTTCAATTTCCATGTGTTATGAAACAATAATTCTGTTACAACACTCCCTGATGTTTCCGCCATGTTTTGTTGTTTTACGTGGTCGGGGTGTGACAGAAGCCATGCACAGGTGCAGGTTCTGCCCTTCTCTTCACCATTGCATGCTTAATTCGAATCTATGGACTGTTGCTGGTATTATAAAACCCCCTAAACACATGTATGCTTCAGATTAAACTTGGGGACACCTGTAGCAATCCAAGATCCATCCAAAAACCTATATAAAGGGGCAGAATTGGAGCTCATAACTTGCAAGTTCAATTTCTCATAACTTTCAACTCACTCTCAAGCTTGGGAGCTTTTAAAATCATCCTCAAGAGCATCCTACCTTGGAAGGAAGCTCTCTTAGTCTTAATCTTCATGCTAAGGACTCTTGTAAGCGTTCTTAGCTTCTGTAATTAAGTTTTCATTAGTGTAATGACCAAAAGTCAAAGATTAGCGTAATCCTGCTTTGACTTTGTGATTAATCACTAACGGTCCAGCCATTATTCGAATTGAAAGTGGCTATGTGTTGGTAATTATGTTGGTGTTAAACCCTTAAAAGGGCACCTCCTAATTATCACGTTATCTCAGTCAATTGTCGGGTCAAACTACTTAACAGAAAAGTCAAACGGGTCTATTTTTGCAAAATAATACATAACTGATAATGTTGAAGTTATGGAACATGTTTTAACACTTAAATAACTTGGTAAATAATATAAGAACATGTTTAGGCATGTTCAACCCGACAATTCTGAGTTTAGGCTCGGTTCGCAACCGAAAGTCGCAAAAGTAGACTTTTGCTTTGACTTTCAGTTCTGACCCGAATTAGCTTAGTTTTAGTCATGCCTTAGGGTTCTTTAGGACCATATTACATGTTAGTATAACCCTCTAAGATTATACTATATGGTTCCTTTAGAAATCTGAATCATTTACATGTTTCCGTTAAATGCTTAAAAGTTGACCATTTTGCCCTTATGCTATAAAAACGAGATTTTTGAAAATGTGAGAGGACAAAAATCTTTATTACTGATATTTAAGCATGTTCTAAAAGTTTGACATCAGTTTCTGGTCTAAATTAGGAGTTATGCAAGATATCGTAAATTGAAAGCTTTTTATTAATTAAATGGCATTTTCAATATAAATCACATCCAAACCCAATTTTTGACAGCAAACTTTATACCTACTGTTAAGATATAATATTTAGGGATTTTGGGGAATTTTTGTTGAAATTTAAACTGATCAAAACATAGAGTTTTAGTGTAAATTCGGTATTGACGAAATTGCCCTTTTCATTGATTAAATGAGTTTTACATAACATTTTGATACCAAACCTTTTCCTACTGATTTCATAAGTTAAATAAAATGTTTTAAGCTTCAGAAACTGATCAGGACTTCAAAATTTTATAAACATTTCAAATATCGTCAAATACCGACTTTTACGCCTATTAAGCGCATAGTATGGTTCAAAACCATATTTAACGCTTAAGACTTATTATCTACTGATTTTAAAAATAAATTTTTATACTTTAACAGTAAGCTTAAGTCTTGAACTCAGATTTCCAAATTTGACCCTTTAAGCATATGTAAAATGACCAAAGTGCCCCTACGGTGCATAGTTTGACCATAGACGATTAAACACACATATGTATGAAATCTTGCTGTCATAAACACATAAAATAAATATTTTCACAGAAGGTTTTGGACCAGACCTTCAGTTTATATTTAAACCTCTTTTATAAACTTAAAAATGACCAAAATACCCCTACGGGGCTTAAATTGATTTTAAATTCATTTTGGGCACAATAGAATATATCCTACTGATATCATAACATAATTAAAGCATATTAACTTGTGAAACATGTTCATGACTCATTTGGTTACCCGTTATGCATTTTCACGCTCGGTGCGGTTTATGTAACTAGTTTGCATAAATTAACCGAAACGGGTCAAACCTTATCATTTTTACTTCAAAATCTAGAATGTATTTAGTTTACCAATTTTATACAAGTCCTCATACTTGTTGGGTCTAGATCACATTCTAATCCGGTCTTCGCTTAATCTTGCGTTTTGAACCGTATACCTTTCTTTAAAACTAACCAGTCTAAGTTAAAACTTAAATGAGACCCGTTAGGAATCTAATAGGTTATTAAAACCTCCGTTCCAGATTAGGAGCCCGGTAAAAGCTACTGTACTTGCTGATTTGATATACGACTGAGATTAAATTTATATTTTAGTTCAGGTAAATACTTTTAACTTATTTTCCCTTATACGGGCTTGGGATACGGTATTTAATAATACCGCTTGGTCGGGTATTGAATCTTTAATCGAATAATGGTTAAATCATTGAGATAACCCGTTTAATCTGTTTTGTTTAATCTAAACCTTTGGGGGGTTAATGACCGTGTCCTGGATATCCTTGGCTCATTCATTGAAATGGCCGCGACTTAAGCACGGGGTGTAGGCATACACCTGACAGTGCGTATGTAAAAAGATATACCCGCCTGTTGAGGATAACTCGCCGTGGGTTTATATTATGTGGTGGTCTATTAATCTTGTTCCGGCTTCTATCCTGGGTCCTGAACGTACGACAAACATATAAATCTGTATACAAGATTATTTTTAAATAATTGTCCCAAGTTATAAAAGAATATTTGTGCCTTGTGCATTGAAATCAATTTTGTAAACACTTTTCAAAAAGAGTCACTTAATTGTATTTACCAGTGTAAACTGACGTATTTCCAAAAAGGTTAAGTGCAGGTACTACGCGTAATGGGCTGGAAACTCCTGAGTGATTAAATAAAGAGTCTTGCAAGCTTTTATCACTTTAAGTCTGTTGAACAATATTTCTTTTTGTTTTGATCCGCCTGTGGATCCATCTACAACCCGTTGTGTAATATTTTTATTATACTTTTGAATCGGTTTGTAATATTATTACTTTAGACTTCCGCTGTGCATTGAACTGTGATTATTTGACAATGATGATATCAACTACGTCACGATACTCCCCACCGGGCCCACCGGTAATACGTGGAAATATCGGGGTGTGACAGTAGGACACGGTCTCCGACTTGAAATTCCAAGGGTTTGCGTCGCATATCCTCATAACTCTTTTGACGGCTTCTAGCTGTCAAAAGATTATTGCGAATTTTCTTAACTTTATCTGCTGTTTCCAAAATGAGTTCAGGTCCAGTAAGCTGAGCTTCACCGATCTCATTCCAACAGATAGGTGAACAACATTTTCGACCGTATAAAGCTTCGAATGGTGCCATATTGATGCTAGCATGATAACTATTGTTGTAACAGAACTCGATTAACGGTAGATGAGAATCCCAATTACCACCAAAGTCTATCACACATGCTCTAAGCATATCCTCCAATGTTTGTATCGTCCTCTCGGATTGTCCATCCGTTTGGGTATGATAAGCAGTGCTCATATTTAGTTGGGTTATCATAGTAGATTGCATGGTCTTCCAAAAGTGAGATGAGAATCGAGCATCACTGTCAGAAATGATATCCAAAGGAACACCATGTCGAGATACAATCTTATCAACATAAATCTTGGCAAGTTTATCAGCAGATAGATCTTCGCGAATCAGTATAAAGTGAGCTGACTTAGTAAGACGATCAATGACTACCCAAATGGCATCATGACCTCTAGATGTGCGCGGTAAGTTAGTGATGAGATCCATCGCAATGTTCTCCCACTTCCATACCGGTATCTCTGGTTGTACAAGCAAACCAGATGGTCGTTGGTGTTCAGCCTTGACTTTGAGACAAGTTAGACATTTCGATACATACAAGGCAACATCCTTTTTCATACCAGGCCACCAGTACTAAGTACGATTAATGATGTGATAAGAGAGGTTATAAGGACCATTAGATACCAAATCTTATCCTCATCACCTCACAAATCACACCCTCAAAAACATACATACAAGAACACCTCCCCTCTCTCAAAATTTAGTCCATACCCACTTCTTCTTCATCCTTCAAAAGTTATTCAAGGGTTCTAAGTGGTCATCAAGGTGGTTCAAGGTGCATGCAAGCTTAAAGAACATCAAGAAGGTTCTCTTAGATTGTTGAAGCTTCATCTTCTTCTTTTCTTCTTCAAGAATTATCCCTAGCCACTAGTGCTAGTTGTAAGTCCATTCTACTTTTCATCTTGCTTCTTGTTACATGTGGAACACAAAAGTACAAGTCGATCATCATGAAACATAAGACTAAAATACATGAAATGTAACATAAAGTAACATAACCAACAATAAAAGTGTCTTGTTGAAGATCTTGTGTTGTTTGTTGTAGATCTTGTGTCATACATGAAGAATATAACATGTACACTTGTTAGAAGTTGTTAAAAGTGTAGACCTAGCAAGTATACAAGTAGATCTAACAAATAAATGAACAAAAGTATGATGAACATGATGGATCTTAAAATGTTCTTTAAAAGTACGTTAAAATTATTTATATGTTTCCTTGGAATTTTTGAAGATGATAAAAGTTTATGTTCATCAACTTTGTCTAACAATGTGTATAAAAGTCGAATGACCATTAGATCTTTAGAGTATATAAACTTACAAAGTGGTTGTCTGTAAAGATCTAGACTTTTATTCATAAGTTCATGTTCTTGATTTTGTTGGAAATATATAAAGTTTGTAATATTGTTGTTTAAAAGTGTTTTTGATGAGTTTTAAACATGATTTTGGAAGATGTTGAAAAACATGGAAAAGCTCTTATTTTAAGGGAATCTATGGCAAACTTTATCTAGAAATGTAAGGGTGATTAAATAAGGATTTTACAAAGTTAAAAAGGTTTAAAACACTAAACATGATTTTAGAAAGTTTTTGGTGAAAGTGTAAGTTTAAGAAACTAGAGTTTTTATATATTAAAATGGATATTAATATATATATATATATATATAATTTGGGAAAATATATATTTAGCAAGTCTCATAAAAATATGTTTATGTGTATATTTTATGTGCTATGTGTATGTAGTAGAAGATATAGAAAGATACACAAAATACACCCACAAAATATACCAGAAAAATGATAAAGTATATATATATATATATATATATATATTTACACACTTATATCTACAAAAAAAACATGAAAAAATAGAAGGATATATATATATATATATATATATATATATATATATATAAACCCTAGACAAGGATATTGGACAAATCGGACAACTCAGACAATTGGACAAACGGAAAAATATAAATATACATATATGTATTGACCGGAAAAATATATTATATCGCCATTCGGTTAAAAATATATAACATATCGTACAAGAATATATATATATATATATATATATATATATTTAACAAGTGTAAGAAAATATATATTACAAACCAATCTTAAAAAATGTATTATTTTTAAGAAATAACAAAGATATATTTTACAAGAATCATAATTCCCGAAAACCAACAAATACTAAATATAGGAAATCTCCCCATAAATAAAAAAATATACATATGACTATACGTATATCATAAGACACTTAGAAAAATACAAGGATACAAGTAATATACATGAACATGCGTATATGTACAAATACGACACAAGTACCTATGAGATAAGTATACATATATTTAGGTACACATATACGTACAAATATAAAACCAATACATGACTCAGTCAAGTATACTAACAGGTACACATACATGTATATAATTATAAGAAGACATGTTAAAAATATATTATTTTTTAACAAAGTATCAACCTTGGAAAATATATACATTTATGGAGGAATATATATATAGGGGATGGTTCAAATGAAAACCACTTTTATTGTGAAAACTCGAAAACTAACTAAAAAAAGCCTAAAAAACACACCAAAAAAAATTTTCAATTTTTTTATAAAAATCGCAGGTTTTTTTTATAAAAAAAAAAATTTCAAAAAAAAAATTTATAGTACACATGTGTAGTACACATACACATGTGCACTACAAAAAAAAAACTTTTTTTATATATAAAAAATGGCGAAAATTGGTATGCAAAAAAAAAATTGGTATGTTTTTTTGGCTTTTTTAATTAGTTTTCGAGTTTTCACAATAACTAGTGGTTTTCATTTGAACCTTCCCCTATATATATATATATAGGAGAAGGATCCGTTAGGTACCACCCTTTATTGCGAGAACCGCGAGAACCAGTGTGAACACAAACAGTAATACCTAAAAAAATCTAAAAAACACCCAAATTTTTTTTTTTTTTACTATTTTTTTGGAAAAATCGCTATATTTCGTTTATAATAAAAAAAATTCAAACAAAAAAAATTTCAAGTCACAGTTATCCATGCACATGTGCATTTGTATTATTTCTTTGACAAATTCCGTAATTAATTACAAATATTAGACAATTCCACTTTCATTTACACTACCACGTGTAATACACTACTTTTTACGTTAACAAAATAAGAAATGCACATGTGCATCTATATGTATCAACATGAAATAAGGTGTGTTGGTACACTACTTTCTCTTTCATCTATCATTCCATCCATAATACACAAACATGCACATGTTCATTTTTGTCATGTCTTTGACAAATTCCGTAATTCATTACAAATATTAGACAATTGCACTTTCATTTACACTACCATATGTAATACACTACTTTTTACATTACCAATATTAGAAATGCACATGTGCATCTATATGTATTAACATGAAATAAGGTGTTTTGGTACACTACTTTGAATATATTTTCCCTTTCATCTATCATACCATCCATAATACACTACCATTACCTCCTACCATCCATAATACAATATCATTACCTTCTATCATCCATAATACAACACCATTACCAATATTTTCACTTTATTACATGTATATCAACACCATTTATACCATCCAATCATCATATTACATTATAAAGTAACAACTATAGCCAAACCATCAACCACTAGATATAACTAACCAAAAAACATGTATATGGGCCTACTTATCCATTCAAAATCACAAACTTTTTGTATTAAAATATGTTATATCATGGTTATACCTAATGATGCACATGTGCATTTTGAATATTGGTAATGTAAAAACTAGTGTATTACGGATGATATTGTAAATTAAAGTGCAATTGTCTATTACTGATAACGTATTACGGAATTTGTCGAAGTAATGATACATATGCACATGTGCATGGATAACTGTTACTAAAACAAGTTTTTTTTGGTAACTAAATATAGCGATTTTTGTTAAAAAAAATATTAAAAAAAAAATTTGAGTGCTTTTTTGATTTTTTTTAGATTTTATTTTGTGTTCACATTGGTTCTCGTGGTTCTCGCAATAAGGGTGGTTCTCAAATGAACCTTACCCTATATATATATATATATATATATATATATACACACACTTAAACATAAGCAAAGATTACATGAAACAAGAATATGTATTTTAGGAGATAAAATAAATATTATTTACAACAACAAAACAATCATGTGAGATACGAAGACATACAAGGGGCTAGGCCCTATTTATACATGATCAAAGAATACAAATAGATGAAGATACATCATACAATAAACATATGGACAACCTATTACCAACGAGTCTAAACAAATAAGGGTACCTAATTAAACAAAACAAAGACAAGTCTTAACCAGGTCCTTGATGAAAGACTTGTACATGATCAACCAATAGACCTAACTGCCTTAATGAATTAGGACACTTGTAGGTAGGGTTTCAAACAAGGAAATCCCAAGTGATTGCTAGCAAGTTTTGCGTGAGCGCAAACATTGAGTTCATGTCCACTTTTTAAATATATTTTGTTGAGGGGGAGATACATGTCACATAATGGTATGAAAGCTAGGGAATGAAATCACCATAGATCATGTGCGAATAAGTAGAAAAATACAAGAGTAGCCATTAATCACACATATAGACCGAGAAACAAAAGATATAGATCTATTGAGTTTTGGAAAGCTCCACTCCTGGTCCGAGAGACCCTGTTGGAGGGCTTTTGTTGTCCCAATTGTCGTGGTACACTATGGACTTAGTGGCCAGAAGGACATCCATCGTCTAGGTTTGGTTGCTTACTTATGCCGGCACACATATTAGTGTCCTTGAAAACATTAAGTGATCTACGAATTTCATAGATGCTATGCATACCGGTTTTCAATACAAGGCTTATCAAATGCTTTCAAGATTCATTTGCTACAAAAAACGAAACACATGAATTCACCAACAATTTTGTTGACTTTTTACTTAACATATATTTCAGGAAAGTAAGCCTTGCAAGTCGGAAGGTCAAGAAGAATCAAGAAACAAGGAATAATGTCATATTTTGGAGGATTTGTCTTCTATATGCCACATTTGTTCAGGAATAGTGTGGCCAAAACCTTCATCTTTAAAAAATATATTTTGTGAAAGTCAATTTGCGAAACATTATTACATTTGAAAATGTTGTAACAATACACTTAAATTTTGTGTCACGACTTTTATATATCATTGACTATGGCAAGGTGGTTTATTTTCATCATACAGAATGTTTACTTTATCGAATACAATGAGAACCTTTCAAGGTCACACACATGCGCTTCCACTACTAGCAAGGTGTGACTGATTGGTATTAGAGCTTCAATTGTAGTGAACTAGGATTCATTCTCGAGTCTAGTCTACAATCACTAGGATACTCTCATGAAACTATTTTCACATGAAGAAAAGAAACAAAAAGTTTTTCATTGCATTACATCGAACAAGGTTCACTTCATAAGTTCATTTTAGGTTAACATACAAAGACATCATATGGTGTAGTCTATAAGAAATAGACATGATACATTAAGTTAATCCACTCAATATAAGTAGGATAACTTACAAGGATTCAATGTGATTAAATATTTATATATATAACAAGTAAAAATTATTTATTAATATATATGTTGTACGGATTATTTTGCCAAGTTACCATGTCTTCATCTGGGAGTAGCAATGTTTACGAAAACATCAAGCCTATGGAGCTTGTGTCTGATGATGAGATCGGACCCATTATGGAGATCATATCATCTGACAGCGAGACAAAGCCTGAAGAGGAACCCGACTACTTCTCGGACGATGAAATCATAATGGGCGTCCCTCTAGTGGACGATGTGGCGCTGAGGTTACCTTAGGTCCCGATATGATTGTGATTTTTCACCCAGAGGGGATCATATTCTTGATTCCCTACCTTTTTGTAACACCTCGAAAATTTATGTCCCATAAAGTATTGACACGTGTCATGAACTTTAAACGTGTAAAAGAATACTCTGGTGGGACTAAAGTTGACAAACAAGAAAAGTATGTGAAAATAAGGGTTCAAAATGTCAACAATGGATAAATATACCTTACAATAACCCTACGTGGTGTTTATACCCTAAAACGAATGAATCATGGATCATACGAAACTAATTGTGAAAGAAAGTGAGAAGTTACAAACTACAGGGGTTAAAAGTGTCAACATGTTTAATGTATACCTCTGAGTGGCCTTTTAGCAAACCCGAAGCCTTGTAACAATTAAATATGCTCACTAGAATGCATGATAAAAATTTCACCAAGTTTCGTTATCGTATGAGAAAGTCATGATGGAATTCGTATATGAAGGGTGAAAAGCGTCGACATGTTAATTAACACCTCTGAACGACCTCGTTATGAAGTCCAAGACCCTAATGTATATTGTAAACATCTGATATACTCAAATTCAGTAAATACCATCAATGATTGACCCATAATCGCAAGGGTGGACTCCTACGAAGAAATGCATGATAAACCTTCGTTTATGGTTTTCCTTTAAAGTCCATGAAACCATATCAAAAGGATAGGGTATATAACTGTTCAAGACCCAAATAAGAGGCCCCATACTGATAAAACATGTCCCAAAATCGTTACACACAAGTTTCCCCTTCAAAGCCCGAAAGAACAAGGATTTTTGCTTCTGGTCAAGGTCTTACGGACCGTAAGACAACCCCTTACGGTCCGTAAGGGGTTGCCAGCGAGCATAAATCCGACTGTTTGCTGTTTGGAGCTTGTAAACGACCTTTAAACAATTTTCCTCATATTTGGACGACCCCTAAGTGACTCCTAGACACTAGGGACATGTGTTAGTGATCAGGGAACATTGCTAGAGTTGGTTGTCAATGATCTAAGGTGTTTAGAACACTATATAAAGGGCCAATGTTGCAACCATTTGATCACACCTCATTTCTGCATTCCTGATCATTTCTGGAGCTCCAAAGCAGACTCAAGTGATCACTAATCAAGCATAGGACTTCAGTAAGTATGCTTAACCTTTCCTAGTTAAGTTTTTGCTTAGTTTTAGCTTAAAAGTCAAACCGTCGTAATTAACGGTTGACTTAGCGATTAATCACTAATGGTCCAGTGATTAGTCGAATTGAAAGTAGTTATAAGTTGGTAATTATGTGGGCAATAAACCCTTAAAAGGGCACCCTCTGATTCCCATCCTAACTAGGACATTTGTCGGGTCAAAGTTGTCTAGAAAAAGTCAACAGAAGCCTAAATTGCAAAATAACATGTAATTAACAATGTAGAAGCTTTGCAACCTGTTTTATTACTCTTATGACTTAGTAATTAATGTAAGAACATGTCTAAGTATGTTCGACCCGACAATTTCATGTTTAGACCCGGTTCGGAACCGAAAGTCGCAAAACTTTGACTTTTGCTTTGACTTCAGTTCTGACCCGATTTAGTATGATTTGGAAATGCTTTAGAGCTTCCTTAGGACCAGGCTACATGTTAGCATGACCCTCTGTGGTTGGATCGTTGATTGTCCGATTCGTTTACAAGTTTCCGTTTAATGCCTAATGTTGACCAATATGCCCTTTTGACCATAAAACGAGAATTTTGGAAATATGAAAGGACAATAATCCTTATTACTAATTTATAAAGTTGTCCCTAAAGTTTCATATCAGTTAGAGGTCCAGAATAGGAGTTATGCTAAATAGCGCATTTAAGAAGCTTTTTGTTAATTAAACGGCGCGATTAGCATAAAGCCTATCTAAACCCAATTTTTGACACCAAACCTTTTACCCACTGATGTAATATAATATTTTGAGATTTTTAAAGATTTTTAATTATTTTTAACCTGCTCATAACCTAAGGTTATGGCATTAATTCGGTAAATACCGAATATACCCTTTTCGGACATAAAATGAGTTCTACACAATATTTTGACACCAATCCAATTGCTACTGATTTTATATAATAAATAAAGTATTTTGAACTTTATAACCTGATCAGAAAACTCAGATTTCCTGTATAACCCGGAAATCGCTTAAAATGGCTTTTAAAGCGTATTAAACGCACAGTTTGGGTTTAAAACCATTTTGTCATATAAGACCTATTACCAACTGATATGACCTAATAAAATAAGTTATTTTACTGATGTATTCGGACCCGAATCTCAGAATTTCAATTAACCTCTTTTATAATCTTTAAAATGACCAAAATACCCCTAAGGGGCTTAAATTGAGATTAAACTCGTATTGGGCATAATGGAAGGTATCCTACTGATATCACAACATGTTTAAGGCATATTAACTTAGGAAACCTGTATATGACTCTTATGATTACCCGTCATGCGTTATTCGCGATCGGTTCGGTTTATGTAACTAGTTTGCATAAACTAGCCGAAACGGGTCAAACGTTATCGTTTTTATCTCAAAATCCAGAAGGTGTTTAGATTACCCATATTATACAAGTATTCAAACTTGTCGGGTCTAAATCACATTCTATTCCGGTCTTCGCCTAATCGTGCGTTTGAACCGTATAATTAACCGGTCTAAGCTTAGGCTTAATTAAAGACCCGTTAGCATTCTAATTGGTTATTTATACCATCCTTTCAGACTAGATCCTTCCGGTAAATTGTACCTACACTTACTTAAGTGAATACGGCTGAGTTATTATAATTCTTGCTATTTAAGACAGGAGCTAGCTCAGGTAAATACTCTTAACTTATTTTCCCTATTGCGGGCTTGGGATACGGTAATATAAATACCGCATGGTCAGGTATGGGATTCAAAGACCAATAAGTCAGAAATCCAAATAACCTGTTTTTAATTCGTATTGCTTGACTGAAACATTGGGGATTAATGCGACCGTGTCCTGGATATCCTTGACTCATTAAATGCAATGGCCACGACCTAAGCACGGGGTGTAGGCATACACCTGACAGATGCCATATGTTTATTAATTAACTATACCCAATAAGGGATTCCCAATAAGGGAATAGTGGTGTGTCGGTTAATCTTGAACCGGCATAGAATCGGGCCCCGTATGTAGAGCAAGTTATGTAAAACTGATAACATGAAATATAGTTTGTCCCAAGTATAAAAGATTAAATTTTGCCTTGTGCATTTTAATCAAAGTGTCAAAACATCTTCGTGCCTTGAGCACCTAAACCAATTTTCATAGACATTTTCAAATGAGTCGGTTGAGTGTATTTACCAGTGAAAACTGACGTATTTTCAAAAGTCTAAGTGACAGGTACAAGTACGTAATATGCTGGAAGATGCTCAGGACGTTAATAAGGAATCTTGCAAGTTCTAGGCATCTAAAGTCTGTTGAACAATATTTATGTTTTAAGATCCGCCTGTGGATCCTTTACTTTCCGTTGTAATACTTGATATTACTTTATATTCGGATTGTAATATATTTATCTTTTGCTTCCGCTGTGCATTTATATATTGTGTGTTTGACTATGATGATATCAACTACGCCACGATACTCCCCACCGGGCCCACCGGTGAGACGTGGAATTCGGGGTGTGACAGGTACTAACCGGTCTAAGTCAAGACTTAATTAAAGACCCGTTAGGATTCTAATATGTTATTAAAAACCTTCGTTCCAGATTAGGAGCCCAGTAAAAGCTATCTGTACTTGCTGATTTGATATACGGCTGGGATTGAATTTATATTTAGCTCAGGTAAATACTTTTAACTTATTTTCCCTATACGGGCTTGGGTTACGGTATATAAAATACCGCTTGGTCGGGCATCAAATCTTCCATCGTTTGGTGGTTAATTGAATAATTTGATCGGCCCATTTAAACAGTCTTGTTTACTTAAAAGCCTTTGGGGGGTTAATGACCATGTCCCGAATATCCTTGGCATCATTTTACGAAATGGCCACGACCTAAGCGCGGAATGTAGGCGTACACTCGTCAGTGCATAAATAGTTGATGTGGTGTGTCTATTGATCTTTAACCCGGTACGTCTGGGCTACTGAACGCATAAGGAGCATGTAATTCGTTCACAAGATTATATATTTAAATAATTGTCCCAAGTATAAAAGATTAATTTTGCCTCTGTGCATTTTAATCAAAGTATAAAAGATTAATTTTGCCTCTGTGCATTTTAATCAAATTATAAAAGATATTTTGTGCCACGTGTATCCAAATCAATTTTCTTAAACCATTTTAAAAATGAGTCAGTTAATTGTATTTACCAGTGTAAACTGACGTATTTTCCAAAAAGGCTAAATGCAGGTACTATACGTAATAGGCTGGCTACTCCAGGCATCAATAATCAAGTCTCGCAAGCTTTAGATGTTAAAGTCTGTTGAATGATATTATCTTTCTGTTAAAGATCCGCCTGTGGATCCATCTTACGTTCCGTTGTAATATTTGATATTACTTTGAATCGGATTGTAATATATTTTATCTTTCATTTGCTTCCGCTGTGCATTTATAAATATTGTGTGGTTTGACTATGATGATATCAACTACGTCACGATACTCCCCACCGGGCCCACCGGTGACACATGGAATCCGGGGTGTGACAGGTTGGTATCAGAGCTAGATTCCATAAAGCTGCCAAAGAAGGTGCAGCTAAGCCTGGAAAGGCTAAAGGAAGAAATGCCTGAACTCACCTGATGAATGCCAAGAAGCAGTTCACGATGTCATCAAGTACATTCCTTATCATTTACCAATGATAAATTCTGCTAAGTGTCCTGATTTAATACAGGCAATAATAAATCTTTATAAACCATAAGCTTAGCAAACTTTTATATTATCCACAAGGTATAACTTACCAAGGAAACCATAGTAACCGATTCTTCTAGTATCGGCAAGGAATCCTTCCGAAAAATCTAAGAGTACCCTTTCTTCGCATAGAGTACGACAACATATGTTATTTTAATTATTTTTCTCATTGTTTTTCTATCGTATGCGAAAGCCAAACTATGTTTGATAAAAGTGCCATATGAGGATTGGCGTGTCCTAGTGTGTCCCATAGATTACTTCCATGCCTGATCAGTATGGAGGTTTAATACATGGAACCCCTGAGATATCCCAATGGTCATATTGTACTAAAGTCGACTAGTAGTATTCAAAGAAGATATCCAGAATGGAATTTGTCCAAGTAAATGTTCCCGATTAAGGAATTCGTGGACTTATAACATAAATGTGTCACTTATTTGACACAAGAAATGATGGATGAACTGGAGCCTGAGATATGGAAAATCTCTGTAGCCTCCTTGTATCTTGATCACCTTCTCCAAAGATTACCTTGTTTACCTCCTGAGGCTAGTAAAGTTAAGATTAACATCCCGCTGTGGGCTGGAGCATTGTAAAAAAAAAAAAAAACTCCATGTTGATTATGGAATAATCGAAACCCTGACTAAGTAAGTTTTAAGATATAGACTCATATAGCCTGACTCAATGTTCTGCGGGTTTGATATTGTTAAATAAGAAAGACGGTTCATTTTGCTTATGCATTAATTACCGCAACCCTATTAAGGCAACAATTAAGAATCGCCATTAGCTGCCCAGGATCGTCGATTTGTTCGACTAGCTGTAAGGATTAGCTATTCCTTAAGATTAGTTTTGAGCAATGGTTGGAATAACCATCTCACCCTAAGATAAGCTTTTCAATAATAGTTGTTATATAAGTATCAAGGTGGCTCTTTTGGAGACCTTGTATAGATGAAATATCAAAACATCCGTTGGATGGACGAGGCTTTGGGAAGTCCACTTAACAGGATCTGAAAGTTGCATTGGAAACAATAAATAAGATCACGCAAATTCATAATCGTCTGTAAGTTGCCAGTATTAGGCAGAAAATCAAGAATCTATGAAAGTAGTAACCCCCTAAGTTCTTGTTAAGGAATAAGGTTCAACAAAAGGTATCACCCAGGAAGGGTGTACCAAATTTGTTAAATTATCAGGCTAGTAAAGCTCTAAATATATAGAATCATTCGAAGGAAATCGAATGTATCGAGATCAAGTAGCTTATAAGCTAAAACCTATTTAAGGAACTTGGCGGAGCTCGCAATACATTGCACACTAGTGACTGAAGGATGTGTTTCGCCAATAAGTCAAGAAACACCATCACATAATGATATACAGATTTATGATATGATGAGCAACCTGTGTCGATTAAGGATCGACAGGATTAGAAGCTCCAAAAGATACATGTACCTATTATAAAGGTCAATTAGAATGCCAAAGAGGCTCAAAAGGTACTGGGGAAGATTAAGCCCAATATAAGGCAGAAATTACTTCCTTTACTTTAACAAATCTCGAGGTCGAGATTTCTTTTAAGGGGGTGAGGATGTAACACCTCGAAAATTTATGTCCCATAAAGTATTGACACGTGTCATGAACTTTAAACGTGTAAAAGAATACTCTGGTGGGACTAAAGTTGACAAACAAGAAAAGTATGTGAAAATAAGGGTTCAAAATGTCAACAATGGATAAATATACCTTACAATAACCCCTACGTGGTGTTTATACCCTAAAACGAATGAATCATGGATCATACGAAACTAATTGTGAAAGAAAGTGAGAAGTTACAAACTACAGGGGTTAAAAGTGTCAACATGTTTAATGTATACCTCTGAGTGGCCTTTTAGCAAACCCGAAGCCTTGTAACAATTAAATATGCTCACTAGAATGCATGATAAAAATTTCACCAAGTTTCGTTATGGTATGAGAAAGTCATGATGGAATTCGTATATGAAGGGTGAAAAGCGTCGACATGTTAATTAACACCTCTGAACGACCTCGTTATGAAGTCCAAGACCCTAATGTATATTGTAAACATCTGATATACTCAAATTCAGTAAATACCATCAATGATTGACCCATAATCGCAAGGGTGGACTCCTACGAAGAAATGCACGATAAACCTTCGTTTATGGTTTTCCTTTAAAGTCCATGAAACCATATCAAAAGGATAGGGTATATAACTGTTCAAGACCCAAATAAGAGGCCCCATACTGATAAAACATGTCCCAAAATCGTTACACACAAGTTGCCCCTTCAAAGCCCGAAAGAACAAGGATTTTTGCTTCTGGTCAAGGTCTTACGGACCGTAAGACAACCCCTTACGGTCCGTAAGGGGTTGCCAGCGAGCATAAATCCGACTGTTTGCTGTTTGGAGCTTGTAAACGACCTTTAAACAATTTTCCTCATATTCGGACGACCCCTAAGTGACTCCTAGACACTAGGGACATGTGTTAGTGATCAGGGAACATTGCTAGAGTTGGTTGTCAATGATCTAAGGTGTTTAGAACACTATATAAAGGGCCAATGTTGCAACCATTTGATCACACCTCATTTCTGCATTCCTGATCATTTCTGGAGCTCCAAAGCAGACTCAAGTGATCACTAATCAAGCATAGGACTTCAGTAAGTATGCTTAACCTTTCCTAGTTAAGTTTTTGCTTAGTTTTAGCTTAAAAGTCAAACCGTCGTAATTAACGGTTGACTTAGCGATTAATCACTAATGGTCCAGTGATTAGTCGAATTGAAAGTAGTTATAAGTTGGTAATTATGTGGGCAATAAACCCTTAAAAGGGCACCCTCTGATTCCCATCCTAACTAGGACATTTGTCGGGTCAAAGTTGTCTAGAAAAAGTCAACAGAAGCCTAAATTGCAAAATAACATGTAATTAACAATGTAGAAGCTTTGCAACCTGTTTTATTACTCTTATGAATTAGTAATTAATGTAAGAACATGTCTAAGTATGTTCGTGTCACACCCCGACCGCGTAAAACAACAAATCGCGGCGGAAACATCGGGGAGTGTTGCAACAGAATTAATTGTTTCATAACCATGGCATACAAAGTTGTATTTTATTTATAAACAAAGGTGTTACATTGTTTCAAACAGGAATTTAAAGAGTTCAGAACATAATTAAACATAGTCTATCTTCTTTTAAAGTCTCTAAGGCACAGGTCCGCCCTAGTATCATGATCAACGTCCTATGGAAAAGCACCTGAAAACACATGTGAAAATAGGTACGTCAGCATAAAAATGCCTGTGAGATACATAGGTTTGTGAAAATAGGATTCATGACTTGTATTTGAGAAAATGTTTAGTCATGAATCTTGTAATTTGCTTTGTCTTGTAAATCATTTGAAAAACGATAAGATCAGTTGATATGTATAAGTAAATGTAAGGTTAAATGAATAACCATGTAAAATGAGTTTGTATAAGATAAGTTGGTTGTAAAACAATGTCTTATGAAAAGTATGTTATTTGTATAAAATGTTATATGTATCAAACTGAAATGATTTAAATAACGTTACGCTATGTAATATTATACAAACACTTATATATAGGAAGTACCAGCGGCGTATCCACCATGTTTGTATCATATTACACACGTATCGTTACTTAATCACTTAATCAAACCAAACCATTAAGATGTAAAATGTTCATGTACAAACCAATTGTCAAGTGTTATTGTGTAAACCATATCAAAATGTCTATGTCCAATGTAAACCACCAAATGTGTATATCAATGTCAAAATGTTTATGTTCAATGTAGATCATGTAATGTGTAACCAAAATGTCATGTATGGTAAGTGAAATGTATCAACTAAACCATATGTAAAATGCACAACAACAAGGTATTTAAGTAAAACATAGTTTAAATCAAAGTCATGTTGTGTGTAACAAATGCATGCTATACTGATACAAACATTTATGCGGTATTGTTAAAATGCATACATCCAAGCCTTGAGACTGTGGCGATAAACCCTTAAACAAATTAAAGGTTCATCTGAATTATGTATATCGAATTCGGTCATTCCTTTCATCCCCTTTCCCTGGGATGTCCGGAACGGGAGTTGTCAATTCCTATGGTACCACTACCTACTAACGAACGGCGTAATTAATGTTAATGAATGTATTGTTCCATGTTAAACAAATCAAATGTCATAACAAAAATGTAAGCATGTGATGCACTAAGTATGTAATCAAATGAACATACGTAGCGTGAAAAATGTAATGTAAAACGATGTACTAAGTAATGCACACAATGGGCACACCTAGCATGAAATGTAATGTAAAACGATGTACTAAGTAATGCACACAATGGGCACACCTAGCATGAAAGGTAATGTAAAACAATGTACCAAGTAATGCACACAATGGGCACACCTAGCATGAAATGTAATGTAAAACAATGTACTAAGTAATGCACACAATGGGCACACCTAGTATGAAATGTAATGAAATCATGTACTATAATGTACTAACGAACATAGCATGTATATGATGTGAAAACAGGAAAGCATGAAAGTAACAAGTAGGCACATGTGTTCCACCCCAAAACAGTTTGGAAAACAGTAAAAGAGGGGTCTATGTACTCACTTGAGATTGCTCAGATGTCTAAAGATAACCACCAAGCAATGATATAGATCACGGAATCAAACGGCACCTAATATAGGTAACTATGTTAATAAACCGGACCTAAATCGGAAGATCGGGTAGCATGAGGGTTTGTAAACCAAACAAGTATTGAGACTCGTGTAGTATGGTTCAACAAAGCCTACATACTAAATGAAACCTAACATAAATGTTTACGACCCATTACGACCCGTTTAGGAAGCTTATGCTACTTTAACGCGTCGTGCGCGTGAAACGCGTTCGGACCGCCTAACTAGCCCTATGACAAGTGTTATATGCCTAAACATGTTACATAATTAGTTAAGTGACAAAGGTTTAGGTTACATATGCTTAATTACCAATTATACATGAAAAGGGTATTCTGGTAATTTACCTAAGGCATATAAACTACCTATCATACAACTACTTAAACGATGTGACCATAGGGTATAACCTCGGAAGGTTATTCCCTACCTACTATGGTCACCTAATGTATTTGGTCGGATCCTAATGATCGACCAAACTGGGTCGGGTTCGAGGTATAAGCGATTTATTAGATCGCTTACCCTACGACCCTAGACAACGTGGTAATCAGTAGGCATAGTCCCAAGGGACTATGACCATCGTGATTACACTCACGTTGCGAAGTTCAAACGAACTTCGCATTGACCATTACTGGTCAACGCTGAAAGTCAAACAAAGTTTGACTTTCTGACTCGAAAAGCAGTAAAATAAGGAAAAGAACGAAAGAATACTTACGAAGGGTCCCCGAATGCTAAACTTGATTCAAAAATCTCAGGTATGAAACAAATGTTTCAACTTAGAGTTTCTCAAATCAAATTTCTAGTGATTATGAACAATGGGGGGTGGGGTATTTATAGTTTTCGTTGAACCGTTAAGATCGTTTCATGGAAAACGTGCCTTAATCCCATCCGTACATTTGTTGCAAAGTTGTGGTGGTTAAAAATGATGTTTATCAGCTGAAAATGCAAGTTGCAAGCATGTGGTTGTGGCTAAAACAGCTGGATCGTGCTGACTGTTCGTTGTTATCTAATCAGACATGCGGACGCGGCCCGCGTCAGGATGTGAAGAAACTCAGGCGGGCCGCCTGAGAGTTGCAGATCAGAAATTACAGTTTTGGTCCCTGTTGTGTATTCAGCCCATTTCCGGCACTTCTAAGGCCCGTAAAGCCAACTTTAAGGCCCTAAAATGTTGCCTAAACATTGTGGGCATGAAACATGTTCAAAAATATGTCTGATGTTGGTTCGTTTGGCCGTACGAACGCGATGTTCGCTTAATTACGACGAAATGCGCACAAGCGCGAAAAACGATCCAAATGACGCAACGAATGGATTTTTCTTAAGGCGAACACTAAAATATAATGTAGTCATGCTTACATAAATTTTTGGATGTCCGGATGTATTCAGAACGTAAGTTATGCGCGAAAATGCAAACTTGTGCACTTTTTGACACTTTTAGTCCCTGAATGACCCAAAAGTTTATTTTAGCACACCGAACCCCTCAAAGCCTATTTCTAAGCTATGTAAAGGATATTTAAGGTGTGTTTAACTTATGGTTATGTTCCGGAATGTTCGTTACAGTTCAAATTGACATACTTTCGCAGTTTGTCATATTTAGTCCCTGTAAGCGAATTAACTTGTTTTTGCCATACCAAAGCCTTCAAAACTTATTTCTAAGTTATGTAAAGGTTATTTAAGGTATGTTGAGTATATGTTGATGTTCCAGAGTATTTCTCGCATTAAACTGAGTACGTTTACGCACTAGTTTGCGTATAACTCTCCAGAAAGTGATATAGAGTTTGGAATTGGATAAAAGTCAAAACATGAAAAATGTAAAACATAACAAAACAAACATTGGGATCAAATAACATTGTTTTATTGATAATAGAACTGTTCATAGTGATTACAAGCACAGTTGTTACAGTCTCCCCTACTTGTGGAAATTTCGTCCCGAAATTTATTTAGAGGAAACTCGTGGAAAAAGATGTGGATATTTCGCCTTCATTTGGTCTTCGCGTTCCCAAGTAAACTCAGGTCCACGTTTAGCTTCCCAGCGAACTTTGACCAAAGGAATGCGCTTGCGTTTAAGCCACTTGACTTCACGTTCCATGATTTCCACTGGTTTCTCAACAAATTTCAGTGTTTTGCCAACACGAATTTCGTCAAGCGGTATGGAGAAGTTTTCATCAGCTGAACACTTCTTGAGATTGGACACGTGAAAAGTTGGATGAACATTTCCAAGTTCAGGAGGTAACTCAAGTCTGTAGGCTACCTTTCCGATTCTTTCGACGATCTTAAATGGTCCAACGTATCTAGGTGCAAGTTTTCCTTTCTTTCCAAATCTGATCACACCTTTCCAAGGTGAGACCTTAAGTAATACTCGATCACCGACTTGAAATTCCAAGGCTTTGCGTTTTGGGTCCGCGTAAATCTTCTGACGGCTTCTAGCTGCCTGAAGGTTATCACGAACTTTCTTGACCTTGTCAGTTGTCTCTAAAATGAGGGCAGGTCCAGTAAGTTGAGCCTCGCCAATCTCATTCCAGCAGACTGGTGAACGACATTTTCGACCATAGAGAGCCTCGAAAGGAGCCATTTTGATGCTAGTGTGATAACTGTTGTTGTAGGAGAATTCAATCAATTTAAGATGTGAATCCCAACTACCACCAAAATCGATCACACAAGCTCTAAGCATATCCTCCAGAGTCTGGATTGTTCTCTCAGATTGACCATCCGTTTGCGGATGATAAGCTGTGCTCAGATTAAGTTGGGTCCCCATAGCAGATTGCATGGTTCTCCAAAAATGAGAAGTGAAACGAGCATCTCTGTCAGAAATGATGTTCAAAGGAACACCATGTCGTGCCACAATTTCATCTACATAGATTTGAGCAAGTCTGTCAGCAGGAAAATCCTCACGGATTGGCAAGAAATGCGCTGACTTTGTAAGACGATCAACGACTACCCAGATGGCATCATGACCCTTCTTAGTGCGTGGAAGTTTGGTAACGAGATCCATAGTAATGTTTTCCCATTTCCAAACTGGGATCTATGGTTGCACCAACAAACCAGAAGGACGCTGATGTTCAGCCTTTACCTTAAGACAAGTAAGGCATTTTGACACGTATAAGGCAATGTCTTTCTTCATACCAGGCCACCAATAGTGAATACGAAGATCCTTATACATTTTATCTGAGCCCGGATGAATAGAATAACGAGACTTATGGGCTTCATCCATAAGCAAGGTACGAAGATTATCTAGGCTTGGGACCCACAAACGGTCCATGAAGTAATATGATCCATTGTCCTTCAGTTCCAGAGCAGGCGTTATGTGATAGGGAAATTCCTTATCCATTAAACCTTGTGAAACACAAGATTGTTGAGCCTGAGAAATGCGGGCTTGAATATCAGATCGAGCTTGTATAACAGATTGAACACGTACACAATGAAGCTTAGTACGTTCCTTGCGACTCAATGCATCAGCTACGACATTCGCCTTACCAGGATGGTAGCGAATTTCGCAGTCATAGTCGTTTAAAAGCTCAACCCAACGTCGTTGCCTCATGTTGAGTTCTTTCTGATTGAAGATATGCTGAAGACTTTTGTGGTCCGTGAAAACCACACATTTTGTACCGTACAAATAGTGTCTCCAGATCTTTAGAGCGAAAACAACTGCACCCAACTCAAGATCATGAGTGGTGTAGTTCTTCTCATGTATCTTCAATTGTCTTGATGCATAGGCTATGACTTTGTTCCTTTGCATCAGAACACAGCCAAGACCCAATTTAGATGCATCACAATACACGACAAAATCATCATCACCCTCAGGCAATGATAGAACAGGCGCATCGCAAAGCTTCTGCTTCAGGTGTTGAAAAGCTTCCTCTTGTTTGAATCCCCAGTAAAAGGGCATTTTCTTCTGAGTTAGAGCAGTTAGAGGAACTGCAATCTTAGAGAAGTTTTCAATGAAGCGGCGATAATAACCCGCTAGACCAAGAAAAGAACGAACTTCAGTAGGAGTAGTAGGCGTATCCCAATCCTTAATCGCACTGATCTTGGAGGGATCTACATGAATACCTCGTTCGTTGATAATGTGTCCCAAAAATTGAACTTCTTTAAGCCAAAATTCGCACTTGGAGAATTTGGCGAAAAGTTGCTCTTTCTTCAGGAGTTCCAGAGTAAGACGAAGATGCTGCTCGTGATCAGCTCGCGTCTTAGAGTAAATCAAGATGTCATCAATAAAAACAATGACGAACTGATCCAAATAAGGTTTGCAGACCCTATTCATTAAGTCCATGAAAACAGCAGGAGCATTAGTCACACCGAATGGCATGACTGTGAACTCATAATGCCCATATCGAGTACGGAATGCTGTCTTGGGAATATCTTCTTCATGCACCCGAAGTTGATGATATCCGGAACGCAGATCAATCTTCGAAAAATAAGAAGCGCCTTGTAACTGATCAAAGAGGTCGTCTATGCGAGGTAGGGGATATCGATTCTTGATGGTAAGCTTGTTAATCTCACGATAATCGATACACATCCTAAAAGATCCATCCTTCTTTTTGACAAAAAGAATGGGAGCACCCCAAGGTGAATAGCTAGGACGGATAAAACCTTTATCAGAGAGCTCCTGAAGCTGCTTAGATAACTCTTGCATCTCAGACGGTGCAAGACGATATGGAGCTCTGGCAACGGGATTTGCACCAGGTACGAGATCAATGCGGAACTCGACTTGGCGTGCTGGAGGTAGACCAGGTAAATCTTCAGGGAACACTTCAGAATAATCCCGAACGACAGGAATATCTGAAATAGACTTACCCTTGCCTTTATCTTCTGTAACATGTGCTAAGAAAGCCACATAGTTCTTCCGCAGATACTTCCGAGCTTTAAAACAAGACATGAGTTTGAGACCACCGATAGGCTTCTCACCTTGAACCTGCAGGATCTCGCCTGTCGAAAGCGGCACACGAACAATCTTCTCAGAACAAACTATCTCTGCGTGATGCTTGGATAACCAATCCATTCCCACAATAACGTCGAAGCTTCCAAGTTGCATAGGCGCGAGGTCGATAGAAAAAAAAATGGTCGTTAAGATTCAACTGGCAGTTGTGAAGAACAGAATTAAGAATAATTGGTTCACCACTAGCAACTTCTACTGTCAAAGGTTTTCCTAGTTTCGTTCTAGACACGCGAAGCATTTGCTCAAAAGATAAAGACACGAAACTCTTATCGGCACCAGAATCGAAAAGAACAGATGCAGGCTGATTATTAATGAAGAACGTACCGTTCACCACATTATCATCCGCCTGCGCCTCTTGGGCATTCATGTTAAAGGCTCGGCCTCGAGCCGGAGCCTGATTCTGGTTCTGGTTCTGGTTCTGGTTCGCCAGTCTTGGGCACCGATTCCTATAGTGGGTCAGATCCCCACAATTGTAACAAGCACCTGGTGGGTATTGTGGTCGTGCAGCTTGACCCTGTTGCTGAGCAGGAGGCTGTACAACTTGTTGAGCCGGGTTTTGAACTGCGCGATTCTGCGCAAACCGACAAACCTCGGCAAGATGACCTGACTTCCCACAGCTAGTACAGAAACGGCACTGATGTTGCGGCTGATGGTGACTGTTGCACCTATTGCACAAAGGTGCATTCCCTGTGTAGGGTTTCTTTGCTGGAAGCTGTGCGGGTTGGTTAGGAGCTGCCTGATTAGCTTGGGCAGTGATAGCAAAATTTTGGGAAGCCTTTCGCTTCCTTGACCTCTTCGAAGAACCAGAGTTCTTTCCATTCAAGTTTTGACCTTTCTTGCTATCTCCCTTGTCAGCCGACTGTTTCTTGCCCTTGTCACCCTTCCTGTGTAGCTTTCCCTTTCGAATTTGCGACTCAGTCAATGTCGCAGATAACTCGATCGCCTGACGGAGTGTGGCAGGTTCACTACCAGTAAGAATGTCTTGTACCGAGTCAGGTAGGCCGTCGATGTATCTTTCGATAGCCTTGTCAAGTGGGGTAACCATTGTCGGGCAAAGCAAGCTCAACTCTTCAAACCGATCAGTATAAGCCCTGTGCTCACCACTATCTTGCTTCAAAACATCAAACTCTTTCTCCAACGCTCGCTGTTCATGGCGAGGACAGAATTCCCTCATCATAAGGGCTCTAAGTTCAGCCCATGTCTGTGCAAGAGCAACTTCTGCACCCCTGTCTCTCATAATCCCGTTCCACCATGTCAAAGCCCTCTTCTGAAATACGCTTGAAGCAAACTCGACTTTTCGATTATCCGGACACTGCACGTGGCGGAAGGTATTCTCACTGCTCTCGAACCACTGAAGAAGCCCAGTCGCTCCTTCAGAACCACTAAACTTGAGTGGTTTAGCCTGATTAAAATCCTTGTATTTGCATGGAACATTGTTGTTGTTGTTATTGTTGGCTTGGTTCCATTGAGCAAAGAGATTTGGAAATTGAGCAGCCATCTGCTGCGCAATAATTTCTGCCAGCTCGGCAGTTGCTATCAGATTGTCGCGTCGAGGAGGCATTCTAAAAGAGGAAAACATGAAAGGAAACGAGTGAGATGATGAAAAGAATGAGATGATAAAAACAAGAATTGCAAACAACATAGATGGTGGTCATTCGTCCGTATCACAAAGCAAACAAACGACACACAGTGACTAATCAAAGTAAATGGATCAAAAATAATGTATAATGAAGACATGCTCGCCTATAAGTGAACACTCATCCCAAGAATTCCCAGGTAAGCACAACTGGTCTCGCGTCTGGTTGAGATGTATACGAAGTGCTTGCCTAGACAGAAAACCCAGAATACAGGCATTCACCCTTCCAGTTTGCACGTGTTCACATTATTTAAGACCCAAAACCTTGACGAGATTTTGAAAATTTGAAGGCACAAGGCCAAAAACCAATACTGAAAAGGGTTCAAAACCATTTAACAGAGGGTTCAAAACCTTACAATTGAGGGTTCAAAACCTTGTAAAAAAATTTATTCAAAAACAGATGATTGTTTTTCAAAAAAAATCGTTTCGGAAAAATTTTGGTTCCTTGTTTTGTTAATCACCTAAGGATAGGTGATGTACATGTTTTAAGATCTAAACACAAGATAACTTGTGTTGGGTTCCTAGAAAAGTTATAGTCTAGGTCAAAGCATTACTAATAACCTAATTCCCTATAACCATTGGCTCTGATACCAACTCTTCTGTCACACCCCGACCGCGTAAAACAACAAATCGCGGCGGAAACATCGGGGAGTGTTGCAACAGAATTAATTGTTTCATAACCATGGCATACAAAGTTGTATTTTATTTATAAACAAAGGTGTTACATTGTTTCAAACAGGAATTTAAAGAGTTCAGAACATAATTAAACATAGTCTATCTTCTTTTAAAGTCTCTAAGGCACAGGTCCGCCCTAGTATCATGATCAACGTCCTATGGAAAAGCACCTGAAAACACATGTGAAAATAGGTACGTCAGCATAAAAATTCCTGTGAGATACATAGGTTTGTGAAAATAGGATTCATGACTTGTATTTGAGAAAATGTTTAGTCATGAATCTTGTAATTTGCTTTGTCTTGTAAATCATTTGAAAAACGATAAGATCAGTTGATATGTATAAGTAAATGTAAGGTTAAATGAATAACCATGTAAAATGAGTTTGTATAAGATAAGTTGGTTGTAAAACAATGTCTTATGAAAAGTATGTTATTTGTATAAAATGTTATATGTATCAAACTGAAATGATTTAAATAACGTTACGCTATGTAATATTATACAAACACTTATATATAGGAAGTACCAGCGGCGTATCCACCATGTTTGTATCATATTACACACGTATCGTTACTTAATCACTTAATCAAACCAAACCATTAAGATGTAAAATGTTCATGTACAAACCAATTGTCAAGTGTTATTGTGTAAACCATATCAAAATGTCTATGTCCAATGTAAACCACCAAATGTGTATATCAATGTCAAAATGTTTATGTTCAATGTAGATCATGTAATGTGTAACCAAAATGTCATGTATGGTAAGTGAAATGTATCAACTAAACCATATGTAAAATGCACAACAACAAGGTATTTAAGTAAAACATAGTTTAAATCAAAGTCATGTTGTGTGTAACAAATGCATGCTATACTGATACAAACATTTATGCGGTATTGTTAAAATGCATACATCCAAGCCTTGAGACTGTGGCGATAAACCCTTAAACAAATTAAAGGTTCATCTGAATTATGTATATCGAATTCGGTCATTCCTTTCATCCCCTTTCCCTGGGATGTCCGGAACGGGAGTTGTCAATTCCTATGGTACCACTACCTACTAACGAATGGCGTAATTAATGTTAATGAATGTATTGTTCCATGTTAAACAAACCAAATGTCATAACAAAAATGTAAGCATGTGATGCACTAAGTATGTAATCAAATGAACATACGTAGCGTGAAAAATGTAATGTAAAATGATGTACTAAGTAATGCACACAATGGGCACACCTAGCATGAAATGTAATGTAAAACGATGTACTAAGTAATGCACACAATGGGCACACCTAGCATGAAAGGTAATGTAAAACAATGTACCAAGTAATGCACACAATGGGCACACCTAGCATGAAATGTAATGTAAAACAATGTACTAAGTAATGCACACAATGGGCACACCTAGTATGAAATGTAATGAAATCATGTACTATAATGTACTAACGAACATAGCATGTATATGATGTGAAAACAGGAAAGCATGAAAGTAACAAGTAGGCACATGTGTTCCACCCCAAAACAGTTTGGAAAACAGTAAAAGAGGGGTCTATGTACTCACTTGAGATTGCTCAGATGTCTAAAGATAACCACCAAGCAATGATATAGATCACGGAATCAAACGACACCTAATATAGGTAACTATGTTAATAAACCGGACCTAAATCGGAAGATCGGGTAGCATGAGGGTTTGTAAACCAAACAAGTATTGAGACTCGTGTAGTATGGTTCAACAAAGCCTACATACTAAATGAAACCTAACATAAATGTTTACGACCCATTACGACCCGTTTAGGAAGCTTATGCTACTTTAACGCGTCGTGCGCGTGAAACGCGTTCGGACCGCCTAACTAGCCCTATGACAAGTGTTATATGCCTAAACATGTTACATAATTAGTTAAGTGACAAAGGTTTAGGTTACATATGCTTAATTACCAATTATACATGAAAAGGGTATTCTGGTAATTTACCTAAGGCATATAAACTACCTATCATACAACTACTTAAACGATGTGACCATAGGGTATAACCTCGGAAGGTTATTCCCTACCTACTATGGTCACCTAATGTATTTGGTCGGATCCTAATGATCGACCAAACTGGGTCGGGTTCGAGGTATAAGCGATTTATTAGATCGCTTACCCTACGACCCTAGACAACGTGGTAATCAGTAGGCATAGTCCCAAGGGACTATGACCATCGTGATTACACTCACGTTGCGAAGTTCAAACGAACTTCGCATTGACCATTACTGGTCAACGCTGAAAGTCAAACAAAGTTTGACTTTCTGACTCGAAAAGCAGTAAAATAAGGAAAAGAACGAAAGAATACTTACGAAGGGTCCCCGAATGCTAAACTTGATTCAAAAATCTCAGGTATGAAACAAATGTTTCAACTTAGAGTTTCTCAAATCAAATTTCTAGTGATTATGAACAATGGGGGGTGGGGTATTTATAGTTTTCGTTGAACCGTTAAGATCGTTTCATGGAAAACGTGCCTTAATCCCATCCGTACATTTGTTGCAAAGTTGTGGTGGTTAAAAATGATGTTTATCAGCTGAAAATGCAAGTTGCAAGCATGTGGTTGTGGCTAAAACAGCTGGATCGTGCTGACTGTTCGTTGTTATCTGATCAGACATGCGGACGCGGCCCGCGTCAGGATGTGAAGAAACTCAGGCGGGGCGCCTGAGAGTTGCAGATCAGAAATTACAGTTTTGGTCCCTGTTGTGTATTCAGCCCATTTTCGGCACTTCTAAGGCCCGTAAAGCCAACTTTAAGGCCCTAAAATGTTGCCTAAACATTGTGGACATGAAACATGTTCAAAAATATGTCTGATGTTGGTTCGTTTGGCCGTACGAACGCGATGTTCGCTTAATTACGACGAAATGCGCACAAGCGCGAAAAACGATCCAAATGACGCAACGAATGGATTTTTCTTAAGGCGAACACTAAAATATAATGTAGTCATGCTTACATAAATTTTTGGATGTCCGGATGTATTCAGAACGTAAGTTATGCGCGAAAATGCAAACTTGTGCACTTTTTGACACTTTTAGTCCCTGAATGACCCAAAAGTTTATTTTAGCACACCGAACCCCTCAAAGCCTATTTCTAAGCTATGTAAAGGATATTTAAGGTGTGTTTAACTTATGGTTATGTTCCGGAATGTTCGTTACAGTTCAAATTGACATACTTTCGCAGTTTGTCATATTTAGTCCCTGTAAGCGAATTAACTTGTTTTTGCCATACCAAAGCCTTCAAAACTTATTTCTAAGTTATGTAAAGGTTATTTAAGGTATGTTGAGTATATGTTGATGTTCCAGAGTATTTCTCGCATTAAACTAAGTACGTTTACGCACTAGTTTGCGTATAACTCTCCAGAAAGTGATATAGAGTTTGGAATTGGATAAAAGTCAAAACATGAAAAATGTAAAACATAACAAAACAAACATTGGGATCAAATAACATTGTTTTATTGATAATAGAACTGTTCATAGTGATTACAAGCACAGTTGTTACAGTTCGACCCGACAATTTCCTGTTTAGACCCAGTTCGGAACCGAAAGTCGCAAAACTTTGACTTTTGCTTTGACTTCAGTTCTGACCCGATTTAGTATTATTTGGAAATGCCTTAGAGCTTCCTTAGGACCAGGCTACATGTTAGCATGACCCTCTGTGGTTGGATCGTTGATTGTCCGATTCGTTTACAAGTTTCCGTTTAATGCCTAATGTTGACCAATATGCCCTTTTGACCATAAAATGAGAATTTTGGAAATATGAAAGGACAATAATCCTTATTACTGAATTATATAGTTGTCCCTAAAGTTTCATATCAGTTAGAGGTCCAGAATAGGAGTTATGCTAAATAGCGCATTTAAGAAGCTTTTTGTTAATTAAACGGCGCGATTAGCATAAAGCCTATCTAAACCCAATTTTTGACACCAAACCTTTTACCCACTGATGTAATATAATATTTTGAGATTTTTAAAGATTTTTAATTATTTTTAACCTGCTCATAACCTAAGGTTATGGCATTAATTCGGTAAATACCGAATATACCATTTTCGGACATAAAATGAGTTCTACACAATATTTTGACACCAATCCAATTGCTACTGATTTTATATAATAAATAAAGTATTTTGAACTTTATAACCTGATCAGAAAACTCAGATTTCCTGTATAACCCGGAAATCGCTTAAAATGGCTTTTAAAGCGTATTAAACGCATAGTTTGGGTTTAAAACCATTTTGTCATATAAGACCTATTACCAACTAATATGACCTAATAAAATAAGTTATTTTACTGATGTATTTGGACCCGAATCTCAGAATTTCAATTAACCTCTTTTATAATCTTTAAAATGACCAAAATACCCCTAAGGGGCTTAAATTGAGATTAAACTCGTATTGCGTATAATGGAAGGTATCCTACTGATATCACAACATGTTTAAGGCATATTAACTTAGGAAACCTGTATATGACTCTTATGATTACCCGTCATGCGTTATTCGCGATCGGTTCGGTTTATGTAACTAGTTTGCATAAACTAGCCGAAACGGGTCAAACGTTATCGTTTTTATCTCAAAATCCAGAAGGTGTTTAGATTACCCATATTATACAAGTCTTCAAACTTGTCGGGTCTAAATCACATTCTATTCCGGTCTTTGCCTCATCATGCGTTTGAACCGTATCTTCCTTTTGAAAACTAACCTGGTCTAAGTCAAGACTTAATTAAAGACCCGTTAGGATTCTAATAGGTTATTAAAAACCTTCGTTCCAGATTAGGAGCCCAGTAAAAGCTATCTGTACTTGGTGATTTGATATACGGCTGGGATTGAATTTATATTTAGCTTAGGTAAATACTTTTAACTTATTTTCCCTATACGGGCTTGGGTTACGGTATATAAAATACCGCTTGGTCGGGCATCAAATCTTCCATCGTTTGGTGGTTAATTGAATAATTTGATCGTCCCGTTTAAACAATCTTGTTTACTTAAAAGCCTTTGGGGGGTTAATGACCATGTCCCGGATATCCTTGGCATCATTTTACGAAATGGCCACGACCTAAGCGCGGAGTGTAGGCGTACACTCGTCTGTGCATAAATAGTTGATGTGGTGTGTCTATTGATATTTAACCCGGTACATCCGGGCTAGTGAACGCATAAGGAACATGTAATTCGTTCACAAGATTATATATTTAAATAATTGTCCCAAGTATAAAAGATTAATTTTGCCTCTGTGCATTTTAATCAAAGTATAAAAGATTAATTTTGCCTCTGTGCATTTTAATCAAATTATAAAAGATATTTTGTGCCACGTGCATCCAAATCAATTTTCTTAAACCATTTTCAAAATGAGTCAGTTAATTGTATTTACCAGTGTAAACTGACGTATTTTCCAAAAAGGCTAAATGCAGGTACTATACGTAATAGGCTGGCTACTCCAGGCATCAATAATCAAGTCTCGCAAGCTTTAGATGTTAAAGTCTGTTGAATGATATTATCTTTCTGTTAAAGATCCGCCTGTGGATCCATCTTACGTTCCGTTGTAATATTTGATATTACTTTGAATCGGATTGTAATATATTTTATCTTTCATTTGCTTCCGTTGTGCATTTATATATATTGTGTGGTTTGACTATGATGATATCAACTACGTCACGATACTCCCCACCGGGCCCACCGGTGACACATGGAATCCGGGGTGTGACACTTTTGCTATCGTACCACCGTTTGTTGACTTGTCCGACGATGAGGACAAGGTCCCCGATTTCCACGTAGACCATTTGGACGACGACCTAGGTGATGGTGAGGTTTTAGATATAGCTATCTTAGAGGTCTCTTCAATCGTTGTCTCTGTCTTGGACATCACCTCATCGAACTCCTCAGAGTCAGTGTCATCTTCTGCCCTCTGAGCCGTTGGTATGAATGCATACCCGTCTAACTGTGCTTCCACCACTGTACCCATCACTCATACCCCCACACCGACCCTATCCCTTACGACATACCTACAGGGGGTCATGTGCAGCCGGTAGGACCTTGGAGATTCCTCGATACTAGCCCCATCTACATCACCGAGCCCAGACCCCTTAGTCCCACCGACACCATCCGTTTTGCGGCAAGGCATAGAGCTCACAACCTAACCACTCCACCCCACTTCTAGGCAGCAGGATCATCCCACCCTTCACCACCCGTACCGACTGTCGACCCTTACTCCCTACCCCACGCGATCGTGGGACCCTCACAACCACCACCACCCACCATGAGCCCATCAGACCACTACCACCCCTCCCATCACGCCCCACGATGATCAGATTTTGTCTCAAGAGCTTCAAATTGATGTGCTTTTAGGGAGAGTTTAGGAGCTCGAGAGTCAGCTCGCAGCTGCCCGAGCTACCCCGCTGCCACCCACCCTACTAGAGGAGCGAGTCTGCACCTTTGAGCTCCAGTCTACGGCTGCTCAGAGGATTTTTGGACTTGAAGAGGAGGTTGCACACCTTCGTAGCCTACTGTTCGCACCTGCATCTCTTCCAGCACCTTAGGATGTGATTAGGAAAAACTTTTTGGAAGAAAATACCCACTTTTGAAGATAATGACAGTTTGAAGATCTGAAGACAACTTGAATTACAAGAATATTTGTGTAGGATCGATTTTGTGACCCAAACGAGTCAATTAGAAGAGCTCTAATCCGTTTTAGAGGCGGAAACTAAGAAACGGACACGAAAAACAGCTTGTTTCACTTAAATTTGCCTTGTATATTGATTTCACACTGATTACAGTCAAACAACGCTTCGGCAGCAATTTGGTACCGGAAGAATGAACCGTTCCAAATGATTCCGCTCAGAAGGTATTTATAGGAGTGGGGGTTCCGCTTGAACATGCATGTGCATTTCGAGCGGAATCAGAACATTAACTTTCGAGTGGAATCAAACATTACAACTTCGAGCGGAATTAGAAACTTTGCTATTTAGCTTGAAATGACATGATGTCATTTCAAGCGGAATCAGCTCTAATTCATGTATTCTCGTTTTTCGTGCCCTGATCTAATACATTCTATACAAGACTCGATACAAGACGTAGACGACAGACAGATGCACCAACAAACTCCCCCTCGGATGTTGACGGAGTCTTCAGTGTCGAGTCTTCACATCTTCAGTCTTTATCAGTCTTCGGGCTTCCAGAATCTCGATCTGATTCTTGTCTCACTCTATCTTCCCCTGAATAACAGCACCAACAGATAATCTCCCCTCGGATGAATCTTTAAAACTCTTGCATCTTCAGACTCTCTCTTTCTAACAGACTCCCCCTCAACTTTTGCTGGGATCGTAGTCTGGCTTCTACAGGATCAGGATCGTGACCTGACTCACCTGCATATTCTCTACCCAAAACATAAGTTTCATAAAAGATAAGATATAACAAATTTAGAAACTTTGCTAATCACTTGAAGACACAACCCTGAATACATCATTTTCAAGTATCAAACAAAATGATTTATCATGTCAATTTCTGATGAACCACTTAAATATATCATTTTCATTTCACATATCTTCAAACAAACTTTCCCAAACCTGTTCGTCATGTTTAGCACTCGGAATTTTGAAAATCAGCTTTTCAACATCAGTTGTTTAAAATCTTTTTGAATTTTTCAAAATTTATGCTAAAACACACCGAAAATCTTTTTGGATTTTTTATATAACAGAAATGAAATGCAGTAAAGAAATATTTACATACAATATTTTTGTGAGTTTGCGTAAGAGGATCATATCAGTTTTTGAGACAAAACACCAACACCGTTAAGCTTTGAACATTTTAAGTTCTAAACGATTCACTTAGATTGTCAGTATACTGATCCACTTAAATTCTCACACAAAGTTCAACTGTTTCGAGATACAAGATTAGTGTTTTAGATACTTCAACTTATTCGCGTGTCCCACCTCAGAATATACTCCCATATCCAGATCCCAATATTCAGTCTTACAGGTGAGTATACCTAGATGATATCTGTAAGGGGTTAATTGCGAAACCGTGAGAGCTCAGGTCAGAACTTCCGTTTAGCAGAGAGATGACGGCTCGACTTTAGGTGGGTCCCCTTTAGAGGATCTTTTTTACAACAGCATTGATTAGCAATTTTATTGTTTCATTATTTTTGCTGAGGGTGGCGCTATATTTCAAGCAAGCAATAAAGTATTCTCCGGGGACTAGGCCATTGCTTCCGCATTATCAGAAGTCCCGGGATAATACCCCAGATATCACTAAGCATAAAGACCTAGTATCTCAGAAAGAGGGACCTTTCAAACAAGATTCCGGGGGTTACCCATATATCCGAGAGATGTTACCCGCGATATAAGCAAGTTTGAATTTAGGTTTATATCTCGTCACAATCTACTAGATGTGCAAAAACCTACTGGCATATCATCAGTGAGACCGTTTATCACTATTTAACTTTCCATTTCTTTAGCATGCCGTGATCGTCCACTGATGTACTATCATTTCCTCTTTTTTACAACAAAACTCATTTTTGATTTTATCATGTTTTTGACTTTTTCAAATTTTCAAATGTTTTTGGATTTTCTGAAAATATTTACTCCCCCTAAAATGCAAACACATTTTAGGAAATTTGAAAACAGATTTTGAAACTCTACCTGTACCGTTTGTTTTCTTAAAAAATTGACAATCGATATCAAATCGCTTCAATTCTCCATCCACTTGGCATAAACAATCAGAACTCCCCCTCACAACAAACTATTTTCCCATTGTGATTTCAAAACACTTAAGTTTGTTTTAATCAAATGGTTTTTCCGGAAAATAAGTTTTGTTGATTTTAATAAACCATTTGTAGGTTAGGGTTTCATCACATTGTTCTCCAAAATACCACTTGTAAGTATGGTCCAATCAAGTTCAAATTAATGACCTTGATTAACCACTTGTCAATGAAAAACTCTTTCAACCACTTACAGGTTCATTTCACCAACCATAACCATTTGTAAATCAAAATATAACAATTTAAATATACCACCTGTACTTTACCAACTGTACCACTTGTAGGATCATTTGCTAAGAAAGATGCCGATTCCTGCTCCACTCTTACCAACCTGGGAGCTCCGGCAAGTCCAGATTTTCAGTTAGGAAAAACTTTCCCCCAAGCTGGACCAGCCTTGGGAGATTCTGGTACACACCTATCCCACCAACATTTTGATTTGTAGAATTCTTTGGCACCTTTTACCTTTCTGTCAACCATCTTACCAAAAATATGCTTGACTTTTCCATTGAAAGCCTTCTCAACATCAAATTCTCCCTTATCAGTGAAGAATTGATTTGAGATCTCTACCTTTCCCACTTTCTTCATCAAATTTTCCTTTGACAATGGAGGAAAATCCTCATCGTTCATCACAGGAACGGAACTCTCAATCTTTTTCTCAACCAAAGACTCCTCTGATTTTATGGAATCAGATTCATTGTCAGAACAACTATCTGTTTTAACAACCCACTTTTGTTTACTCAAATCACCTCTTCTTTTATAAAAACGTTTTGAATTTTCACCTTCTTCGGAAGTTGAATTTTCAAACACTTTCGATTTCTCAGTTGATTGTTTCTTTTCAAAAACAAGTTTTTCTTTCAGTTTTGAGTTAGAAGTAACTTCCTGTGTTGTGTTGTTGGATTGTTGGCAATTCCAAGCAATATGTCCAACTTTTTGGCACTTAAAGCAAGTTCTTCTATCAACTCTTTGAGCAAACTTCTTCACATTCTTCTTTACTTCAGCAAGAAACTCTTGATTGGACTGTTTCCAGAATGGTTTCTTTTGCTCATCTTCAGCACTTCCTCCTGCAACAAATTTTGTTTTTGGTTTATAATTTTTCTCATTTTTATAATTTTCTAGAGGAATAAAACCAAGACCTTTCTTTTTGAGATTACCATTATGGTTTGATTTCTTTTGGAAATTATAACCATAACCGTAACCCATTTTCTTGTTAACTCTTTGTTTAATCCTTGAAGTGTAAGGTTTAGGTTTTGCAGAAAGATTTAAATCTTTTATTTCAGAAATATTAATTTCTGTTAATTTGAAAACCTTTTTAATCATTTCAGTTTTAACACTTCTTATTGGGAATTCATCATCAGAATATAATTTGTCTGAATCATTCAAAGTATATGCCACTTTGATCGATTCATCATTCAAATTAGATTTTGATAACAAAAATTCTTTATCATAAACCCTTTTAACCATTGAACTCGGACTCTTTTCTGACGAACTCGAACTTTCAGACTTAGACTCCGGTTTTGACTCTTCATCCATATCTAACACCTGATCAACCACTTTCTTTACTAACTCAGACTCATGATCAGTGTCAGATGCTGTGAATGTAACATCAATATTGTCTGGTAATTCATCAATGATTTCAGACTTTAACTTGATGTTGACTGCCTTTTTTAGACGCTCCTCGTTTGGATTTCTGGGAGAATAACTTTCAAATATCAGGGGCGGACATCTGTTATACTTGACACTTTGTGTCTTACCAGTATCCTCTTCTTTTTCTTTCTTCTTGAAAGCTTCAAGACCTGCAATAGTAGGATAAACACGATCAATCAAATAATCACATGTAGTATAACTCAAAAGTAATCGTTTAATCCTTTCACTCTCAATCTTCTCAAGTTCCAAGTCTTGCTTCAGCTTAGCACAATCTTCAATATACTCATTGATGACGCTCTGCTTTGTCATTAATGTTTCGCTCATTTTTTCATTTGCTTTTTCAATTTCTGAATTTGTCCTTTTCAAACCATCAACTGTTCTATTCAGCACATCGTATGACTCTTTCACATACTTCACATCAGACAGTAAATCTTCTTTAACTTTCTCTAATTCAGCAATCTTCTTGTCTTTTTCTTCACAAGCTGTGCAAGATTCTGAACATTTTAAACATGATTTTTCAACTTCAACCACTTTTTCAACTATCTTCTCAACCTCGACAATCTTTTCAATTTCAACAACTTTTTCAACTTCAACTATCTTTTCAACAATTTTCTCAACTTCGACAAATTTCTCAACTTCGACTATTTTCTCTATCACTTTCTCCACTTCAACAATCTTTTCTATCACATTCTCCATCACTGCTTCATCTTTTGCTTCTTGAGCTTCTGACTTTATCTTTTCATCAGCTAGTAGCTTTGCTGCTTCCAGCTCTCTCTTCAATCTGTCAATCTTCTTTTGATTCAGCATCTCAACTTTATCTGTATAGAAAAAATTAAAACTATCAGGATCAATACTTTTTCTACATTTGTTAAGATATTCTTCCTCATCATCAGTATCAACATCACTTCCTAGATCTGGAAAAATCGGGATTCTTTTCTGACTAGCTTCATCTTTCCAGAACTCAAGCAACTAGAGCTGAACCAGGTATGTGTTTGTCCCAACTAAAACCCTCTGCAACCTTTTCATCATCTTGATGAATAATTAAAGCTTTCTTCTTTCCATTGTCAGTGACACTAGACGATGATGGTTGTTGCTCAATCTGATGAAAAATCGATTTCTGATAATAATTGTTCTTTTCTTGATTCCCGGTTGCTTCTTGATTTTTACACTCTCGTTTAAAATGACATTTTCCTTTGCAACGGAAACAGGTAACTTTTGATTTGTCAAATCCTAAAGCAGAATTTGCCAGATCACGAAAACCATCTCTGCCCGTGATTTGTTGAAACTTCTCAGCTCTTCTACAAGCACTAGCTAAACACCATTTCACATCCATCAATTCAAGTTCCTCGGCATCAATCTGGTCATAGTCTTCTTTCGTAAGCATAGGATTACCAATTCTTCCTGCAACTAAGCTTTCATACGACTCTAACATGGCGACAAGAGATGCCATGTGTTGCTTAGCCAATTCAGGAGACAGGTTGTGACCATTGTAGATTTGTAGCATTCTGCTGTTGAGGACTTGATGTTGTGCTATTTGGATCAAAACTTGAAAATGATGAAGAATATCCACCACTTTGAGTTGTAGTGCTAGCATTTGGACTTGAAGAACTATCTGCACTAAAAGCAGTACTAATTTTTGAACTTTGGCTTGGGGTAGCCTCAAACTTGTTCCTTCGATAGTACAGACCGACATCCTGTTTAGCATTTGAATTTGTCATGATAGCTGTCTTCTGGATATCCAACTCTTGCTCTTCAATTTTCTGAATGAACTGTGCCAAGTTCATACTCTCAGACTTCCTCATGAGTTTCACAACCATCAAATATGTTCCCCACTTATGCTGTGGTAACGCCTCAGCTAGTTTATCGACCCACTCATCGTCCTCTTTCTTGATGTCCAATCTACCCATTTCCAGTACCAGATGACAATATCTATCAATGGTTTGTTTTGTTGTTTCATGATCGAAGGCTGTAAACATATCGAATGATTTCTTCAATAACGCCTTTTTGTTTTTGATCATATCAGCACTCCCTCTGAATTTCTGAATCAAAGCCTCCCAAATTGATCTAGCTGTCCCATTATGTTGAAGCAAAATAAAGATATCTTCTTTAATCGCTTGTTGAAGAATACTTATCATCATTTTCTCACTTGTAAACTGCAATTTGTCACTCTCTGTATAATCACTAAAAGCCTTTTCAATACCCCGTTCATTCTTTAGTTTCTCATAATATTTCAATAACGAACACCATGCATCAAATTTGTATGCTTGTACCCAATTCTCGAATCTATTTTTCCAACCCTGAAAATCTTTAATGTACATGAGTTTCGGTGGTTTCTGATGAGTACCCGTCTCATTCTCACTGTATAAAGTCTCAGCAGCAGTAACAGGTGCAACCGGTGTCGCGAATGCATTGTAAAACTCTTTAGCCATGATTTGGTAACACGTTTTTAAAAAACAGACAGATCTAAGCGGAATAACCACAATACTATTTGGAGTGGAATCACAAGCAACTTGGAGCGGAATCACTCAACTCAGTTTCAAGCGGAATAGTTCAACACCGTTTCAAGCTGAATAGCTGATCTCGAGCGGAATCACAAGCAACTTGGAGCGGAATCACTCCACTATGTTCTTTCGAGAGGAATCACTTCTCGAGCTGAATCAGAATGTGTATTTTCGAGCGGAATCACTTCTCGAGCGGAATCAGAATGTGTATTTTCGAGCGGAATCACTTCTCGAGCTGAATCAGAATGTGTATTTTTGAGCGGAATCACTTCTCGAGCTGAATCAGAATGTATATTTTTGAGCGGAATCACTTCTCGAGCTGAATCAGAATGTATATTTTCGAGCAGAATCAGACAAATGAAGCTAATCTGGAGCGGAATCAGGACCTGATCAGTTCGAGCGGAATCACTTCGGGGGGTCTTTTTCAGTTACTTTTAGTTTGAATTTTACTGTGATACTTTCAAGGCTTTGTTAATGTGCAACTTTATACAATCTGTGAAAAATTCGGGCTATTCTGACCGTTAAAACTTGTTCAGCTGAAGAAAGAAAGTGTAGAAGTGAGAAAACACAATGAAAACAGGCTGATATTTGCAGAACTCCTCCTCCTGAGCTCTGATACCACTTGTAGGATCGATTTTGTGACCCAAACGAGTCAATTAGAAGAGCTCTAATCCGTTTCAGAGGCGGAAACTAAGAAACGGACACGAAAAACAGCTTGTTTCACTTAAATTTGCCTTGTATATTGATTTCACACTGATTACAGTCAAACAGCACTTCGGCAGCAATTTGGTACCGGAAGAATGAACCGTTCCAAATGATTCCGCTCAGAAGGTATTTATAGGAGTGGGGGTTCCGCTTGAACATGCATGTGCATTTCGAGCGGAATCAGAACATTAACTTTCGAGCGGAATCAGACATTACATCTTCGAACGGAATTAGAAACTTTGCTATTTAGCTTGAAATGACATGATGTCATTTCAAGCGGAATCAGCTCTAATTCACGTATTCTCGTTTTTCGTGCCCTGATCTAATACATTCTATACGAGACTCGATACAAGACGTAGACGACAGACGGATGCACCAACAATTTGATGTGAAAGAAGTATTTTACTCTTTTATGTATTATTAAAACTTGTATGGCTGGGGTGACGTAGCCCCTAGCCCCCTTTTGTTCTTTCACAAAAATAATGTAACAAGTTGTGGATGATGTATAAAACTTGCTATTTTCTTTATGATGCGTTATTATTATCTTGTTATGTTTGCCTTGATATTGTGGATGATATGTTGTCATGACATGATGATTGATTATGTGGATGTGCTTACATGAATATATTGGTTGTTTATTTCACATACATGATCATGGACCCGTGATTGCGCTATTTACACCATTATGAGATTCTACGATCATTACATTGATATTATCTATTTTTACTACTTTTTTAAAAATATTTATTATTAAATTTATGTCTGGTCTACTTCGATATGTTGTATATTAGAAACAACATGGCGCCCAAGAGAAGGACCAACTGTAGAAATACGACAAACCCACTCCTCACTAGCGAGGCAAAGTTGAATTCACTGCTCGAGGAAAGAATATCACAAGTCGTTGCCTAATACGAAGCCAACCGCGTGGAACATAGAGGAGGCACTGGAGGTTCCAGAGGCTGAGGACGCAGAGGTTCATCAGGAGGAAACGCTTCCATCGGTAACCCTTAGTTGTTTTTATAACAACTCAAACAATTCTCTCAATAATCTATTCGTGTATATAATATATGTTCATTCATAATCTGTATATACAAATGTTTTAGGTTGCACCTATAAGCAATTTCTTGATTGCAAGCCACTAAATTATGATGGCACCAGAGGTGCCGTGGCTTTTGTGGAATGGAATAAAAAGACGGATTCAATTATCCGTATGAGAAAGTGTTCTCTCAAGCAAAGGGTCATGTATACAATTGTTTCTTCATTGATGAGGCACTCACGTGGTGGAACATACAAGTGCAACCTCTAGGAGATGAGGCAGCTTATGCTATGTCATGGGAAGAATTGAAGGAGTTGATGAGGGAGAAGAATTTCTCCAGAACTAAGATCTAAAAGCTAGAAACAGAGTTTTGGAATTTATCCATGATTAGAGCTGATGTTGCAGGATACACCCAATGGTTCCACGACTTGTCTCGTGTGGTTCCATACTTAGTAACACCGGAGTTTAAGCGGATTGAACGCTACATCTGGGTTTAAGCCCCGAAATCCGAAGTATAGTCACGTCTTCTAATCCTGCTATGATTACCCAAACGGTGAGCCTAGTCGTTAGTCTCACCGAGGATACAGTGAGGATGAAAAAAGTTGCCAGCGAAAGGTTTAGAGAAGAAGGTGGCACATGTCAAGACTACTAGTGCAAACAAGCGAAAGATCACACACTTCAAGAAAGGATCCGAGTGAATAACAAGCCCAATGTAACTCAAGAAACAAAGGAAGAAAAGGCATATGTTGCCATTAATGATTCGGATGTGAAGATGTATGCGAGCACCCTGCCAAAATGTGACAAGTGTAATTACCATCATGTTGGCCCTTGCCAGGGCCCGAAATGCAACAAATGCGGCAAGTTAGGGCACCAAACTGCGGCATGTTGGTACAATAACAATAGAAAAGGTCAAGGTTGCTTTGGTTGTGGTGACAAAAATCATTCTCGCAAGGATTGTTCGAAGGAGAACCAAGCTCAAGGGAGAGCTTTTGTGATTGGAGCAAAGGATGCTCGTCAAGACCCGGATGTGGTCACTGGTATGTTTCCAATCAATGACTACTATGCATCCATATTGTTTGATACCGGTACCGATTTTAGCCTTATTTATATGGAATTTAAAATATACTTTAACTAGAGCCAGATAAGCCAGACGTCCCCTATTCAATAGAGTTAGCCAACAGTAAGTTAGTCAAGTCGGGAGAAATTATTAAAGGGTGCACATTGGAACTCGGCGAACACAAATTTAATATCAATCTCCTACCTGTACAGTTAGATATTTTTGATGTAGTATTCGCCATGGATTAGTTGTCTGATAACCGAGCTAAAGTAGTTTGTCACCATAAAGTAATACGTAACCCCCTTTCTAATGAAGGAACACTTTTAGTTCATGAAGAGAGCATGAAACACCATTGTGGATCATCACATGCATGAAGGCATAAAAATGTTTGCGAAAAGGATACATTGCATTCCTAGCACATGTAACGGACAAGAAGGTCGAGGAGCCCAAGCTTGAGGAGATCCCCGTTGTGAAGAAATTCCCTGAAGTCTTCCCTTCACCCGGACTACCTCCACACCTACAAGTTAAATTTGACATCGACTTGGTTCCAGGAGCCGCACATGCGGCGAAATCTCCATATCGCCTAGCTCCGTCGGAAATGCAAGAATTGTCCACACAAATTCAAGCATTGTTGGACAAAGGTTTCATTAGGCCGAGCTTCTCGCCATGGGGAGCTCCGGTACTATTTGTAAAGAAGAAGGACATAACCTTTAGAATGTGTATCGATTACAGGGAGTTAAATAAACTCACCATCAATAATTGGTATCCACTACCAAGGATTGATGATTTATTTGACCAATTACAAGGTTCTAGCTTCTATTAAAAAATTGACTTACGATTCGGTTATCATCAACTGAGGATTCAAGAAGAAGTGTGACATCTGTGCCTCCACGGCCATCAAACAAATACCAAATCAACGAAATATTTTATTTCATACTTGGGATTTGTATAAATATGTGTATCATTTGCACATATCAATTCTCGTTCGATTTCGAGCTCTAAATCGCTTTCTGGAAAGTTATACGCGAACTGGTGCGTAAACGTAATCAGTTTAACGCGAAAAACACTCCAGAACAGTGACATAGGCTTAACATACCTTAAATAACCTTTACATAACTTAGAAATAAGTTTTGGAAGGTTTGGTGTGTCGAAATCAAGTCTATTCGCTTACAGGGACTAATTTCGACAAACTGCGAAAGTATGTCGATTTGTACTGTAACGAACATTCCGGAACATGACCATAAGTTAAGCATACCCTAAATATCCTTTACATAGCTTATAAATACGCTTTGAGGGGTTCGGTGTGCTAAAATAAACTTTTTGGTCATTCAAGGACTAAAAGCGTCAAAAGTGCATAAGTTTGCATTTTCGCGCATATCTTACGTTCTGAATAAATCCGGACATCCAAAACTTTATGTAATCATTAAAATATTTTATTTTAGTGATTGGCATGATAAAATTCCATTCGTCGCGTAATTTGGATCGTTTTTGCGTTCATTACGACTTCCGTCGTAATTAACCGAACAACGCAACCGTATGACCAAACGAACCGACATCCGAGATATTTTTGAGCATGTTTTGAGTTCCCTATACTTTAACTTCATTTTAGAGCCTTGAAATGAGATTAACGGGGCTTAAACGTGTCAAAAATGAGCCGAAATGCAAGATTCTGAAGTTCAGGGACCAAAATTGTCATTGTGCCATAGTTATCTTAGGAAGGGACCAAAATGAAAAATCTAAATTCCAGCTTGTTCCAGCTGTTCCCCTCATTTGCACCTGGTTTTAATGAAACTATGGGCTCCCATGGTTTCACAAAACCATGGGCACATGTGTACGGATGAGATCGAAACTCGTTTTACGATGAACGATCCTAACAGTTCTAGTTTTCCTATATATACCCATCTCCTTTCACTTGCAAAACCCACAATGATCTGATTTTGGCTCTCTAAGTTGAAGTTTATGCTTCATACCTGAGAGTAAATCGGATCATAGCTTGCGGGGACCTTTTGTAAGTATTCTTTCGTTCTTTTATCGCTTTTCGAGTCTGAAAGTCAAACTGCGTTTGACTTTCTGCCTTGACCAGTTTATGGTCAATGCGAAGTTCGTTTGAACTTCATAACGTGATCTTAATCACGATGGTTATAGTCCCTAGTGACTATACCTACTGATTACCACGTTATCTAGGTGTAGTGACGAGTCGTAGTTTCGGCCAAAATGCGTATTCTTGCGTATTTTGTAACCAAACTACTTTTGGGTATCAAAACCATTTGTTTTGATACCAAACCTGTTTTCTAACTTAACTAAACATGTTTAGCATGTTTAGCTCGTCACTTTTAGTTTAGTGCTTGTGTAGAGTCGTAAGTCAAAGCGGACTAAACACCCGCTTAGACTTTCGAACTAGACCCGTTTGGTCGATCATTAGGATCCGACCAAGCATGTTTAGTGACCATAGTTGCATAGGGAATAACCTTCCGAGGTTGTACCTTATGGTCACTTAGGTTTAATTAGTTTTATGATAGGTAGTTTATATGCCTTAGGTAAATGACCAAAATGCCCTTTTCATGCATAATTGGTAATTAAGCATATGTAACATAAACTTTTGTCACTTAATCGATTATGCAACATGTTTAGGCATATAATACTTGTCATAGGACTAGTTAGACGTCTCGAACGCGCTTTGCGCGCACGACGCGTTAAAGTAGCTTAAGCTACCTTAATGGGTCGCAATGGGTCGAAAGCACTTAGGTTAGGTTTCGATTTAGAATGTAGGCTTTGTTAAACCATGCCATATGAGTTCCAATACTCATTTGGTTTACAAAACCTCATCCTATCTGATCTTCCGACTTAGGTCCGGTTTATTTATATAGTTATTAGGTTGCCGATTAATTCCGTGCTCCCTCTAGCTTTGCTTGGTTGTTGTTCAAGACCTCTAAGCATTCTTAGGTGAGTACATAGTTCCCCTATTTTACTGTTTTCAATTGTTTTGGGGTGATTCATATGTGCTAAATGTTTTCGAGGTTTTAACGATGGTTTTCAAAACGATTTTCGATATTATAACAATGGTTTCAAAAACGATTAAAATGGTTTATATTAAATTAATAACGATTTCGATAAAGTAAACAAACTTGTTAGTTGTATTTACATAACGAATAATATCCATTAGTTTTGGCCGAACCGACCAGTATTAGGTTATGGTACCATAGGATCTGACAAATCCCGTTATCAGACTGCGCCCATGGTTATGTGTGGGTTAGGTGGGTAACGACTGTGTTGGTGCACTAAATGTCTGCTGATTACGTCATTATCAAGTCTTGTGTCTAGGATTGTTTGAATGATTACACCATAGGGTTTAAGTTAGGGTTTTAGGTGTTAAACATGAGATTTCTCTTGAAAGGGTATTGTTATGCTTGAAGCGAAATCAACATCACATGATTTCGCTTCAGACTGTCTCAAGCGAAATCTTACACTCTATAAATAGGTGTGTTGGTCATTTGAAGAAGAAGAGAGTTATCATTGTATGTGAGACGAAGTGCTGACGGATTTGTATCAGAAAACATTGTACAAGCACTCAAATTAATTAGAAAAGAAAGATTAAAAGGATTAAAGCTGTTATGACTTTGTTTACGTTGATTCCGCCTTCGTACGCAAAGATGAACTACTTTTACTGACGGTTTAAGGTCGTACAACGGTCCAACAAGTGGTATCAGAGCTCAGGACGAGGAGTTCATACCATAGCAGCGGATTATCTTCTTTCTACTCATTTCTTTTTACATTTTTCAGATCTGAACAAGTTCCAACGGTCGAAATGGTCTAATTTTCGAGTATAACGTGTAAAACTGAGTTTTAACAAAGCCTACAAAGTTTCAGACTGAAATTCAGATTAAAACTTGATAAAATTGACCTAAAACAGGGTTTCTCTTGAAAGTGTTCGAAGATAACAGGTTGATTTCGCTTCAGAATCTGACTGTTTGGACTGGTTCGCTTGAAACTTTGAAGCGAAACAGTTACTTCCTGAAGCGAAATAGTTGATTTCGCTTGAAGATTTCCTGAAGCGAAATAGTAGATTTCGCTTGAAACTGTTTGTTTTGAAACTTGTTCTGTTGAAGCGAAATAGAGGATTTCGCTTGAATCAGTCTTGCTGACTGATTTTGCTTGAACAGTATTATTTTACTGTTTTCGCTTGAAGCTGAGAACTTCAAGTATTTCGCTTGAACTTGTTGATTTCTCAAAACCTAAAATTTTTCTAAGTGTTTGACTGATTTTTTTCAGGTACGTTCACAATGGATGATATTTTCTTGAACCCGTTTGGCGATATGTACGCATTCGCAGGAAACTCGGGAGATGATACTTCTACAAACAACAACAATACGAATGAGAACGTGAATACTCCGAAAGAAAAGAAAAAGGAAGCTTGGGAATCTGAAAGCGCATTTGGAACGTTCAATAAACCCCCAAAGCTAATGGCTATTGAGGAGTACAGTAGGTGGTCCAGAAAATTCGAAGACTGGTTGATGGCATTCGCATTTCCTAGCTGGAAGAGTTTGAAAAACGGTTATGAACATGGAAAGAAATATGGTGAAACTTTAAGAGCAGCTGAGGAGATTGATTCGTTTGTAGCTGAACAAAAGTGTGTGGCATTGTTATTTCAGTCAGTCCGGGAAGATATAATCTCACTTATCGACTATTCAAATGCAAAAGATCTTTGGGAAAAGTTAGAAAAGAAATGTATAGGTAGTCAAGAAATTAAGAAAAACAAAAAGAAACTTCTTAGGAAAGAGTTTGATCTGTTTGGTTGTCTTAAGAATGAGTCGGTATGTAAAATGATAGAACGATTTGGTCATCTGAAGCTGGAATTAGTAAGACATGAGATTGACATTCCTGAAGAAGATCTTATCGACAAATTGTTCGATTCGTTGCCGGACGAAATGGATTGGAGATATTATGCGATGATGCTGAAGAATACCATCAAAGAACCAGAAAAGCTGACATTAGATTTGCTGATTGAAAAACTCGAGAGTCATGAGCTAGAGTTGAAGAAAACGTACAAAATTAATCATTCATCTTATCAGCAGAATCTGGATCTATACTATCCAAAAAGCATGATGCAGAAAGTTACTTCTCCAAAGACTGCATTTTCTGTTGAGAACGTTTCTTCAGCAAACAAAGAAAGTCAAAGCAATTCAAGCAGTGGAAGCCATAGTGGTTATCACAGTGGATCTACATCTTCTGCAAATCATTCTGATGCAAAGTTTTCTTGCAATATCGCGATAGATTTGAAGAATGCACAGAATTTTGATGCGGAGTCAGCCAAGCAACAAATGGTCTTTCTGGCGTCTGTTTTGGAATCCTACGAAGGGTTGGTGGCTGGGAAGATTGGCAATACAAATCTGACAAAACAAGATTACGATCAGATAGACCCTGAAGAAATGGAGCTGATAGACATTCGTTGGGCAATGGCAAGTGCAGTTCGACGTGCACAACGCTTCATGGAGATTACAGGAAGAAAAACAATTGGTGGTGCTTCTACCAAGCTGGGGTTCGATAAATCGAAGGTGACATGTTTTAAGTGTAAGCAGAAGGGTCACTTCAAACGAGAATGCCGAAACGCTTATGCTGATGAGTCGGAGAACCCTTTCAGAGATGATTATTACAAAAAGGCAATCTACCATCAGAATAAATCTGAGCCGCCTAGATTGAAGCAAGTTGAAGACAACAGAGACAAATCAAGGGCTCTTGCTGTGATTTATGATGATGAGGGGTATGATTGGAGTAAAGAAGTTCTACCTGAAGAAGATGCGGTGGGTTACGCATTCATGGCAAGCAATGATGAACCTAAGCCATGGAAAGATGATCGTACTGAAGAACAGAAATATCACTACCGGAAGATGGTTGCTGAAACAAAGATTATCAGACTTTCTCGTATCTATCTGAATGCAAGGAGAGCCAATAGATGGGATCCAGATAGAGAGTGCTATCTTGATGAGTATGGAAATATTGCAATTGATGATAGTACACTTGATATCGAAGCCATCATCAAGGAGTACAAAGAAGAAGATGAATATTGGCAACACAAGTGGTGGGGAACTCCAACTTCGAAAATGATTGAAGAAGAGAAAGAGAAAGAGAGAAAGGAGAAAGAGGAAAAAGAGAAGAAAGAAAAGCAAGTTGATACAGGCATAATTGATACTACGCAAGAGTTGACAGCTGAAAACCTGGGAGTGATGGCTGACAAAGTGCTAGCTGCAAAAGCACTTGAGGTAGATCCTAATTCTGCTACTGAGTCAAAGGAGTCGGTCAGTCAAAGTGTGTCAACAAATGCGTCAGGTAACAAAAATGAGTTAGGTAACAAGATTGATGGGAATGCTGACTGCAAAAATTGCACCAAACAATGCAATTTTTGTAGCACTGTCACGTATCTTAACAATGAGAAAATCAAGAATCTGACAACAAAGGTTAGAAATGTTGAAAATCAGATTCTCGATCGTGACAAAAGTGTAAGAGCTTCAACTGAACGGATCAAAGAATTAACAGTTCAAATTGAAAATGATAAAACTGATCGTGAGAAAATAAAATCTGAAAATGAAAAGTTAATTCTTGAAAACCGTCAAATTTCTGAAAAATTTGAGAAATTTAAAAGCGTTGTCAAAGATAGTGATGATCGTAATGGTAAAACATTTAAAGAAAATGAACATCTAAGAGCTGTTTTGAGATTAAAGGAAGAATTGATTAATGAACAACTGGATCAAATTGCTAAACTGAAACTTAAAGCTCAAGAAGCTGAAATTGAGAATGAACGAATCCAGTTGAAGCTTAACAGCTATAAATCAGCAAGCTTTGTTTTGCAGCATATTGTTCCTAAACCTATAGGGAAAAACAAAGATGGCGAGGATGTGTTTTCTGATGGAACGGGTGTAGGTTTTCACAAAGTTCCACCGCCAATTTTAGACAACTACACGAAAAAGCAGTCTAGTTTGGTGGAAATTGAGGAAGAAAGTGAAGTTAAACTTCCTGAAAACATTGATGTCACGTTCACATCTTCCAATGACGAGGGTGTCCACAGTGATGTGGTGAAAAGTGTGATAGACAAAGTGCTTAAACCGGATTGTGACACTTCTGAGGAGGATGGGTGTTTCTTTGATAAATACATTCAGAAACCAAAGTCCAAAAACAACTTAAGTGATGAACCGGGTCTTGTGATGTACAAGATGGCTGGATCTGATAAGTTGTATTCGGATTCTGAGTTTCCCATTGAGAATGTTAATATGAAAAAGCTGACAAATGTTTTCAAATTGATTGAAGTTGAGTTGTCAGAGGTGAACAGTTTAAGTCAAACAAAAAGGCAAATGAATTTTGAGAAAGATAAAGCTTATTACAAAAAGCCTATTGTTCCACCACGTTTTTATAATAACAATAGAAACAATTGGTCGGGTGGTTATCAGGATGGTAAGAGTTATCAGAAAAAGAATTTTCAAAACAGAAGGTTTGCTGAAAAGAAGGTGTTTGTAAATGGTTCAAGTTCACTTTCTGATGAGGAAAATGAAATTTTTTCAAAATCAAATGAAGAGTTCTTTGAGAAAAGAGCTTCATATTATCAGTCTGAAGGCACAAGTCGAGTTGTTGATACTCGTACATGTTTTAGATGTAATCAAGTTGGTCATATTGCACGAATGTGTACCAATGTGAAGCCTAAGACTGAAAATGTGAAGTATCAACAGAAGAAAGTTGATGTGAAGAGTAAAGCACCAATCGTTGTTGAGAAAAAGAATGTGAAAAATGACAATATCAAATTGAAAAATGAACCCGTAAAGAAAGTGGTAACTAAAAATGACAAATTTTACAAGAGGGTTGCATTATCTCAACAAGTTTGGAAACCAAAAACTGAAATGAAAATTTCAACTTCTGAAGTGAAAAAGGCTGAAGAATCAATTTCGGTTGATTATGATGCAAATTTTCCACCTATGAAGGCTGAAAATTTCAAAATTCAAGTTGCTAGAGTCAAGGTTACACCTAAGGCTGATAAAGCCTGGGTGGACACCATGTTTGAATAAGCAGTTTGAATTGCCGGAGCTTCCTGGATCGCGAAGCATGAATCGGCATCTTTCTTGAAGTTGTTTAAGTAGTAGTTTGTTTTGTGCAGGATCTTCCACAACTGATATCCAGATGGATTATGGATAGTGGTGCATCTCGACATATGACAGGAAAAACTGCGTTGCTGTATGATGTGAAGAACATTAATGGTGGTTATGTGGGATTTGCTGGTCATGAAGGTGGTAGAATTGTTGGTGAAGGAACGTTATCCAATGGGATTGTGACGTTTGAGAGAGTTAACTACATCACTGAGCTGGAGAACAATCTGCTTAGTATCTCGCAGATTTGTGACAATCAGTATACTACTCACTTCACTGATAAAGAGTGTTTGATTTTGAAACCTGGTTTTGTTATCCCTGAAGAATGGATTATTATGAGGGCACCTAGAGTGAATGATTTATATGTGTTAGATATGTCTGTAGCAACTACAACTACTGGTCAAGCACATTGTTTCGTGTCTAGAGCAACTGAGAAAGAATCCAGATTGTGGCACCGAAAGATGGGGCATATACATCTAAGGAAGATGAATCACTTGGTGCACAATGATTTGGTATTGGGAATTAATATCAAAGGTTTTCATCTGGAAGGGGAGTGCATTAGCTGCATCAAAGGCAAGCAGAAGAAAAAGTCACACCCTACAAAGCAAGTCAATTCAGTTTCGAGACCGCTGGAAAGACTTCACATGGATTTGTTTGGTCCAGTGAATGTCAAAAGTATTACAGGAGATTCCTATTGTTTGGTCGTTACTGATGATTATTCTAGATTTTCATGGGTTTCTTTCTTGAAGACAAAAGATGAAACATTTGACAGTTTGATGGGTCTGTTCAGAAAGATTGAGAATTTGTACCAAAGGCGTATCAAGAGAATTAGAAGTGATAATGGTACTGAATTCAAGAACAGCAAGATGGAAGAATTTTGTGATGAAAGAGGTATTTTGCATGAGTTTAGTGCTCCGTACACTCCGCAGCAGAATGGAGTCGCAGAACGCAAAAATCGGACGCTAATCGAGACGGCTAGAACTATGCTCGCAGATTCAAAGTTACCAATTAATTTTTGGGCTGAAGCTGTTTCCGCCGCATGCTATACGCTCAACAGGGTTCTAACTGTCAAGAAGTTCAACAAAACATGCTTTGAGCTAATCAATAATCGCAAACCGAATTTGAAGTATCTAGAACCGTTCGGGTCACCCTGTACGGTTATAGAGCCTTTTGGGAAGTTTGGTCCGAAGTGCATTGAGGGTATATTTGTTGGTTATTCAAATCCATTGCGACGTGTCTTCGTTCCAAGTGAGAAGCGGATTATTGAAGCTGCAAATGTTGAATGTCAAGGTTATACTATGCCGTCGCAGAATCCTGGTGATTCATGGCGTTATCATTATGACAAACTTTGGGATTCGTTTGACATGAGAGAAGAATCAGAGGATGATGAAGATTTCTTTGATGAGTTGGATATTTTGCGTGAATATGAGTCGCAGTTAAGGTTCCCAGCTGAGTATTCGTGGAGACCACGGGAAACTTCAAATGACGATGAAGCAGGTCCAAGTAATGCTGGTGAACATGATGATGTCCAACAGAATGAAGTTGCTCAGGATAATCAGTCGGCTCAGAATGATAATTTAGAAGCTGAAAATATGCCAGTATTTGATCATGGTGATTCAGATTCAAATTCTGAGGGGGAGCAAATTCAGATTTCAGGTCAAACAAACCAAGTTGGTGAACAAGATGCAGAGCAGAATGTTACTAATCTGGAAGGAAATGTAGATGTTCAAAGTGAAGTGATGTCGCGAATTTTTTCATATCATCCAGAGGAGTTGATCATAGGAGAATTGCAAGCAGGCGTTCGCACTCGAAATCAGATTGATAAAGGGCTTACATGTTTTTATACAAAAGTTGCTCCTTTGCAAACTGAATTCTCATTAAGTTGTTTTATCTCGCAGATTGAACCAAGAACTTACAAAGAGGCGCTTACTGAAGACTCTTGGGTCAATGCAATGCAGGAGGAACTTAGTCAATTCGAGAAATTGGGAGTGTGGAAGTTAGTTGATTTGCCGGATGGTCAAAGGAAAATTAACACTAAGTGGGTGTTTAAGTGTAAGAGGGACGATAGAGGAGTTGTTGTAAGGAACAAAGCTCGACTCGTTGTTCAGGGATTTAGTCAACAGGAGGGAATTGATTTTACCGAAGTCTATGCTCCTGTAGCACGACTAGAGGCTATCAGGATTTTCCTAGCATTTGCGTCTTGGAAGAACTTCAAAGTGTATCAGTTGGATGTTAAATCGGCGTTTCTATATGGGAAGGTTAAAGAGGAGGTTTATGTCGGTCAGCCGCCGGGTTTTACCGATCCAATCCACAAAAACAAGGTCTATCTATTGGACAAAGCGCTGTATGGTTTACATCAGGCCCCGAGAGCCTGGTATGAGACTTTGTCTCAACACCTACTCGCTAACAAGTTCATTCGTGGAAAAGTGGATGCCACTCTCTTCACTAAAGTCGTTGATGGTCATCTTCTGATAGTTCAAATTTATGTGGACGATATAATCTTTGGGTCAACAAATGAAAATCTATGCAAAGATTTCGAATCAGTGATGAAGCAAAAGTTTGAAATGTCATCAATGGGGGAGATGAAATTCTTTCTGGGTCTACAAGTTGAACAACTTCCTGAAGGAATTTTCATTCATCAGTCAAAGTACGTTCATGATATTCTAGAGAAATTTGGGATGTCAAGTTCTACTCCAGCTGCTACCCCACTTGCAACAAATCATGGGATTCACCCAGATCTCACAGGAGACAGGGCTGATGAGACGTTTTACCGATCCATGATAGGTTCTTTAATGTACCTAACTGCTTCACGTCCTGATATTATGTACTCAACGTGCCTCGCAGCAAGATTTCAGTCTAACCCGAGAGCATCGCACATGATTATTGTGAAGAGGATATTGCGCTACCTGAAAGGAACTCCTTCATTGGGGTTGTGGTATCCTAGAAAAGGCAATTTTACGCTCGAAGGGTATTCCGATTCGGATTTCGGATGCTGCAAAGTCAATTCAAAATCAACAACTGCAGGATGCCAGTTTTTTGGTCCTAGATTGGTTACCTGGCAGTGTAAGAAACAAACGTCTATGGCGTTATCTACTTGTGAAGCGGAGTATGTTTCTGCTAGCAGTTGCTGCTCTCAGATCTTGTGGATACAGCAACAGATGCGCGACTACGGTTTGCAGTTTCTTAACACACCTCTTTTTGTTGATAATGAGGCCGCAATAAATATAACTAAAAATCCAGTACATCACGCTAAAACTAAACACATAGAAATTCGTCATCACTTTATTCGTGATTGCTTTGAGAAAAAGTTGATACGAATTGAGAAAATCCACACTGACGAACAGAAAGCGGATTTACATACCAAAGCTTTTGATAAAAATCGGTTTAAATATTTGTTAAAACTGAATGGTATGAAGCTTCTGTCGGTGTCGGATGGCATTATTGGCGTTGATGAGGGTACTGTTGCGGATGAAGACGAGAAACAATCTGCAATGGTTTGTCGAATTTTTACTTGTTTTGGTATTTAGGGGTAGTAGATGTTTGTACATAGTTTATTTTCAGAAAATACAAAAACAGTAAAAAATGCAAAAATACAAAAACATGATAAAATGAAAAAGAGCTTGTGTATATAGGGAAAATGATAGTACATCAGCTAGACGATTACAGTATGCTAAAGATTTGAAAAGTATAAAAGAGTTAAACAATCTTACTGATGATGTGTCGATAGGTTTTCGTACATTTAGTAGATTTATTCGGGATATAAACCTAAAATTCAAACTTGTGAATTCGTGGGGAACACTACTTGGATATATAGGTAACCCCTGAAATCTCGTTTGAAAGGTCTCTTAATCTGATATACTAGGTCTTTATACTCAATGATGTCTGGGGTATTATTCCGGGACTTCTGCTGAACGGTGGTTCTGACCTAGTCCCTGGCTAATACTTGCTGCAATGCTTGAAACACAGCATTAAACCCTCAGCATGCTGAAACAATTAAATTGATATATGCTGCTGTTGTAAGCAAAAAGATCCTCTAAAGGGGACACACTAAAAAGTCGAAGCTGATATCTCTCTGCGTATACGGAAGTATCGATCTGAGATCCCTCGGACCTCGCATACCTAAATTATATACAGACATCATTGTAGTATTCTCACCTGTAAGACTGATTATTGAGATTCTGGATACGGGAGTATATTCAAGAGGTGGAACACATGAATGATCTAAGTTCTTAATTCATCTAACTCGTATCCTGAATAAGTTGAAATTTGTGTGAGAATTTAAGATGGATCAGTATATCGACAATTGAGGTAAATTGTTTAAGTCTGAGTATGAAATGTAGCTTAATGGTACTTGTGATTTGTCTGAAAAGCTGATATGATTTCCTGACACGCTCACCAAAAATATGTTTGTAAATAGTTTACTTTGTTTACTTTCTGCAATTTAAGTTTTCTGTATTTCATTTCTTAGTTTAGAATACTTTGATAAAATTCAAAAAGATTTTATTTCTGCTTTATTTTCCGACAAACCAAAGTGGAAGGTTGATTGTTGGATTCTCAGTTGTTTGAAGCAGACGCAGGAGATTCTGGACTGAAGAATGAGAAGAGCTTACTTTGAAGAAGTTTGAATTGTTTGAAAAGTCAAAAACAAGTTCATTAACTTGATGCTTGTTATTTTCAGAAAATGTTTGAAAATGTTGTTTTAAAATCAGTTTTGATTCATCAAAGGATCAACCAAGGTCATTAATTTGGACTTGGTAGATTAATTAAGTAATCAGGGTCATTAACTTGGACCTGAATACTTGAGTGGATTATTAAAGCTGATTGAGTTTGTGTTTTATTGTTGAAAAGATAGAATGGTTATGTTTGTTGGTTGAGTAACAGGTTTGATCTTCATTATTCCCAACGGAAGCTAAATGTTAAAGCTTGAACCAGATTTCTCAGATTCTAGCATATTGAGAGGGGGAGACTGTGTAAGGGGGAGTCTGGATCAACAGTCAAAGGGAAGATTGAAGGTTTAAAGTTTAAAAGCTTGAAGATAGAGATTGATGAGAGTTTTTACAATGTTTGAAGATTGTTAAAGACAAAAACTTGAAGCCAAAGACTTCATCAACATTCAAGGGGGAGTCTGTTGGTGCACTAAATGTCTGCTGATTACGTCATTATCAAGTCTTGTGTCTAGGATTGTTTGAATGATTACACCATAGGGTTTAAGTTAGGGTTTTAGGTGTTAAACATGAGATTTCGCTTGAAAGGGTATTGTTATGCTTGAAGCGAAATCAACATCACATGATTTCGCTTCAGACTGTCTCAAGCGAAATCTTACACTCTATAAATAGGTGTGTTGGTCATTTGAAGAAGAAGAGAGTTGTCATTGTATGTGAGACGAAGTGCTGACGGATTTGTATCAGAAAACATTGTACAAGCACTCAAATTAATTAGAAAAGAAAGATTAAAAGGATTAAAGCTGTTATGACTTTGTTTACGTTGATTCCGCCTTCGTACGCAAAGATGAACTACTTTTACTGACGGTTTAAGGTCGTACAACGGTCCAACAGACTGAATATGTGATTGTTAATTTACCCTTTGGTGGTTTATTAATGCGAGAAGCGATAGGCGAGTTAGTCGAGTCACGAAGGTTTGGATGTTATTAGCGAGACAATCAAAAGTAGTTTTCACGATTTAAAACGAGAATGATTTAAACGACTAAAGCGATTTTTAACGAATTAAACGATTTGGGTAAACGATTGGTTTTTGGTTAGTGTTTAGATAACGGGACGGGTGTAATGTGATGAAAGCATGGTGGATACGTCGCTGGTACTTCCTATATATATATGTTTTCATCGTATTACATACCGTGGCGTTATTTAGTTCACTTGGTTAAACGATTTGAAACGATGTCACACAAACGAGGTTTTCAAAATGATATAAACCATACGAGTTTTATTAACGAGATTTATTAACGAGTTTTATTAACGAGATTTATTAACGAGTTTTATTAACAAGATTTATTAACGAGTTTTATTAACGAGAATTATTAACGAGAATTTTATTAAATAAATGTTTTGGGTTAAGAATCATGGCTACGAGATTTTATAAATTATAACCAACTTGATTTGAGTTGGTTAATTATGTCGCAATACAATACTTTTCAAAACAAGGTTTTTAATTAAGTATTGCAACATGTAAACTAGCCATGAATCCGACACTCTCAAAAACCTATGTACTCGCCAACATTTCTTTGCTGACTTTGTTTTCACATATGTTTCAGGTGTTGTTGAATGATGTTGATTGCTAGGATGCATGCTCACATAGGACTGGATGAGGCCTTAGTGACTTAATAACAATGATAGACTACGTTTAACTTGTTTATTTAGATTTCCAGACGATGTAAATATTTAATGTTTAATAAAACGAAACTTCAAATTTCCGTGTGTTTTGAAACAATGATTCTGTTACAACACTCCCCGACGATTCCGCCGCGATTTGTTGTTTTACGCGGTCGGGGTGTGACAGAAAAGTTGGTATCAGAGCTCATGGTTATAGGGAATTAGGTTATTAATAATGCTTTGACCTAGTCTATAACCTTCCTAGGACCCTAACACGAGTTTACTTGTGTTTAGCCATAAAACAATACCGTCACCTATCCTTAGGCGACAACCACAACAAGAGCACAAATTTCGAATCTGCTTTGAAAACCAATCATCTGTTCTAGGATGATTTGTTGTAAGGTTTTGATCCCTTTAAGTTTTCAAAGTCTCGTCAAAGTTTGGGTCTTATAATGTGAACACGTGCAAACTGGAAGGGTGAATGCCTGTACCCTGAGTTTTCTGTCTAAGGCTAGAGTGTTCGTACAAATCCGCAGTATCGGACCAGTCACTCTTACCTGGGAACTCTTGGGGTGAGTGTTCACTTATAGGCGAGCATGTCTTCAGTGATACGTTAATATGACCCGTTTACTTTGATTAATCACCGTCTCATTTGTTTGCCTTAGGTAACAAACAAATGATCGCAATTTCTATGCGTTGTCGTTCTGTTTTAATTATCCGATAACATTTCATTTGTGTTCTCCTATGTCTTTCATTTCCTCTAGAATGTCTCTTCATCACAACGACACTCAAATGTCCGAGCAAACTGCCAAATTTGCCCAGCGAATAGGCGAAGTAATCCTGAAGACTGTGGATTTAGGTATCGCCATGTCTCGTCTCAATAATGAAGCCACCCAAGAAGCATCGAAAGAAGCAGAAGTCGAGCCATCGAAAAAGTCAAAGAAGCGTAAAGCTCCAAAGGATCCCGTAGCCGTTACACCAAATCAAGCAAAACCTAGCCAGGTGGCAGCACCACCAGCCAAGAAGCCGTACTTAGGAACTGCTCCTTTGTGCAATCAGTGTAACCTCCACCACTATGCCAATGTCAAATGTCGGAAATGTTTCAACTGTGGACTCATTGGTCATTTGGCACGAGACTGTCGTTCAGTCACTGTGCTAAACCAAGCTTTTCAGAACCCCGTTCAATTTCAAGCAGATCCAGCACAGGCTCATTTTCCTCCTAGTATTTGCTACACCTATGACGAGACGGGTTATGTCAGCGACAGGTACCCAAAGATTTTCAATGCAAATCCGACCCACGGATGAGCATTTGGCCGATTAAAAGAAGCTGCTGCTTTGAATAATCTGAATCTTATGTTTATGTTTCTAGTGTTTTCCTTTAAACTCGGAAATAATCGATTTTGTTTATAAATAAATCTTTATTTGCAATTCTGATGTACAAATATAGTTGCATGTGTTTATGGCATACCCTATGATACCTACACCAAAAGAACCGTATTTGTAGTTCTCTCGTTCATACGATCGCTCATGATTTCCTCGAAGATGCTAAGTGCTCGTTTCATTCTAAGAAATGAAATGGCAATTTGAGTAATCATCTTTTTCCTTTTGACCCTACACCGATGCAACTTGGAAGTTTCGACATTGTCATAGGATGGATTGGTTAACCAAATATCATGTTGAGGTGATTTGTTTCGATAAGATTGTTCGCATTCCTCTTTCATCTGGCGATGTTCTGGAAGTTCGTGGCGAGAAACCTTCTGGTGGATTGAAGCTCATGTCGTGTACGAAGGCCCAAAGTTATTTACGAAAAGGATATGTTGCTTTTCTGGCACATGTCACCGAGGAGAAAGGCAAGAGCAAGAGTATTCAGGATATTCAGATTGTTCGGGATTATCCAGAGGTGTTTCCTGATGAACTGCCTGGTTTGCCTCCAGTTCGTCAAGTTGAGTTTCATTTTGACCTTGTACTCAATGCCAACCCAATTGCGAAAGCACCTTATCATCTTGCACCATCTGAGATGCAAGAATTATCGAAACAGCTTCAAGAGTTATCTGATAAAGGATTCATCCGATCATGTTATTCACCCTAGGGGAGCTCCTGTCCTCTTTGTGAAGAAGAAAGATGGATCTTTTCGAATGTGTATCGATTATCGTAAGCTTGATAAGCTTACCATCAAGGATCGATATCCCCTACCTCGAATCGATGATCTCTTTGATCAGCTGCAAGGTGCTACCTGTTTTTTTTTTCAAGATCGATCTACGTTCTGGGTATCATCAACTTCGTGTTCACGAAGAAGATATTCCCAAAACTGCTTTCCACACGAGATATGGGCATTACGAGTTTACAGTCATGCCTTTTGGTTTGACAAATGCCCCAGCTATCTTTATGGACTTAATGAATAGGGTCTGCAAACCTTATTTAGACAAGTTCATTATTGTGTTCATCGACGATATTCTCATTTATTCGAAGTCTCGAGCCGAGCACGAGCAACACCTTCGCTTAACATTGGAACTCCTGAAGAAGGAACAACTTTTTGCTAAATTCTCCAAGTGTGAATTTTGGCTTGAAGAAGTTCAATTCTTGGTTCATATAGTCAATGAGCAGGGTATTCACGTGGATCCATCCAAGGTTGCTGCTATTAAGGATTGGAATACACCAACGACACCTACAGAAATTCGTTCTTTTCTTGGTCTCGCTGGTTATTATCGTCGTTTTATTTCAAATTTCTCGAAGATTGTGGTTCCACTCACTGCTTTGACTGAGAAGAATAAGCCTTTTGAGTGGGGACCTAGGCAAGAAGAAATGTTCCAAACGCTGAAACGGAAGCTATGTGATGCTCCTGTTTTGTCCTTGCCCAATGGAAACGATGATTTCGTTGTCTTTTATGACGCGTCGAATCTAGGCCTTGGTTATGTTCTTATGCAATGAGGTAAAGTCATAACATTACGTCAAGACAGTTGAAAGTTCACGAAAAGAACTACACAACTCATGATCTTGAGTTAGGTGTTGTGGCATTTGCTCTCAAAATCTGGAGACACTACCTCTATGGAACGAAGTGTGTGGTTTTCACAAGACCACAAAAGTCTCCAGCTCATTCTTAATCAAAAGGAGCTGAACATGAGGCAACGACAATGGGTTGAACTCTTGAACTATTACGATTGCGTGATTCGCTACCTTCCTGGTAAGGCGAATATCGTAGCCGATGCGCTTAGTCGAAAGGAGTGAGTTAAGCTTCATTCTGTTCAAACCCTATCTGATATTCAATCTCGTGTCCTTCAAGCACAACGATCTTGTGTAAACGAAGGCTTATTAAAATATGAGCTACCACTTCAACTCGAGCTTAAACTCGAAACGAAAAGTGATGGGTTGCTCTATTTTAAGAATCCTTGTGAATGATTATCACCCAAATCGGAGCCCTGATTGGATTCCTTGTACACCTTAATATGTACATTACAACTCAATAAGGACAAACCGAATTCTTATTAAGATCTTCCTATCTTCATAGTTAGATTCTTGATAATATTTAAAGTGCTAAATGAAATCCACGGATTGGATTCCTGGTATGCTTTAAATACCCGTGTCCAAAGATAACAAATTAAAGGTCAAATTAAACAATTATGCAATTATGTGATTATGTGATTATGTGTTCTCCTTTATGTTTTTGTGTGATCTGATTTTCGTTATCCAAATCCTCATAGAATCTTCCATATCTTCATATGAGGGATTCATAGTAGGATATTCAAAAGGTACTACCCTAAATCCTTAATGGGCTTCTACGTGGTAGTTAAGACCCTTGGAATATATAGTACCATTCCATGATTCGAAGGAGACCCCTTGAGTGGTCTAGTTAAAAGATTGATTCAGAATCTGGTTAAGAATGGCATGTGATGATATAGCTGAAAGGACCCTATGGTGGTCCAGTCACACTCATCACAGGTTCGTTCATTTGGTTTTCCCCTACACATTATCAAATGCACTGTGTGGACTATGCAAGGAATTACGTAATTATGGACGCGTACGTAATTATGAAATTCAGTGCACAGGAACCCCAGTAAGGTTTATCATGTGTAAGAACCAATAGTGACAACAATAACGAAACCTGAACAATGTAATGGAGGTACGGTGGACGCACCAATGGCGCTTCATATACTTGTATATAGGTGTCCCTCTTACATTGCAAGCATGATGTTATTTAAAGTTACTAGAAGTTCAGAACTCTAACCAGTGTTGTTTTATCTTTTCGAGTTCATGTTTCGAGCTCTCACAAGTTTCCTCTAAATAAATTTCGGGACGAAAATTCCTGAAGTAGGGGAGACCGTGACATCTGTGCCTCCACGGCCATCAAACAAATACCAAATCAACGAAATATTGTATTTCATACTTGGGATTTGTATAAATATGTGTATCATTTGCACATATCAATTCTCGTTCGATTTCGAGCTCTAAATCGCTTTCTGGAAAGTTATACGCGAACTGGTGCGTAAACGTAATCAGTTTAATGCGACAAACACTCCGGAACAGTGACATAGGCTTAACATACCTTAAATAACCTTTACATAACTTAGAAATAAGTTTTGGAAGGTTTGGTGTGTCGAAATCAAGTCTATTCGCTTACAGGGACTAATTTCGACAAACTGCGAAAGTATGCCGATTTGTACTGTAACGAACATTCCGGAACATGACCATAAGTTAAACATACCCTAAATATCCTTTACATAGCTTAGAAATACGCTTTGAGGGGTTCGGTGTGCTAAAATAAACTTTTTGGTCATTCAGGGACTAAAAGCGTCAAAAGTGCATAAGTTTGCATTTTCGCGCATATCTTACGTTCTGAATACATCCGGACATCCAAAACTTTATGTAATCATTAAAATATTTTATTTTAGTGATTGGCATGATAAAATTCCATTCGTCGCGTAATTTGGATCGTTTTTGCGTTCATTACGACTTCCGTCGTAATTAACCGAACAACGCAACCGTACGACCAAACGAACCGACATCAGAGATATTTTTGAGCATGTTTTGAGTTCCCTATACTTTAACTTCATTTTAGAGCCTTGAAATGAGATTAACGGGGCTTAAAAGTGTCAAAAATGAGCCGAAATGCAAGATTCTGAAGTTCAGGGACCAAAATTGTCATTCTGCCATAGTTATCTTAGGAAGGGACCAAAATGAAAAATCTAAATTCCAGCTTGTTCCAGCTGTTCCCCTCATTTGCACATGGTTTTAATGAAACTATGGGCTCCCATGGTTTCACAAAACCATGGGCACATGTGTACGGATGAGATCGAAGCTCGTTTTACGATGAACGATCCTAACGGTTCTAGTTTTCCTATATATACCCATCTTCTTTCACTTGAAAAACCCACAATGATCTGATTTTGGCTCTCTAAGTTGAAGTTTATGCTTCATACCTGAGAGTAAATCAGATCATAGCTTGCGGGGACCTTTTGTAAGTATTCTTTCGTTCTTTTATCGCTTTTCGAGTCTGAAAGTCAAACTGCATTTGACTTTCTGCCTTGACCAGTTTATGGTCAATGCGAAGTTCGTTTTAACTTCATAACGTGAGCGTAATCACGATGGTTATAGTCCCTAGTGACTATACCTACTGATTACCACGTTATCTAGGTGTAGTGACGAGTCGTAGTTTCGGCCAAAATGCGTATTCTTGCGTATTTTGTAACCAAACTACTTTTGGGTATCAAAACCATTTGTTTTGATACCAAACCTGTTTTCTAACTTAACTAAACATGTTTTAGCATGTTTAGCTCGTCACTTTTAGTTTAGTGCTTGTGTAGAGTCGTAAGTCAAAGCGGACTAAACACCCGCTTAGACTTTCGAACTAGACCCGTTTGGTCGATCATTAGGATCCGACCAAGCATGTTTAGTGACCATAGTTGCATAGGGAATAACCTTCCGAGGTTATACCTTATGGTCACTTAGGTTTAATTAGTTGTATGATAGGTAGTTTATATGCCTTAGGTAAATGACCAAAATGCCCTTTTCATGCATAATTGGTAATTAAGCATATGTAACATAAACTTTTGTCACTTAATCGATTATGCAACATGTTTAGGCATATAATACTTGTCATAGGACTAGTTAAACATCTCGAACGCGCTTTGCGCGCATGACGCGTTAAAGTAGCGTAAGCTACCTTAATGGGTCGCAATGGGTCGAAAGCACTTAGGTTAGGTTTCGATTTAGAATGTAGGCTTTGTTAAACCATGCCATATGAGTTCCAATACTCATTTGGTTTACAAAGCCTCATCCTATCCGATCTTCCGACTTAGGTCCGGTTTATTTATATAGTTATTAGGTTGCCGATTAATTCCGTGCTCCCTCTAGCTTTGCTTGGTTGTTGTTCAAGACCTCTAAGCATTCTCAGGTGAGTACATAGTTCCCCTATTTTACTGTTTTCAATTGTTTTGGGGTGATTCATATGTGCTAAATGTTTTTGAGGTTTTAACGATGGTTTTCAAAACGATTTTCGATATTATAACAATGATTTCAAAAACGATTAAAATGGTTTATATTAAATTAATAACGATTTCGATAAAGTAAACAAACTTGTTGGTTGTATTTACATAACGAATAATATCCATTAGTTTTGGCCGAACCGACCAGTATTAGGTTATGGTACCATAGGATCTGACAAATCCCGTTATCAGACTGCGCCCATGGTTATGTGTGGGTTAGGTGGGTAACGACTGAATATGTGATTGTTAATTTACCCTTTGGTGGTTTATTAATGCGAGAAGCGATAGGCGAGTTAGTCGAGTCACGAAGGTTTGGATGTTATTAGCGAGACAATCAAAAGTAGTTTTCACGATTTAAAACGAGAATGATTTAAACGACTAAAGCGATTTTTAACGAATTAAACGATTTGGGTAAACGATTGGTTTTTGGTTAGTGTTTAGATAACGGGACGGGTGTAGTGTGATGAAATCATGGTGGATACGTCGCTGGTACTTCCTATATATATATGTTTTCATCGTATTACATACCGTGGCGTTATTTAGTTCACTTGGGTAAACGATTTGAAACGATGTCACACAAACGAGGTTTTCAAAATGATATAAACCATACGAGTTTTATTAACGAGATTTATTAACGAGTTTTATTAACGAGATTTATTAACGAGTTTTATTAACAAGATTTATTAACGAGTTTTATTAACGAGAATTATTAACGGGAATTTTATTAAATAAATGTTTTGGGGTAAGAATCATGGCTACGAGATTTTATAAATTATAACCAACTTGATTTGAGTTGGTTAATTATGTCGCAATACAATACTTTTCAAAACAATGTTTTTAATTAAGTATTGCAACATGTAAACTAGCCATGAATCCGACACTCTCAAAAACCTATGTACTCGCCAACATTTCTTTGCTGACTTTGTTTTCACATATGTTTCAGGTGTTGTTGAATGATGTTGATTGCTAGGATGCATGCTCACATAGGACTGGATGAGGCATTAGTGACTTAATAACAATGATAGACTATGTTTAACGTGTTTATTTAGATTTCCAGACGATGTAAATATTTAATGTTTAATAAAACGAAACTTCAAATTTCCGTGTGTTTTGAAACAATGATTCTGTTACAACACTCCCCGACGATTCCGCCGCGATTTGTTGTTTTACACGGTCGGGGTGTGACAAGAAGGCATTCCAAATACAACGTTCCAAACTCGTTACGGTCATTATGATTTTCTTGTTATGCCTTTTGGCCTAACAAACACACCGGCGGTAATTATGGATTTAATGAATCGTTTGTGCAAACTGTACCTCGATAAGTTCGTGATAGTATTTACTGATGATATATTAATATATTCACGAACTAAGTAGGAACACGAAAAACATGTAAGGACCATACTAGAGTTGTTGAAAAAGGAGAAGTTATAAGCCAAGTTTTCAAAGTGCGTATTTTGGATTCGCGAGGTTCAATTTCTCAGGCACGTTGTAAACGAGAAAGGTATACATGTCGATCTGTCGAAGATTGAGGCGATCAAAAACTTGGAAGCACCAAAGACTTCGACCAAAATGCAATAATGTTTTGGGTTAGTGGGTTATTACAGAACATTCAATGAGAACTTTTCAAAGGTAGCTCAACTGCTAACCTCACTCACACAATAGGATAAAAGGTTTGACTGGGGAGACAAATAGGAAGCGGCATTGATGTGCTTAAAATACAACATATAAATTATATCAAATACGGCGTAAAATCAACCCCTTTTTAGTACTAATGTTGGAAAAAGCTTGGTTTTCTGTTCCTTTTTAATTTTCTGGGTTAAAAGAGCTTAAATGTGCAAAAGGAGCAAAAAGACAGTAGAAACTAACATGAATGTAAAGAAGGAGTAATTGACGCAACTCGCCAAGCCCCGATTCACATCCAAACCACAAAATGGCAAGATTAGAAGACTTGACACGGGGCCGTGTTCACCAGACACGGGCCGTGTCCGAGGGTGGATGTTGTGTAGAAAAAAAGACAACAACAAAGGACAAAACTGGCAGCTAACACAGGGTCGTGCTAAGCCAACACGGGGCGTGGTCAACTCAAAGATTTTAAGAATCTGTGATAGTACAGCAAGTACATTGGCCACAAGCCATGCCATTGACACTCGGGGTCATGTTAGTACAAGACCTGACAAGCAGTTAATGAGGAAGAGAGAGAGAGAGAGAGAGAAGAGATGGCCACGGGGCAGTGCCAGGCGGGCATGGGCCGTGGTGAAGCTTCTGAAGTCAGCAACAAATAGATGTGCTTGGTTCCATTCCAAACCATCCCTTGGCAAATCACTTCTCTCTCACTTTCCACCACTCCACCACCACTACAACACCATCATCCACCACCATCATCCATTTTCCATCTTTTAGAGTGTGTGTGTAGTCTCAGGATCCAAGATTGATAGTAAAAGTCTTTGTTAAACAAAGGCCATGCTTGGCTAAACTCTTACATTAATTGGTGAAGACATATCTTTAATGTATTTCTTTTATGATTTCCATTCTTTGGAAACTTTTTAATTGGGAATGTACTAATGACTTTAATAACTATTTTTTTATATTGTAGGTGAATTTATTCAATCATTTTTCATATGTCATTGATTCACATATTCGTGTCTTTACGGTCTATATAAAGCATGTTAACTACTTGGAAGGGGGTTAGAAGGGTGGTTGGGTAATTCTATGTCTCGTTCAGTGTATAGATCCTGCGAGAACCTGGTTCAAGCTTAGTATTACTCCATGGATTGGCCGGGAATGACTGGCCCGACTGAGAGTAAGAAACCGCTTGAATCCCTTATTCATAAACTACTATTAAAACTTTAAATCAACCCCGCGAGGACTGTATCACTACTGACTCAGACAAACGGATTGCGGGTAACCGCTGCCTGGAAGGGGGCCCACCACATTTTGCATTAATAACTTACTTAATTATCTTTCGCTAATCCGGCCTAGTGGGATTGTATCCTTGCTGACTCAAACCACTAGGTAGGGTAACATCGCCCTCACAAGAGGGGCCTACTACTATAACTAAGATAATCTCTTAAAATGCCCAATGTGCGGAAATCATCAAAAGGGTACATGAAAGATAAGTCGGATCCAAGTGATTCTTTCTTATCTATCTGTTTTTAATTTAATTTTATTTTCTGTTTTTATCTTTTTGTTAGTTTAAAAATCTTTTCTAAAAGTTTGGTTCGATTGTAAGTTGATGATAAGCCGGTATTAAAAGCTCTTATGTCCTTGGACGACCTCGGTATTTTGCCATCACTATACTACGTCCGCGATGGGTGCACTTGCCCTAGCGTGTGTGTAGAGTGATAGTATAATATCATGTTTTATAAATTTAAAAATTGAATCGGCGAGTACAAAGAGCTAAAAATATTGTGACAACTGTCACTTTTCCGTACATTTCGTACACTAATTAAACAGTAATTTGTGCTTTAATAACTGTGCATGATCTAGTTTATAAGACAAATGAAATTCTGATTACTGTTATATACATACAATGGAGTTTCATGTTGCAAGACTTTTATCGTTGCTACTGCAACACGATATAGTTCTAATAATGCACAGTACAGAATTGACACCATTATCAGACAAACTAAAATGCTGACGAAGTTTAATACATAGACAGACAATGTTCTGAGGCCCAGTAAGAGCCAGAGACTACGTATTACACTAGTATAGTGTGTAGGGAAGTAAGGACCACAAAACTGCTTTTCTAGGTGATAGATAAAGTGCCGGAAAGTGCCTAAAACCCACATAAAGTGCAGAATTCTGCATATTTCAGCAAAATTCAGTTTTTTAACAAGCTAGTAATGTGCAAAAATATGGAAAAATGGTCTTGTATGCTTTCCTAAGTGTCTGGAATTAAAAGTGTCACAAAAGGGTACTTATTTTTTTTTTGGGTAAAGGGTTACCCCGGTGAATTTTATATCAATCAAAAAACCCAAGTGAGAAGCAAAACATACTCCTTAGTTCTCCTGAATGACATGCCAAACAGGAGTCAACACAAAAACTACAATAAAAAAAAACAACCAATACACCAATCAAACTAAGCGACATCAGTCGCGTATACACAAGTAACATAAGCTAGAGGATCTTCAACCACAATCATCATCCGCCACCATCAATCCATGAGGAAGCATCCATTGCTGTAACACTTGAGCCGTACGAAAAGACATCTTGAACCGCATCGTATGGAACTTCATTCGGACTGTTCCAAGAATTACCTCCACTAACTGATCTATATTCCTTTTCTTATTCGAAAATAAATGTCGATTTCTTTCGTTCCACACAAAATAAGCCGCGGCACTAACCACCAACTTAGCAATAACGTAGCTAGTAGATGTTGAGTTCGCGTTACTCATTAAAAATTCCATGATATCAGTCCAATTGCTCTGAATCAACGTCATACCAGCTAGTTCTTTAACACCATTCCACACCTGAGACGCATAATCACACTCAAAGAATAGATGATCACGGGAATCTAGGCCAGAAGTACACAACGAGCAGCACATCAGGTTATAGTTTGCATTACCCGAAGATTGCCAGCTACACATGATATCCTGCGTCTTTAATTTCCTATTGATAATCAGCCACATAATAAAAGAATGTTTTGGTATAGCTTGCGGAAACCACACCACACTACCCCATTGAACTTCCGTATCGTGTATCCGAATGTCATCCCAGACCGTAGCTGTATTAAAATCCATCAGAATCCCTCGCCTTGTTCTCCACATTATGGTGTCTTTACTTGTTGGATCAGAGGCAAAGTCCTGAACATTTTGAAGCACATTGAACCGATTGAACCAATCAATTGGCCATCTCCACTCCCCATTCACGAAAATCTCCGCTAACTTAGAGTTTAGATTAAAACCCGCATTAGCTATCAAACGAGGGGTAACAAAAGAAATAATCGGACAAACCTCATGCCATTTATCAAACCATACGTTCGTGTCCGTTCCATCACCAACCTTGGTCCATATATAATTGCGAACACTCGATCTTAGTTGAAGTATTTTCCTCCAGCTCCAGGTGATATTATTTGTAATCGATACTTCCCAAAAACTTTTATCCCGAATACGGTAAGAGTGAATCCATCTGACCCATAAAGACTCACGGTGAGTTAACAAGCTCCAAATATGTGTAACCATTAAAGCGTTATTCATATCATCTATCCGCCGAATACCAAGCCCCCCCTCACCTCTCGGGAGGCAAACCTTCTTCCACCGCACTTTCGCTTTTCCTTTAATCTTGTTCCCTTGCGACCACAAGAAACAACACATCCCATCTTCAAGCTCCCGTATAACACGCTTGGGTAGGATGAAGACCGCAGCCCAATATATATGCATAGAAGCCAAAACTGAACGGATTAATTGCAACCTTCCTGCAAACGACAAACATTTTGTTTTCCAGTCTGTTATCCGTGCCTCCATACTCTCCACAAGTCTTTTACAATCTTTATATTTCTGCCGAGTAGAAATTAGAGGAACACCCAAGTATTTAACTGGAAGCGCTCCCTCTTCAAACGGTATAATACTCAAAATTCTCGCTTTCGCATGATCCGTTACATTGCCAAAGAAAACAGTACTCTTAGCCATACTTGGAACAAGACCCGACAAAGACGTAAACTCATTAATCGCCGCCATTATGACTCCAGCCGATTTTTGGTCTCCTCTCGCAAAGATAAATAAATCATCTGCAAAACACAGATTGATTATTCTTTGCTTCTCACACTTGTTATGGAATCTAAAATCATTCGACATGACAACATGTTGGTTCAGAATTAGAGTAAGGACTTCCATAACCATCGTAAACAGATACGAAGACATAGGATCACCCTGTCGTAGCCCTCTTTTCCCTTTAAAATACCCAAAGAGGTTCCCGTTAATAGCTAACGAAAACGAGGTAGAAGCCACACACGCCATGATCCATTTTACCATTTTCGTATGGAACCCAAATCCTGTCAACGTCCCTTCCAAAAAAGACCATTCCACCATATCGTACGCCTTTTGTATATCAATCTTAAACGCACATCTAGGAGGACCCACTTTACGGTGATAATTATGCATGAGTTCTTGCGTTAAAAGGATATTATCAGATATTCGTCTCCCTGGCACAAACGCAGACTGGTTAATACTTACAATATCTGCCAAACCATCTTTCATCAGATCACTTATAATCTTGCTAATGCACTTGTATAACGTGTTGCAACACGAGATAGGTCTATAATCCGCAATCGAAGAAGGAGTTGTAACTTTAGGAATTAACGACACAACAGTGTGATTAATTTGCTATAATAATTTCCCATTTTTGAAAAAATCTTTAACCGCTTTGCATACATCATTCCCAACCACATTCCAAGCCCGTTTAAAGAATACCGACGTATATCCATCCGGCCCCGGAGCCTTATTCCCTGCAATAGAAAAAATGGCTTTTTTGACACTTTAACGAACCGGTATCTAACCGAACAACCGGACATTAACCGAAACACCAAAATTATACTAAAAACATTGTTTTATTATTTATTGGCTAGTTATGGTTCCCGAACACCCTAACACACTATATAATGCATGAAACACTTAAACACTAACCATTATACTTAACTTCCAACTAAATTCTCTAACTTATCATTAAAACCAAACCAAGACCCCCCCCCATGCTAATCGGCCACATGGCCTAAATGATGGATACTACATGATCCTACTAGATCTTGCTAATCTTCCTAAGATATTGCAAGATTTGTTACAAGATATGTTATGTACTTTTGAAACTTAAAACACAATGGGTAATAGGATTAGAAGTTATAAGAGGACTAAGGGCTCTCACACTACACACAACACTTCAACCTTCTTCCTCTCCTCCCTCTCCCTCACGGCCGTATACCCCCACCACCACCATCATCATTTTCATTTCAATCCAATCTATTCCAAGATCATTCCAAGGTGTTAGAAGGTGTTTTATGAAGCTTGGTGCTTGTAGATCTTGAAGGACCTCTCCCGATTGCTTTTATCCACCATCTTTAACATCAAGAGTTCTTCCCTAGCTTAGAGCTAGTAGTAAGATCCTTGTAACCTTTGTTTACTTCTATTTTAGTTGGTTAAAAGATGTAACATGTTGTAAATCACAAGAACACTAAAAGACATAAACATGAATCATGAACATAAAGCTTACATATGATGAGATAGTGATGAAACTATGTTGTTTAGTGTATGAATGATGTTTGCTTGTTATTTACTAGAGATTGTAATGTTGATCATCATAAGGAGCTTGCTAGATTGTGATTAAACACATGATCTAGCAAGTTAGAGGATGATTAGGTGATGAAATAAGATAATCATCTTCTTGTGTAAACATGAACTTGATGAATAAAATGATTTCTTGACAAATAATAAACAAAGTGAGTTGGTGTCACACCCCGACCGCGTAAAACAACAAATCGCGGCGGAAACATCGGGGCGTGTTGTAACAGAATTAATGTTTCACAACCATGGATATTAAAGTTTCGTTTTATTGATTAAAAGTGTTACAATGTCTTAACAAACAAGGAATTACAACATAATTAACTAGTCTTGCATCTTTTATTGTCACTAAAGCCCAAGTCTGCCTATGTGTATCTTGATCATCTTATGCGACAGCTCCTGAAAAACACATGTGAAAATATGGTACGTCAGCATAAAAATGCCGGTGAGATACATAGGTTTTGTGAAAATAGGTGTCATGACTTATGTTTGAGAAAATGTTTAGTCATGAACCTTGTTATTTGCTTTGTTTAGTAAATCATTTGAAAAAAACAATGAGTTCAGATGATATGTATAAATAAGTGAATAATGTATGGTTAACTGAATAACCAAGTTAAATGAGTTTGTAAAAGATAAGTTGTTTTGTAAAACAATGTCTTGTGAAAAGTATGTTATTTGTATAAAATGTTATATGTATCAAATTGAAATGATTCAAATAACGCTACAATATGTAATACCATACAAACATTTATATATAGGAAGTACCAGCGGCGTATCCACCATGCTTGTATCATATTACACACGCATCGTTACTTAATCACATAATCAAACCAAACCAAACAATGTAAGATGTCTATGATTAAACCAATAGTCAAAAGTCCTTGTATAAACCATGTCAAAAGTTGATAGTCCAAAAGTAGTCAAGTAATGTATAACCAAAATGATATGTATGGCTAGTGAAAAGTATCAACTGAACCATATGCACAAGAACATAGTATCGAAGTAAAACTCGGTTTAAATCAACGTTATGTTTTGTGTAAATGCATGATCAATGTAAATCATGAGATATGTAAACAAAATGATATGTATGGTAAGTAAAAATTTAGACTACTTAAACCATAAGTAAAAATGTACAAAACAAAGTATTGAAGTAAAACTAGGTTTAAATCAAAGTTATGTTTTGTAGAATAATGCATGCTTTACTGATACAAACACTTATGCAGTATGTTAAACGCAAACATTCAAGCCTTGAGACAGACGGATAACTATGTAAAAGTGAGTTATCAAGAGAATATGTATTCGGATTCGGTCATTCCTTTCATCCCCTTTCCCTGGGATGTCCGGAACGGGATTTGTCAAGTCCTATGGTACCACTACCTACTACCGAGCGGCGTAGCAAATGTTAATGAATGTTATATAGACCCGTTAAACAAACCAAATGTCATACCAAAATGTAAGCATGAGATGAAGATAATGTACCTAGTATGCTAGAGTAAACATACAAGGTAGAGCTGTAAAACAATGTGTCCATATGTTACTGGAACATATGCAACAGAGATGCAATGTAAAATGATGTACTAAGTATGCTAAGTTAACATACAAAGCAGAAAAGTCATGTAAATCAATGTGCTTAGCATGTTATCAGTCAACATACATAGCAGAAAAGTAATGAAATCATGTACTATAATGTACTAACAAACATAGTCGGTATATGATGTGAAAACAGGAAAGCATGAAAGTAACAAGTAGGCACATGTGTTCCACCCCAAAACAGTTTGGAAAACAGTAAAAGAGGGGTCTATGTACTCACTTGAGAATGCTCAGTAGTCCTTGAGTAACAACCAAACAATGCTAGAGATCACGGAAATCAAACGGCACCTAATATAGGTAACTATGTTAATTAACCGGACCTAAATCGGAAGATTGGGTAGCATTAGGGTTTGTAAACCAAATGAGTGTAGGAACTCATATGATATGGTTTAACAAAGCCTACATGCTAAATGAAACCTAACATAACTGCCTACGACCCATTACGACCCGTTTAGGTAGCTTATGCTACTTTAACGCGTCGTTCGCGTGAAACGCGTTCGGATCGCCTAACTAGCCCTATGACAAGTGTTATATGCCTAATCATGTTACATAATCAGTTATGTGACAAAAGTTTAGGTTACATATGCTTAATTACCAATTATACATGAAAAGGGTATTCTGGTAATTTACCTAAGGCATATAAACTACCTATCATACAACTACTTAAACGATGTGACCATAGGGTATAACCTCGGAAGGTTATGCCCTATACTAGGGTCACCTAATGTATTTGGTCGGATCCTAATGATCGACCAAACTGGGTCGGGTTCGAAGGTATAGGCGATTTATTAGATCGCCTAACCTACGACCCTAGACAACGTGGTAATCAGTGGGCATAGTCCCAAGGGACTATGACCAACGTGATTACACTCACGTTGCGAAGTTCAAACGAACTTCGCATTGACCATTACTGGTCAACGCTGAAAGTCAAACAAAGTTTGACTTTCTGACTCGAAAAGCAATAAAATAAGGAAAAGAACGAAAGAATACTAACCCAGGGTCCCCGAATGCTAATCCCGATCTAAGAACTCAGGTATGAAACAATGGTTTCAACTTAGAGCTCTCAAATCAGAATTCTTGTGGGTTTAGAAGCAATGGGGGGTGGGGTATTTATAGTTTTCGGTCCACCGTTAAGATCGTTTCATGGAAACCATGCTTTAATCGTAACCGTACAAGTGTCGGGACCTTATGGTAACTAAAATTCCATCCTTATCTTCATGACTAAGCATTTAGAATGTGTGGTGGAGGATTAAACAGCTGCAAACAGGCTGTTTAAACACTGAACCTGGTCTGGGGAACCCATACGCATCGTAGCAACATATTGCTACGCATCGTAGCCATACAAGTTTGGCAGAATTACCATTTCAGTCCCTGCAATGCAATCAGCCCATTTTCGACACGTTTAAGGCCCGTTAACCCCATTTCAAAGCTCTAAAATGAAGTTAAAGTATAGGGAACTTAAAACATGTTCAAAAATATCTCGGATGTCGGTTCGTTTGGCCGTACGAACGCGATGTTCGCTTAATTACGACGGAATGCGCATAAGCACGAAAAACGAACCAAATGACGCGACGAATGGATTTTTCTTATGGCGAACACTAAAATATAATATAGTCATGTTCACATAAATTTTTGGATGTCCGGATGTATTCAGAACGTAAGTTATGCGCGAAAATGCAAACTTGTGCACTTTTTGACACTTTTAGTCCCTGAATGACACAAAAGTTTATTTTAGCATACCGAACACCTCAAAGCCTATTTCTAAGCTATGTAAAGGATATTTATGGTATGTTTAACTTATGGTCATGTTCCGGAATGTCTGTTACAGTTCAAATTGGCATACTTTCGCAGTTTGTCAAATTTAGTCCCTGTAAACGATTTAACTTGATTTTTTTTGCCATACCAAAGCCTTCAAAACTTATTTCTAAGTTATGTAAAGGTTATTTAAGGTATGTTAAGCCAATTTCACTATTCCGGAGTGTTTGTTGCATTAAACTGGTTATATTTACGCATCGGTGCGCGTATAACCTTCCAGAAAGCGATTTAGAGTTTGAAATTGAACAAGAATTGATATGTGCAAATGATACACATATTTTTACAAATCCCAAGTATGAAATATAATATTTCATTGCTACAGTATTTGTGTGATGGCCGTGGAGGCACAGGTGTTACAGTCTCCCCTACTTTAGGAAATTTCGTCCCGAAATTTATTTAGAGGAAACTTGTGAGAGCTTGAAAGTATGAAGTTGAAAAGATCGAACAACATTGGTTAGGGTTCTTGAACTTCTAGTAACCTTAATAACATTATGTTTGCAATGTAAGAGGGACACTTATATACAAGTATATGAAGCGTCATTGGTGCGTCCACCGTACCTCCATTACATCGTTCTCATTTCGTTATTGTTGTCACTATCGGCTCTTACACATAACAAATCTTACTGGGTTTCTGTGCACTAAATTTCATAATTATGTACGCGTCCATAATTAGACAATTCCTTGCATAGTTCACTCAGTCTATTTTATAGTGTGTAGGGTAAAACCAGATGAACAATCCTGTGATGAGTGTGACTAGACCGCCATAGAGTCCCGTAGACTAAATCAATAAATGATCTAAATAGACTATCAAGGAGTCTGTCCAGCTACATCACTAGATGTCATTCTTTAACCAAATTGTGAATCAATCCTTTAGACTAGACCACTAAAAAGGGTCTCTTATGAATCATGGAGTAGTACTATAAAATCCAAGGGTCTTAACTATTACATAGAAGCCCATTAAGGAATTAAGATAGTACCTTTTGACTATCCTGCTATGAATCCCTCATATGAAGATATGAAAGATCCTGCGAGGATTTGGATAAAGAATATCCAGAGTATTAAAAACACCAAAAATGCATAAAAGAAAATATAAGATGAGTAAACACATAGTCACATAACCACAAAATTGTTTGTTAATTTGTCTTGTAAATTGCGTACATGCATTTAAAGCACACTAGGAATCCATTCCGTGGATTTCATTTGGTACTTTAAACGTTATCAAGAATCCAACTATAAAGATAGAAAGATTCAAAAAGAAAATTCGATTTCGATTATTAGGAACCGAAGTGTTCGAATTAAGGTACATAAGGAATCCAATTAAGGACTCTGATTAGAATGATGATCATCCACAAGAGTCTAAATGTGAAGATATAAAGATCCCCTATGGATTTTAGAAGTTGAAGATGTTTTGAAACCTTGCACTGGACGTGCTTAGATCAAAACATGATGTAAAAACGCTTATGAAGTTGAGATGCTAGATATGTCAAGGCGACATATGAAGCAGAATTTGAAGGTTAAGTAAATGTACGAGGAAGATATTTTTGGAAACTGTGCATGGGAAAAATGTTTTTGAAACCTTATATAATATTTTGAAATCATAAAGTAGGTGTACTAGGTAAGTATATTTATAAAAAAAAAATGTTTTAAAATCATGCGAGATGAATTTTGAAATTATGTATAAGGTTTTTGAAAGATATGAATGATGCTTTTCGAAATCATGCACTTGATAAGAAAATGTATTGTGTTAATATTGTCTTCAGACTATATGAAATATTTTGAAATTAGAAAGGTCGGTTTTGATAACATGGCCAATGTTTTTGAAATAACATAGACAATGTATCTAGAAAAATTGTTTTCAAACTAAATGAAATGTTTTGAGATTATGAAGATTGTTTTGAAATACTGGTACTGTGTATGTTGAAAAAATTAAAACGTAATGGGTATGAGATTTGAAAACACCCTTAGTTATTTAACCAAGGATTTCAAAGGCACTGATGTGCAGAAGCATGATTACTCATAATTTCACTTTATTTTCTGTACTTCGTATCTTAGAATGAAACGAGTACTTAAAATTTTTGAAGGAATCATGAGCGATCATTTGATAGAGAGAATCACAAGAGTAGTTTGTAAGGAACATAGTTCCTTGATGTAGGTATCATAGGAAAAGTCATACACACATGTAATTATACTTGTATATCAGAATTGTGAACAACAACTTTTATTTATGAACGAGACATATTGTTTCACAATACCCGAAAACAAAAGAAACAAAGGCATAAGACAGCAACATCCTTTGTTCAGCTGAATGCTCATCCGTGGGTCGGATTTGCATTAGCAAGCTTTGGGCATCGGTTTCTGTAGTGGGTCAGATCCCCACAATTGTAACAGGCACCAGGTGGGTAGTATGGTCGTGCAGCTTGACCTTGTTGCTGAGCAAGAGGCTGAGCAACTTGTTGAGCCATGTTCTGAACTGGGCGATTCGGATTAGCAGGGATGCGGCAGGTGTCAACAAGATGACCGGATCTTCCGCAGTTGGTGCACTGACGACATTGGAGGTGTGGTTGATGATGGCCATTACACCTGTTGCACAAAGGTGCATTGCCAAAATAAGGCTTCTTGGCTAGGGGTTGCGCAGGCTGATTAGGTGCAGCTTGGGCCTGTGCAGTAATGGCATAGTTTTGGGAAACCTTACGCTTCCTTGCCCTCTTCGATGAACTAGAATCCTTCCCATACTTCTTTTGACCTTTCTTGCTATCATCCTTGCCAGACGACTGTTTCTCGCCCTTGTCACCCTTCCTGTGTAATTTATTCTTCCGAATCTGCGACTCAGTCAATGTCGCTGATAACTCGATCGCCTGACGGAGTGTAGCGGGGTTACTACCAGTAAGGATGTCTTGTACCGAGTCAGGTAGGCCGTCGATGTACCTTTCGATAGCTATGTCAAGTGGGGTAACCATTGTTGGGCAAAGCAGACTCAACTCCTCAAATCTATCAGTATACGCCCTGTGCTCACCACTATCTTGCTTCAACTCATCAAATTCCTTCTCCAAAGCTCGCTGCTCATGACGGGGACAGAATTCCCTCATCATGAGAGTCCTAAGTTCAGCCCATGTCTGTGCTAGAGCAATTTCTGCACCTCGGTCCCTCATAACCCCGTTCCACCATGTGAGAGCCCTCTTCTGGAACACACTTGAAGAAAACTCGACCTTGCGATTATCCGGACACTGAACGTGGCGGAAAGTATTCTCAATGCTCTCGAACCACTGAAGAAGCCCAGTTGCTCCCTCAGAGCCACTAAACTTGAGTGGTTTAGCCTGATTAAAGTCCTTGTATTTGCATAGGGCATTGTTGTTGTTGTTGGCTTGTTGCCATTGAGCAAAGAGATTTGGAAATTGGGCAGCCATCTGCTGCGCAATAATTTCTGCCAGTTCGGCAGTCTCTATCTGGTTCTCGCGTCGAGGAGGCATTCTAAAAGAGGAAACATGAAAGGAAACGAGTGAGAGAATTAGACGAAAAGAATGAGATGAACAAATCTGATGAAAGCAAGGATAGTGGTCATTTGTTTGTTACCTAAGGCAAACAAATGAGACGGTGACAAAACAAAGTAAATGGGTCAAAAATAATGTATCGCGAAGACATGCTCGCCTATAAGTGAACACTCATCCCAAGAATTCCCAGGTAAGCACAACTGGTCTCGCGTCTGATGAGATGTATACGAAGTGCTTGCCTAGACAGAAAACTCAGAATACAGGCATTCACCCTTCCAGTTTGCACGTGTTCACATTATTTAAAACCCAAAACTTTGCCGGGATTTTGAAAATTCAAAGGGATTCAAAACCTTATAACAGAGAGTTCAAAACCTTACAATAGAGGGTTCAAAACCTAGTAATCAATCATCCTAGAACAGATGATTAGTTTTCAAAGCGGTTTTGAAATTTATGTTCTTGTTGTGGTTGTCGCCTAAGGATAGGCGACGGTATTGTTTTATGACTAAACGCAAGTAAACTCGCGTTAGGGTCCTAAGAAGGTTATAGACTAGGTCAAAGCATTACTAATTACTAATAACCTAATTCCCTATAACCATTGGCTCTGATACCATCTTTTCTGTCACACCCCGACCGCGTAAAACAACAAATCGCGGCGGAAACATCGGGGCGTGTTGTAACAGAATTAATGTTTCACAACCATGGATATTAAAGTTTCGTTTTATTGATTAAAAGTGTTACAATGTCTTAACAAACAAGGAATTACAACATAATTAACTAGTCTTGCATCTTTTATTGTCACTAAAGCCCAAGTCTGCCTATGTGTATCTTGATCATCTTATGCGACAGCTCCTGAAAAACACATGTGAAAATATGGTACGTCAGCATAAAAATGCCGGTGAGATACATAGGTTTTGTGAAAATAGGTGTCATGACTTATGTTTGAGAAAATGTTTAGTCATGAACCTTGTTATTTGCTTTGTTTAGTAAATCATTTGAAAAAAACAATGAGTTCAGATGATATGTATAAATAAGTGAATAATGTATGGTTAACTGAATAACCAAGTTAAATGAGTTTGTAAAAGATAAGTTGTTTTGTAAAACAATGTCTTGTGAAAAGTATGTTATTTGTATAAAATGTTATATGTATCAAATTGAAATGATTCAAATAACGCTACAATATGTAATACCATACAAACATTTATATATAGGAAGTACCAGCGGCGTATCCACCATGCTTGTATCATATTACACACGCATCGTTACTTAATCACATAATCAAACCAAACCAAACAATGTAAGATGTCTATGATTAAACCAATAGTCAAAAGTCCTTGTATAAACCATGTCAAAAGTTGATAGTCCAAAAGTAGTCAAGTAATGTATAACCAAAATGATATGTATGGCTAGTGAAAAGTATCAACTGAACCATATGCACAAGAACATAGTATCGAAGTAAAACTCGGTTTAAATCAACGTTATGTTTTGTGTAAATGCATGATCAATGTAAATCATGAGATATGTAAACAAAATGATATGTATGGTAAGTAAAAATTTAGACTACTTAAACCATAAGTAAAAATGTACAAAACAAAGTATTGAAGTAAAACTAGGTTTAAATCAAAGTTATGTTTTGTAGAATAATGCATGCTTTACTGATACAAACACTTATGCAGTATGTTAAACGCAAACATTCAAGCCTTGAGACAGACGGATAACTATGTAAAAGTGAGTTATCAAGAGAATATGTATTCGGATTCGGTCATTCCTTTCATCCCCTTTCCCTGGGATGTCCGGAACGGGATTTGTCAAGTCCTATGGTACCACTACCTACTACCGAGCGGCGTAGCAAATGTTAATGAATGTTATATAGACCCGTTAAACAAACCAAATGTCATACCAAAATGTAAGCATGAGATGAAGATAATGTACCTAGTATGCTAGAGTAAACATACAAGGTAGAGCTGTAAAACAATGTGTCCATATGTTACTGGAACATATGCAACAGAGATGCAATGTAAAATGATGTACTAAGTATGCTAAGTTAACATACAAAGCAGAAAAGTCATGTAAATCAATGTGCTTAGCATGTTATCAGTCAACATACATAGCAGAAAAGTAATGAAATCATGTACTATAATGTACTAACAAACATAGTCGGTATATGATGTGAAAACAGGAAAGCATGAAAGTAACAAGTAGGCACATGTGTTCCACCCCAAAACAGTTTGGAAAACAGTAAAAGAGGGGTCTATGTACTCACTTGAGAATGCTCAGTAGTCCTTGAGTAACAACCAAACAATGCTAGAGATCACGGAAATCAAACGGCACCTAATATAGGTAACTATGTTAATTAACCGGACCTAAATCGGAAGATTGGGTAGCATTAGGGTTTGTAAACCAAATGAGTGTAGGAACTCATATGATATGGTTTAACAAAGCCTACATGCTAAATGAAACCTAACATAACTGCCTACGACCCATTACGACCCGTTTAGGTAGCTTATGCTACTTTAACGCGTCGTTCGCGTGAAACGCGTTCGGATCGCCTAACTAGCCCTATGACAAGTGTTATATGCCTAATCATGTTACATAATCAGTTATGTGACAAAAGTTTAGGTTACATATGCTTAATTACCAATTATACATGAAAAGGGTATTCTGGTAATTTACCTAAGGCATATAAACTACCTATCATACAACTACTTAAACGATGTGACCATAGGGTATAACCTCGGAAGGTTATGCCCTATACTAGGGTCACCTAATGTATTTGGTCGGATCCTAATGATCGACCAAACTGGGTCGGGTTCGAAGGTATAGGCGATTTATTAGATCGCCTAACCTACGACCCTAGACAACGTGGTAATCAGTGGGCATAGTCCCAAGGGACTATGACCAACGTGATTACACTCACGTTGCGAAGTTCAAACGAACTTCGCATTGACCATTACTGGTCAACGCTGAAAGTCAAACAAAGTTTGACTTTCTGACTCGAAAAGCAATAAAATAAGGAAAAGAACGAAAGAATACTAACCCAGGGTCCCCGAATGCTAATCCCGATCTAAGAACTCAGGTATGAAACAATGGTTTCAACTTAGAGCTCTCAAATCAGAATTCTTGTGGGTTTAGAAGCAATGGGGGGTGGGGTATTTATAGTTTTCGGTCCACCGTTAAGATCGTTTCATGGAAACCATGCTTTAATCGTAACCGTACAAGTGTCGGGACCTTATGGTAACTAAAATTCCATCCTTATCTTCATGACTAAGCATTTAGAATGTGTGGTGGAGGATTAAACAGCTGCAAACAGGCTGTTTAAACACTGAACCTGGTCTGGGGAACCCATACGCATCGTAGCAACATATTGCTACGCATCGTAGCCATACAAGTTTGGCAGAATTACCATTTCAGTCCCTGCAATGCAATCAGCCCATTTTCGACACGTTTAAGGCCCGTTAACCCCATTTCAAAGCTCTAAAATGAAGTTAAAGTATAGGGAACTTAAAACATGTTCAAAAATATCTCGGATGTCGGTTCGTTTGGCCGTACGAACGCGATGTTCGCTTAATTACGACGGAATGCGCATAAGCACGAAAAACGAACCAAATGACGCGACGAATGGATTTTTCTTATGGCGAACACTAAAATATAATATAGTCATGTTCACATAAATTTTTGGATGTCCGGATGTATTCAGAACGTAAGTTATGCGCGAAAATGCAAACTTGTGCACTTTTTGACACTTTTAGTCCCTGAATGACACAAAAGTTTATTTTAGCATACCGAACACCTCAAAGCCTATTTCTAAGCTATGTAAAGGATATTTATGGTATGTTTAACTTATGGTCATGTTCCGGAATGTCTGTTACAGTTCAAATTGGCATACTTTCGCAGTTTGTCAAATTTAGTCCCTGTAAACGATTTAACTTGATTTTTTTTGCCATACCAAAGCCTTCAAAACTTATTTCTAAGTTATGTAAAGGTTATTTAAGGTATGTTAAGCCAATTTCACTATTCCGGAGTGTTTGTTGCATTAAACTGGTTATATTTACGCATCGGTGCGCGTATAACCTTCCAGAAAGCGATTTAGAGTTTGAAATTGAACAAGAATTGATATGTGCAAATGATACACATATTTTTACAAATCCCAAGTATGAAATATAATATTTCATTGCTACAGTATTTGTGTGATGGCCGTGGAGGCACAGGTGTTACAGTTGGTAGTCTTATGGATCCAAGATTTACAAATGCTTTTCCAAGAGAACCAAGTTCAAAATATGATTTTTAGTAGAACTTGATTCTTACTTAAACCTACACTATTTTTAGTGGAAAAACAAGTGTATAAACATTTATGAAACAAGAAGATCTAATAAATAAACATTTTTGTAAAATACGTTTACAAGTTGTAAACACCTAATTTCTTTAAGAATGAGATTTTTAGAGGAATAAACACACTTTAAAGAGGTAACTAAACCCACTAAACACTTTGCCAAGTTACTACAAGTTTTTGTGAAAGATCAAGTTCATGTTATTATGTAAATTGAATAGTTTTTGCACTTGGTAAGTGTAAGATGTTTAGGGTTCGATTGTGATTGATATGATGATTTTTGAAAAGAAAATGATATGCTTTATTAGCATGGACACCTCCATTTTTAGGGGAAACTATGGCGAAATTTTCTAAAAAATACAAACACTTAGAAAAATATTTTCTAAACAAGTATTTACAAGTGAGTTTTAACTATGGTTTTCAATATAAACTTTGCCATAGATTTTGTTACAAAAATACAAGTATTGGAGGTTGGTTTTTATAAACAAAAATGGATAAATATGTATTTAGAATATAAATTTACATTTATAACACATTGTGTGTGATTATTTGTATACTTGGTGTAATAGTTATGTTATTTTAGGAATTAAAGTAATATAACTTAGCAAAATACCAAGAATTTACAATCCAAAAGAATACAAAAAAAAAATTCGCAAGGAATAAATATACAAGTTATACGCTCAGTATTGTGAAATCAAACGCAAGAACGTAACTTACAAAATATTCCGGAAAATACCGTTATAAATATGTTTTTGGTAAATATTATTTTGGGACACAAGGAATGAAAATATCATTTTCGTCATTATTACAAAGTATATCATATTTTCGACAAAGAGAAAACATATTATTTTTGGAAGTAAAAATATATTTTCTTAGAATATTTAGAAGATATATGATTTTTGAGAAAAATATATATTTTCTTGAAATACATTATTTTTGGGATAAAACAAGTTTAAATACATTTTCTGAAGTAAGACTTGAAAATATATTATTTTGGAAACTACAAATACGAGAATACAAATACACTTGTAAGAAATACTCCCATCCTTGGGAAGGAAATACGAAAATAAATACTTGAGAAGTATTATAATTTTGGATAATGTTAAAGACATAAAGGAAACGTAACTCAAAACATGAATACTAAGGCAAGGCACGGCCCGCTCGTCTAATAAACCCTAGCACATTGTAGGTAGTCGTGTTTGCTGACGAGATTTGAGTTACGAGTACTGAAGACGCAAAACAGTGAGTTCATGCTCCCCCTATTCTTTAACTGTTTTTGGTTTTATAACTCTCGGGGGTGAAATACATGTTACGAATGCTTGAACGGTATGAAATGCCTATGAAATACTAGATCATGTGAGCATAGACTAGATATTGAAATGCCATTAATACTTAATTAGGGACGAGGGTTAGATCTAACGGGTACGGCCGAGCCCCACTCATGGTCCTCATGTGATCACTTGAGTGCTTCGGTGTCCAGTCGAGGGAAATCGACAATAGTCGAGGGAAATCGACATAGTCGAGGTAAATCGACATAGTCAAGGTAAATTGACATAATTGAGGGAAATCGACATAGTCGAGGGAAAATCGACAAGGGTATAAGCCTACTCATTACGAGTGCTCCCTATGTCCTCACATGCCTTAAAGTCCTTGTAAAACATTTATGTTCATACACGCTTTTCATACCTGTTTACAAAGGAGTCTCTAAAAAATTTACAAGATTACAGTACTCACACAAAACGCATGAACTTGCTCAACTTTTGTTGATGTTTTCCAAAATTACATGTATTTCAGGTGACATGATGGATCTTGGGTGCGGGTGTCGTAACTAGAAGTAGACTTCAAGTTTAGATGTCATCCACTTTTGTTGGGTTGTAACCTAGTCGAAGGTTGTGTTTTAAAACTTAAATAACCGGTGTTTGTAATACTCAAATTTTATGAATGGATGAACATCGTTTTGATCATGTAGTTGTTTATTATGATTGAATGCAATGATATTAAACCAGTCACGTATCATACGCTTCCGAAAAAGTCAGGGTGTGACAGTTTGGTATCAGAGCTTCGATTGTAGTGAATTAGGATTCCTTCTCGAGTCTAGACTACAATCACTAGAATTCTCTCACAAAAACAATTTACAAAAAGGTTTTCATTGCATTCACGTAAGCGTCAAGATCCATGAGTCAAACATTTTTCAAAGAAGAGACAAGGCAAGGACATTAGTAGGGAATACCCCCAAGATAAGGTGCCAACCAAGGCATAGTCTACACGAGTTAGACTTGCCAAAGACAAAATGACCCCCCAAAGAATAAACGAGAGTTATATGTGATATGATGCATCGAATTGCCTGTTTATGCTAAGTAACATATTTGTTTATCGATATATACATACAAATAAGTGTACGGAATGATTACTGACGTGAATGAGATACCTTCGACTTCGACTCCTATTATTGTTCTTACTCGCACGATGAAGCTATCGGCCTCGTGTTCATTGCAAAGCTCATGGCTGGAGTGATTACCAAACAAGATTCTGAGCTAGCTTTCGTAGGAGATGCCTGCTCTTCCCTCTCGATCGTGAAGGTGCCTGACTACGGTAGTGACGGCGAGGCAGAGGCGGCAACCTTGAACAACTTCTTAATCAGCGGGACGAGATCCCTGCGGCTTTTTTGAAGCGAGATTGACGACACACTTGACCAGAAAAGGAAGATGAAGTATTCATCTTGAAGGTGCCCCTCCAACTACTAGGAATTCTCTTTATTCCTATTTCATTTAATCATCGTGCCTATTCACGCGTAACGATAATGAGTGTTAGCGCGTGGACCACCACAATGGTCCTTTCCATGTCAGAAGTATAAGGACAGTAGTGTCCCCTCCTTGGTTGATCATCTACTTGGACGAGGGAAAATTGGGGTAAATGTGCAAGATAATTTATTATTACGGGGGCCCACGTAATAACGACTTGTAGTGCATGGAAATCCTGGTGGACTCTACGGGTCAGGTTAACGATCACCATCCCTCTAAAAATAATCTATAGGTGTTCACACCTTCATCTGGTAAAACAATACATAGACCAAAGGAAACTAACGTAGAAGAAGAATCACTACTACTTTCATATTATGAAACTTGCATGACCGAGGTAAAGTAACCTCGAGTTCGTTTTATCTCCCCATTACACGCAACAAGTCAAGTTGCCAAGTTTATAGGAAAGCTCAGTAATTGTTTCCTCACTCATACATTGTTGAGTATCTATGCATGAGATATTGGGTGATTACCTGTTTACTTATGGTACTATGTACCTCATAGACAATTATGGAATGTTGTCTAATCCATCCCACGCTTTTGACAGAAGAGAATGCCACCCAGACGTGACACAAACACCAGTACGTTACCAAGGACAGAAGCCGAGCTTCAAGAACGCATCTCTCAGGCAATTGCACAACATGAAGCCCTCCGCTCGAAGCACAGTGATGGCACTACCGAAAATAACCCTGCAACTGGCTGCACCTATAAACAATTCCTGGACTGCAAGCCATTGAATTTTGATGGCACAGGAGGTGCCGTTGCATTTGTTCGTTGGGAAGAAAAGACTGACTCCGTTCTAAGAATAAGTAACTGTTCACCCCAGTAGAGTGTTACCTTTATCTCAGGGTTGTTTTTGTATGGCGCACTCTCCTAGTGGAACCTTCAGGTTCAAACCCTTGGTGCAGATGCTGCTTATGCACTGAGCTGGGACGAGCTCAAGGAAATGATGGAGAAGAAATACTGTTCTAGGGCTGAAATCCAGAAGCTTGAGGTGGAGTTCTGGAATTTGAAAATGGACGGGCCGAAGATTCTGAATATGTCCAGCGATTTCACGACTTGTCTAGGGTCGTTCCCTACTTAGTCAAGCCGGAATTCATGAGGATTGAGCGATTCATTTGGGGACTTGCACCTCAAATTAGGAGCATGGTTACTACCTCAAAGTCCTCAACCATCGCAGAGGCTATCGATCTGAGTGTCACTCTTACTGAAGAAGCTCTACGCATGGGAAAATTTTCGGAATCTGAGAATAGCAAGAAAGAGACTCATGTGGAGTCATCAGGCAACAAGAAGAGGAAGTCTTCAAACCTAAAGATAGGCACCCAAGTCAGCTATGGAAACTCTAAGGCAAACAAGAGAAGGGAAGTGAACCCGCCCCATGGTCGGAAAGCTTATGGAGCTGCTAAAGGGGCCGGTGGTAAGGTTTATTTGGGAAATAAGCCGAGGTGCGAGGAATGCAATTTTTACCATGAAGGTCGATGTCTGAGGCCTAAGTGTGGAAAATGTTGAAAGGAAGGGCACAGCAAGGACGCCTATTGGGCGAAGGATCCAGATGGAAGAAATAATGGTAGAATACCAGGTTGCTACAAATGTGGTGAAGCAGGGCACCTTAGGAAAGATTGCCCTAGGAAGAACCAAGCAAGGAAGGGTCTTCATGACCGGAGCTCGTGAAGCACGCCAGGATCCAAATGTGGTTACGGGTACGTTCCCTATTAACCAACCTTATGCAACTATTTTTTATTAATACTGGCACCAACTTTAACCTTGTATGTTTAGAACTTAAGAAAGTACTTGGCCTAGTTTCGAGTAGAATAGACACCCCGAATTCCTTAGAAATGGGCATATAGAAGATTAGTTTAAGCAGACGAAGCAATTAAGGATTATATTTTGGGGACTCAGAAGGCCGGAACCTTCTGTTACCATTGGCTTGGGAAGTCATGATATGATCGTCAGCATGGATTGGAAATCCAAATATAGAGCGGAAGTCGTTCGATATAAGGAAAATCAGTCGCATCCCTCTTGCGAATGATGACACATTTATAGTACACAACCTTCCTGCAATAGGTGCAAGGGTGCTAGACCCCATAAGGCAGCGGATCTGCGACATCTCTCATTGATCAAAGAGACACAGAAGCACCTCCGAGTAGACTGCATAGCCTTCCTAGCTCATGTTGCCGATAAGGAGACCTAGGAGCTGGAGATAGAAGACATCCCCGTGATGGAAGAAGTTCCAGAAGCCTTTTCTGAAGACTTGCTAGGAATACCTCCACAGCGACAAGAGGAGTTTAGGATGAACCTCGTGCCAAGAGCGGCACCAGTGCCGAATGACGCCTTACCGACTAGCTTCGTCCGCAAAGCATGAGCCACCGATATAACTGCAAGAGCTGCTAGACAGAGGGAATCAAGGACATGACATCCTTAGTTAAGGACATGAGAAGAAAGTCGGCGGTTTCCATTTTTCATCAACTTCAGAGAATTGGACATCAAGGACCGGTATCCTTTTTGCCAAGGATCGGCAACATGATTGGACCAACCGTAAGATTTCAATTACTACTTAAGGAGTGACTTGAGGCCAGGAAGTCCTCAACTGCGAATACAAGAAGGAAATATCCCTAAAACGACCTTTCGAACTCACTTCGAGCGTTACGAGTTCCTTGTCGTACCATTTGGCTTAACACATGCATCGATAGTATTCATGGACCTCATGAATCGAACGTGTAAGCCATACATAGATCACGATTATATTTATTGACTACATTCTTATATGCCCAACGACCAAGGAAGGTCGTGAGCAACATCTGCAATTTATCTTGCGACTCTTAGAGAAAGAACAGTTATGTACTAAGATGTCGAAATGCGGATTTCGAATTCGTGAGGTAAGAACTTTAGGATACATGGTGGTTAAGAACGAGATTTATGCCAAACCCTGCAATCAAGAGCTAAGGAGTTAGAGTTGCAATTATGTGACGCTTCTCGACAAAGTCTCGATTGTGCGTCAATGCAACGAGACCACGGCATTGCATACGCATCACGTTGATTAAAAGATCATGAGAAGAAACCATGATCTAGATACAGTGATTGCGCACCGCAAATTTGACGTCATTACCTATAAGAAAACGCTGCATAACCTATTAATCACAAGGGTTGCAGCACACCGTTGATCGTAAGAACTTGAATATTAACGTAGATGGACTAAGTTACTGAACGATGCAAACTGTATGGACATGTTGCATGCTTGTGTGATAAACTTTGATGAAAAGTTGGAACACTCACTTGCCCTTAGTGGAGTTTTCCTACAACAGTATTTATCACACCGTCGTTTAAACCGCTTCGTGTGAAGCTTTAGATGGAACATAATAAGTCGATCCCCATCGTGTTGAACGGAGACCGGAGATAAACAATCTACTGGCCCGAGTTGGTCCAGGAAAAACTAGAGGCAAGATCGTTCAGATATGTGATCATATTAAGACAGCCCGCGGAATACAGAAAGATTGCGCCGATGAGCGGTGGAAATCATAGGAATTTGAAATAAGAAGTACGGCTTTAATGGGAGCCTCGCCTAGAGAAGGCGTGGTGTGATTTGGAAAACATAAAGGTTGGACCCCCGGTGTAGGGATCGGAACCATTGCTCACAAGATGAAACTTCCAGAAAAAGATCAGTAGTGATCACGACACATTCCATGTGTCTAGTCTTTAGAGGAGTCTGACTCAAGGAACAGTCGTTGTTCCCACAAATAAGATTCACGTAAATGACAAACGACAAAATTACTATAGAACCTGTTAAGGTTGCGGACCAAGAGTCCACAAAACACAGAAAAGACGTAATTGATTTACTTGAATACATTAGAATTCATATCATGACCCAGAGTACATGGGAATATGAAGACAAATTTTAAACATAAGTGACCACATTTGATTCACAACTCCCCTGCGACCGATGGCATCGCTTGAATTTCGGGACGAAATTCTTTTAACGGAGAGAGTCTGTGACAACTGTCACTTTTCCGTACATTCCGTACACTAATTGAACAATAATTTGTGCTTTAATAACTGTGCATGATCTAGTTTACAAGAAAAATGAAATTCTGATTACTGTTATATACATACAATGGCGTTTCATGTTGCAAGACTTTTATCGTTGCTACATGCAACACGATATAGTTCTAATAATGCACAGTACAGAATTGGCACCATTATCAGACAAACTAAAATGCTGACGAAGTTCAGTACATAGACAGACAATGTTTTGAGGCCCAGTAACAGCCAGAGACTACGTATTAAACTAGTATAGTGTGTAGGGAAGTAAGGACCACAAAACTGCTTTTCTAGGTGATAGATAAAGTGCCGGAAAGTGCCTAAAACCCACATAAAGTGCAGAATTCTGCATATTTCAGCAAAATTCAGTTTTTTAACAAGCTAGTAATGTGCAAAAAATATGGCAAAATGGTCCTGTGTGCTTTCCAAAGTGTCGGGAATTAAAAGTGTCACAAAAGGGTACTTAATGAACACTAAACGGAATAGTTTGACACTTTAACGAACCGGTATCTAACCAAACAACCGGACATTAACCGAAACACCAAAAGTATACTAAAACATTGTTTTATTATTTCTTGGCTAGTTATGGTTCCCGAACACCCTAACACACTATATAATGCATGAAACACTTAAACACTAACCATTATACTTAACTTCCAACTAAATTCTCTAAATTATCATTAAAACCAAACCAAGACCCCCCCCCCCATGCTAATTGGCCACATGGCCTAAATGATGGATACTACATGATCCTACTAGATCTTGCTAATCTTCCTAAGATATTGAAAGATTTGTTACAAGATATGTTATGTACTTTTGAAACATAAAACACAATGGGTAATAGAATTAGAAGTTATAAGAGGACTAAGGGCTCTCACACTACACACAACACTTCAAACTTCTTCCTCTCCTCCCTCTCCCTCACGGCCGTATACCCCCACCACCACCATCATCATTTTCATTTCAATCCAATCTATTCCAAGATCATTCCAAGGTGTTAGAAGGTGTTTTATGAAGCTTGGTGCTTGTAGATCTTGAAGGACCTCTCCCGATTGCTTTTATCCACCATCTTTAACATCAAGAGTTCTTCCCTAGCTTAGAGCTAGTAGTAAGATCCTTGTAACCTTTGTTTACTTCTATTTTAGTTGGTTAAAAGATGTAACATGTTGTAAATCACAAAAACACTAAAAGAGATAAACATGAATCATGAACATAAAGCTTACATATGATGAGATAGTGATGAAACTATGTTGTTTAGTGTATGAATGATGTTTGCTTGTTATTTACTAGAGATTGTAATGTTGATCATCATAAGGAGCTTGCTAGATTGTGATTAAACACATGATCTAGCAAGTTAGAGGATGATTAGGTGATGAAATAAGATAATCATCTTCTTGTGTAAACATGAACTTGATGAATAAAATGATTTCTTGAAAAATAATAAACAAAGTGAGTTGGTAGTCTTATGGATCCAAGATTTACAAATGATTTTCCAAGAGAACCAAGTTCAAAATATGATTTTTAGTAGAACTTGATTCTTACTTAAACCTACACTATTTTTAGTGGAAAAACAAGTGTATAAACATTTATGAAACAATAAGATCTAATAAATAAATTTTTTTGTAAAATATGTTTACAAGTTGTAAACATCTAGTTTCTTTAAGAATGAGATTTTTAGAGGAATAAACACACTTTAAAGGGGTAACTAAACCCACGAAACACTTTGCCAAGTTACTACAAGTTTTTGGGAAAGATCAAGTTCATGTTATTATGTAAATTGAATAGTTTTTGCACTTGGTAAGTGTAAGATGTTTAGGGTTCGATTGTGATTGATATGATGATTTTTGAAAAGAAAATGATATGCTTTATTAGCATGGATACCTCCATTTTTAGGGGAAACTATGGCGAAATTTTCTAAAAAATACAAACACTTAGAAAAATATTTTCTAAACAAGTATTTACAAGTGAGTTTTGACTATGGTTTTCAATATAAACTTTGCCATAGATTTTGTTACAAAAATACAAGTATTGGAGGTTGGTTTTTATAAACAAAAATGGATAAATATGTATTTAGAATATATATTTACATTTATAACACATTGTGTGTGATTATTTGTATACTTGGTGTACTAGTTAGGTTATTTTAGGAATTAAAGTAATATAACTTAGCAAAATACCAAGAATTTACAATCCAAAATAATACCAAAAAAAAATCACAAGGAATAAATATATAAGTTATACGCTCAGTATTGTGAAATCAAACGCAAGAACGTAAGAAAATACCGTTATAAATATGTTTTTGGTAAATATTATTTTGGGACACAAGGAATGAAAATATGATTTTCGTTATTATTACAAAGTATATCATATTTTCGACAAAGAGAAAATATATTATTTTTGGAAGTAAAAATATATTTTCTAAGAATATTTAGAAGATATATGATTTTTGAGAAAAATATATATTTTCTTGAAATACATTATTTTTGGGACAAAACAAGTTTAAATACATTTTTTGAAGTAAGACATGAAAATATATTATTTTGGAAACTACAAATACGAGAATTCAAATACACATGTATGAAATACTCCCATCCTTGGGAAGGAAATACGAAAATAAATACTTGAGAAGTATTATAACTTTGGATAATGTTAAAGACATAAAGGAAACGTAACTCAAAACATGAATACTAAGGCAAGGCACGGCCCGCTCGTCTAATAGACCCTAGCACATTGTAGGTAGTCGTGTTTGCTGACGAGATTTGAGTTACGAGTACTGAAGACGCAAAACAGTGAGTTCATGCTCCCCCTTTTCTTTAACTGTTTTTGGTTTTATAACTCTCGGGGGTGAAATACATGTTGCGAATGCTTGAACGGTATGAAATGCCTACGAAATACTAGATCATGTAAGGATAGACTAGATATTGAAATGCCATTAATACTTAATTAGGGACGAGGGTTAGATCTAACGGGTACGGCCGAGCCCCACTCATGGTCCTCATGTGATCACTTGAGTGCTTCGGTGTCCAGTCGAGGGAAATCGACAATAGTCGAGGGAAATCGACATAGTCGAGGTAAATCGACATAGTCAAGGTAAATTGACATAATTGAGGGAAATCGACATAGTCGAGGGAAAATCGACAAGGGTATAAGCCTACTCATTACGAGTGCTCCCTATGTCCTCACATGCCTTAAAGTCCTTGTAAAACATTTATGTTCATACACGCTTTTCATACCTGTTTACAAAGGAGTCTCTAAAAAATTTACAAGATTACAGTACTCACACAAAACGCATGAACTCGCTCAACTTTTGTTGATGTTTTCCAAAATTACATGTATTTCAGGTGACAGGATGGATCTTGGGCGCGGGTGTCGTAACTAGAAGTAGACTTCAAGTTTAGATGTCATCCACTTTTGTTGGTTTGTAACCTAGTCGAAGGTTGTGTTTTAAAATTTAAATAACCGGTGTTTGTAATACTCAAATTTTATGAATGGATGAATATCGTTTTGATCATGTAGTTGTTTATTACGATTGAATGCAATGATATTAAACCAGTCACACATCATACGCTTCCGCAAAAGTCAGGGTGTGACAAATATAACTAAAAAATACACACCCGCACGCACGTCAAGTTTTTGGCGCCGTTACCGGGGACACAAGAATTTTAAGAAAGCTTAAAATTAATGGCCTAATCATTTTTTATCTTTTCTTTTTATTTTTCCTCTTTTTTTCCCTTAAAATTCTACTTTCTGCAGATTTAACACGGGGCCGTGTGGGAGCAACACGGGCCGTGTTAAATCTGCAGTATCTGGGAGAAGTTGTTTTCTTGTTACTGGAACATAGACACGGGGCCGTGTTACAGGAGCATGGGGCCGTGTTGAACTTCCAGTATCTGGGAACTTGAAAACGGAGAATTCTCCTGGACAGCACGGGCCGTGCCAGCCACAGCACGGGGCCGTGTTAACCTTCTGAGCAGGCTTTCTTTTTATTTTTGTTCGCAGAAAGTCACACAATTCTGTATAATTTACAAGAATACAGTTTGGTGCATGACATCTACCTCCGACAAAGACATAAAAGTACCGCTTGACGAACCCGAGCATTTTTTGAGAAAAAGACTCAAAGCTAAAAACCAACAAAAAGCCTCAAACCAAAACCCCTCTATGGCGGATCAAGGCACTCTCATGGATTACCTACGGCCTATGGTCGGTAATCTTGGAGCCGCTATTAACCCTCCTAATGTCGATGCTAATAACTTTGAGCTTCGACCACACCTTATCCAAATACTCTAAAATTCCGCCACTTTCCATGGCCTAGCCGATGAAGATCCCCATTTACATTTTACCAACTTTTTGAAAATATGTGACACCTTCCGGATCAACGGAGCCTCTAGCGATGCCGTTCAGCTCCATATGTTCCCTTTTTCCCTCAAAGACCGAGTGAAAGCTTTGTTAAACACCCTCCCAAATGGGTCCGTACACACTTGGGATGAACTTGCCCAAAAATTTCTCTACAAATATTTCCCTCCCTCTAAAACCGCCAAACTCATGAACGAGATTAACACCTACTCTCAAGAAGATGGGGAATCCTTGTACGGGACATGGGAATGGTTTAAGGAGCTATTAAGGAAATGCCCACATCACGATCTTGAACGTTGGCAACAAGTGTCCACCTTCTACAATGGACTCTTGCCGCACACAAGGCAAATCCTTGATTTCGGCTCCGGGGGACTCCTTGGGAATCGGCGACCCGAGTAAATTTATAATCAAATTGAAGAAATTGCTCAAAACGGTTTTCAATGGCACAGTCCTAGGGGCTCAAAATCTATAGCCCCGGGCGGCTACAAAGTGGATGAATCCACTTCTTTGCAAGCCCAAATCAAAGCCTTAACTAATAAAATAAAGAATCTTGAATTGAACAAAACGTCTTCGGTTATGGCTTGTGAGGGATGCGGCGGCCCCCATGAAAACTGGAGTTGTATGAAAGATCTAGAAAATCAAACAGAAGTGGTAAATTACCTAAAACCGGCCACGACCACCGGGAGTTCAAAGCAACACTTTTGTCATGACCCCCGACCACACCCTGGACGGGATCCGTGAGCAGTCAAGTGGTACCGGTGGTTATTTTAAAAATCATTGCAGTGGAATTGTTCGTCAGGATCGTGAGTTAGGAAAAATATAAGAGTTTTGAAACACCGGATTTTATTTATTCAACAGATGGGAATAAACCCATGTTTTACAAAGGTAGCTTTAGTATGGGATAAACCTGAACCACATTTCTTGATTTAGTTTAATTGATAAAATAAGCCACTTCTTTAAGCCTTTTTGGTACCGTATCACAACTCTTATTCTGGTCTACTGTAATCACCTGAAACGCGTTTTAAAAACATTTGGTCAGCAGGAAATACTGGTGAGTTCATTCATTTTGTACAAAAACACATTTGTTATAATTCACAACATTAAGAGTTTTTACATTTGCTCCTTCAAGATTGGCAAAGACTTAATCACTGCAATTATAACTTTGTTATAATTCACAGCATTAAGAGTTTTTACATTTGCCCCTTATCTTATAATTATCTGGTCCAGTTGTCACTCGACCGGATCTATAACTGTGGTTATATCACTAATTAGGCTCGCCCACCTAAGAGTGATAAAACAGTAGTAATGTGCACAATACCCCCACTTACTTCCAGTAATTAAAGATTTGCAAAGACTTAATCCCTGTACTTATAACTGGAAAACATTTAGGGTTTTACAAAGCAACTTTGATAAAAACAGAACGACTCACAAATGGTGAGAAAAGAGAATGGACTCACCTTGTTAGCATATAGTCTTGATTAAACAAGCCTCTTGATTCTAAGCACCTACTTTATAGTTCTGAGTCTTCTGATGATTAAACATCTTGTTTGATAGTAAAGTTATGGATCGGAGTTTTCTTATAGCTAAACATATAGTTTAACAGAGTGGAATACGTTTTAGTGTAAAACCATATTAAACCTAACGATGATCACGAGATCAGAACCTTAACGAAATTCACAAAGTATAGTCTTATTAAGACAGCACTTTGGCATTCGTTAGTTGGTTCCCGAATCGATCGGACAGAATATCGTATCGGTGATTATTGGTTAGAACACCAACGTATAGAGAGAAGAATAGAAGAAATGAGCAAAGAAAAATGAATCCTAAGCTTCCTATTTATAGGTAAGGAGTATGAAATTTCTAGGAAGTTTCCTATATACTTTCTAGGAAATTACATATACTTTTCTAGGAAGTTACCTATACATTTTCTAGGAAGCTTCCTACCCACATATATATATCTTCTTACACCTTCCTTGCACCTTCCTCATATATATCTATTTTCATGTATATCTATTTAGGAGTTTAATTTACTTAGTTAATTAATCTTATTTAGCTGATTAATTAATCTTATTTAGCTTAATTAATCTTACTTAGCTTAATTAATCTTACTTAGCTGATTAATTAATCTTACTTAGCTGTTAAGTTTACTTATCTATTAAGTTTCTTAATTGCTAAGTTTTACTTAACTATTAAGTTTACTTAAACACTAAGTTTACTTAATTGCTAAGTATTCTAGTTTAGCAGCTTTCTGGTTATGAGTTCTAGTTTCTAGATACAATGGAACTCGCATTAGTGTAAGTATAGCTGGGTTCCGGCAGCACCTAAAAATCCATTGGATCGGTTTCAATCGATCGGATAAAGTATCGTACCAGTGATTAGAGTTATTACCCTAATAACGGGCAGAGTTTCGAGGTTTAGAAGCTATAATACCAAGCTACTACTTTGCTATAACAGCGGCTGAGAGAAAGAGAAGAATTGAACGAGAATAACTGAGGCTCTCGACTCCATTTATAGGGCTGATCGAAGGGCGGGTCACGGCCCGCGACGCCCCCAAGCCTTTCCTTCGCAGCCCGCGAGAGAGCTTAGGGCGGTTGAGGGTTGCTGAGTCATAGCGTCAGGTCGACACGTGTAGGGACATGTGGCGTAACACGTGTCTGGATTGAGATGAGTCTCTCGCGCCCCGCGAGAGATCTCTCTTCTTTGGTCGCGGCACACGAGAACACAAAAATCAAAATTTTTGATTTCTCGTTTCGGTTTTCATCGTACGCGTTTAGGGTTCCGGTTAGGTTCGTTCTAGGGTGTTTTTGAGGGTTGTTACATCCTCCCCACCTTGTTTTAAATCTCGTCCTCGAGATTTACGGAAACTTGGAGGAATATTCTTACTTCGTCACTAATCCTAATTTCCAAGTATACTTTAGTCCTTGCTTTGAATTCCACTTTACTTTGACCAGAACCATTTTCCGTTCTTTGAGATTCTTATCTTTGATCTGTAAGATCTTTTAATGGACTTTTTATTTTACCTCTGTATCTTGAAGAGGTATAAGTAAAGATTTATCAGCTAGGCGTTTCTTAAGTTGCATACGTGAAACACATCATGTATTCCTGTCATTTCTTCGGGTAACTCTTGCTGATAAGCTACTGATCCAATTTGCTTAATGATTCCAATTGGTTCAACAAATTTTAGACTTACTTTTCTTTCTTGCCGCATCAGATTATTCCCGGAGAGACTTTTAGTAGTATCCTTTCTCTGATTTAAATTCCAATGGTTTGTCGATCTCATGGCCTGATAGTTCCCTTTCTCATTTTTCTGTCCAACGGACTGGATGGTACTATTATCCATAAAGTGCTTTAAATGAGCAACACTAACTATGGGAGAATCTTATGAGTGATAAGTGAGAGTCCTACTTGCACCAATATTTATCACACATGTACTTAGCATGTCTTTCTATGTTTGTAGTGTTCCTTCACACTGCTTAAAATAAGTCGAGTTAAAATTTTCCAAGAAATGAGAAGTGAAATGACTATCTTGATAGATAACATGATTCTATGTAATGAGACTATTTCGTTCCCACACAACTTAACTAAGTGTCTTATACTAAAGGGTTTCCTTCATGGGTAAGGATTGAGCAGACTTGGTTAGTCGATCCACAATTACCCAGATTGTGTCGTTTCTTATTTTGGGTAATTTTGGTTACAATATCCATTGTTATCAATCTTATTTCCATACTGATATTTTTATCATTGAGGTGAACCTAAAGGGTTCTAATGTTTAGTTTTAACTTGCTAATAAACTAAATACTTGTAACTTGCTACATCCTTCTTCATTCGCAATTTAATCTAAGAGCACATACTTATTTCGGCTTCTTATGAAACTTATGACTTAAGGCATCAACTACTACATTAGTCTTAAATTTGTGATATAACAAGCGGAGTTGTTCCTAGTCTCAGATGAATTCTGAGTTCCTCCTTATGATCGAGCGATAGTCCAAGTAGTTCCCTTGGGAAAACGTCCGAGTATTCTTATATTACCAGAATTTCTTTCAGTTCCATGCCTCTAGTGTTAATGAACTCCGAGACCATATACGTTATGTCTTACTTCCGTGCATAACTCGCAGCTTTCATCACATAAACGAACTTTTTCGGCTGGTCTGTCTTGTCTCCTTGTGGTTACTTCTCCGGTTGGCTTGCAAATCTCCACCTAATTTAGCAATCATTTTAGGAATCATCGTTTCCATTTGTTCCTTTTTATGACGTAGACATAATTTCCTTTCTGTTAGTTCTTTTCATTCTTTATATGTCTTGATCATGTGTTTCGAAGTTCGGAAACCTATATTAATTCATTCTTCTTAACATATATACTAATGGTTTGGAAACCTTTAGTCCTTTGCAGCTGGTAATCTTAGTAGGATTATAGGTGAAAAGAGTCTTTGTAAGTGCATCTATTCGTGATTACCTTTATCTTTGCAAGAGTTCTTAAAGAAAGTAGAATTACTCTTATTAGCGTAAGTTTTAGACGTTTTGTGCCAAGCACGACTTTTAGTTATGTGACAACTGTCAAATTTGCATGCATCCGTACAATTATTAAATAATGATTAGTGCTTACTGATTGTGCTGAATTACAATTAATTGCTTGAACTGCTTTCTGAGCATTATCATTATGCATACATGTGCATCATATATTGAAAATGACATAACATTACTGCATGCAAACTTTGTTGACTCAAATGATGCACAAAACACAGTTAGCACAGTTATCCGGCAAATCAGAAAAATGCTGACAGAGTTCAGTAGATAGACAGACATTGTATTGAGACACAGAATGAGACAGAAACCAAGTATTACACTATTATAGTGTGTAGGAAAGTAAGGATCATAAAACTGCCTTCCTAGTGATAGTATAAGTGCCGGAAAGTGCCTAAAACTTACATAAACTGCAGAATTCTGCAGAAAATCAGCAAATTCAGCATTTAAACACATTTATATCATACAGAAATATGCTTAAATGGTCCTGAATGCTTTCCTAAGTGTCGGGAATCAAAAGTGTCACAAAAGGTAACATAAAGCACACTAAACTTCAAAGTTTAAGACCTTAACGAACCAGTATCTAACTGAACAACCGGACACTACCCGAAACATCAAATTTACACTAGAAGCACTGTTTTAACGTTACCAAGCTAGTTATGGTCCTCGAACATCATAACACATCACATAACAACTAGTAACTAAACACCTAACTAGAATACTTGAATTCCAACCAACATCTAACTAACTAGTTATAACCTAGACCTAAGACCCCCCCCCCACCTACCTACGGCCATAGTGTGGCCCCCACTTGTGATTTTCTTTGAGTATAATATTAGATCTTGTCTTGACTTTACTAAACACATAAACCTTTGGATGATGCAAAGTTGGAAGATTATAAGTTAGACTTGTAGTTCTTCATTATCAATTCTCATTCCACATAAAACACCAAAACTTCTCTCTTCTCTTCCTCTTGAGTTCGGCCGAAACCACAATCATACACACACACCATTTTCAATCAAGTCTCATCCATTTTAAGCATATACAAGAGTGTTAGAGGTTGCATAAGGAAGTTTGGAGCTTTCGGAAGTCAAAGGACCTTCACCATTTGCTTTTATCCACTTGTTTTCTCCTCTTGATCATCCCTAGCCTTGAGCTAGTGGTAAGAACAATGATCTTTCCATAAAGTGGATCTTGAAGAACACTAAGAAATAAGAAGATGAAACATGAACATAAGCTTAAAATTATAAGAAAACTTAAAGCAATCATGTTGTTTAGTGTTGTTGTGATACTTGATGAATGATTACTTATGAAAATGATATAGATCCTCTTATGATCTTGCTAGATCATGATGAAAAATATAGTCTAGCAAGATAAGAGGATGAAAGGTGTTAAAGATTAGTGGATCCTCCTCACAAAAGTCATGAACTTGAATGAATAAAATGTTTTCTTGCAAAATGATGATCTAAGTAAGGTATAAATCTTGTAGATCTAAGATTTCAAGAGTGATTTTCTAAGAAACCAAGTTAAAAATACAAGTTTTACTAAATCTTGATTCTTACATAAACAAACTTTATTTTTGGTGGTTACACAAGTGTAGAAACACTTGTGAAACAAGAAGAGTTCATAAAGAAATATTTTTAGAAATGGTAATCATAAGTTGTAAAGATCAATTTTCTTCAAGAATGAAGTTTTTAAAGAAATAATCACACTTTAAAGGGTAACAAGGCTTACTAAGAACACTAGTAAGTTCCTACAAATTTTTACAAAGATTCAATTTCATGAAGTAGTAGATTAAGCATGGTTTTGGCAAAATTGGTAAGTGTAAGTTGTTTATTATTGATTGTGAATGGATTGTGATGATTTTTACAAAAGAAAATAATATGCTTGAAAGCATGGAAACCTCCATTATTAGGGGAAACTATGGCAAAATGTTCTAAAAATCTAAACACTTAGAAAAATATTTATAAACATGCACTTACAAGTGTATTTTCAACCATAAATTGTTACATAAACTTTGCCATAATTTTTGTTACAAAGATATAAATATTGGAGGTTGGTTTTTATAAATAAAAGTGATTAAATATGCATTTGGGGAATATATATTTAGATGACACCATGTGTGTGATTATTTGTATATTTTGTGTATTAGTTATATTATTTTAGGATATGAAATAATATAACACATCAAAATACCAAGAAATTATAATCCAAAATATTACCAAAATTCCAAGGATATGAGTATACAAATTATACCCAAAATTTGGATAAATCGAACAAAGGAATATAACTTACAAAATATTCCGGAAAATTATTTACAAAAGCATATTTTGGTGATTGGTATTTTGGACACCAAAAAAATGAAAATGGGATTTTCATAATTACTACAAAATATATCCGATATTTTTGTCAAGAAGGAAATGCATTACTTTTGAGCAAGGAAGAATACATTCTTCTTGGAGTTATTAAGAGAAATATTATTTTTGGAAGAAATGTAGATTTCCTCAAACAAACATGAAATACAATATTTTTGAGAGAAAATATATTTCCTTAAATAACCTTAAAATATATTTCTTTTGGAAAGAAAATGGATTTACATATATATTTTCTAAGTTAGACTTGAAAATATATTATTTTTGGGAACTTATATGAAAATACAAATACTTTTACCAATGGAAAATTATAAATAATTTTTCTAAGTAATGTTTCTTAAAATAAATATTTTAGAAATATATATTAATGTGTTTTTTTTGCTAGAGATATTATTCCGGAAAAATTAATACGAGATTAAGTATAAGAATACTTAATGAATACAATAAAAATACGTGTTTTCGTACGTATAAATACACGCCGGAATACGACCCAATACATGGCAAAAATATACAAGTATAAGATGCCCCATACTTGGGAAGGAAATACAAGCATAAATACTTGGGAAGTATCAAGTTACTATATATTGTTTTAACAATTATTCCAAAACTTAATAAATATAATTTAAGTTAAAATACTTATTATTTTAACCAATAATTATATAACTTGGAATGATGATGAAGACACTTTGAAACGTAACTCAAAGGCACTAATTAATACTAAGTCAAGGCACGACCCGCTCGTCTAATAGACCATAGTACATTGTAGGTAGTCGTGTACACCAAAGGAAACTTTGAGTTACAGACGGATTCGAAGAACGCAAACCAGTGAGTTCATGTCCCCCCTTTTCTTTAACTATTTTCGGTTTTCTAACTTTGGGGGTGAAGTACATGTTACAACTGTTTACAAACGTTATTAATTGGTATAGTTAGCTAAGGAAGGGTACATCTAGATCATGTGAGTAGTGGGTAAGACGAATAAAGCCATCAATCCTCGTTGTAGGACCGAGGGATATGAGTGATAGATCTATTTGTGTGTAGCGAGCCCCACCCATGAGTCCGATGAGTGGACCATGAGGTGACTATGTCTTACAGCCGGAAGCCCGGTGCAAAGTCTGCTAGGTTTGAGTCTTCCTGCACCATGTCACGTATATTAATGTATTGGCTACACATTAATTGATCTGTTTCCTTGTTGCTTTCATACCGGATTTCAAGTACATACAAACATACTTACAAATGTTTCAAAGGTTTATTCACAAACACACACATGAACTCGCTCAACTTTTGTTGATGTTCTCAAACTACATGTATTTCAGGGAACTAAGTATGGATCTGACGGGCATTAAAGTTTCAAGTGTTGTCTGGAATAAAAGATGTCATCCGGTGTCGAATGGTTTAGAGTGTGTAGCCTATCTTGGATAGGATACATGTTTCAAAGCTTGGTTATCATTAGTGTCTTTTGAAAAGTCCTTATGGAATTTAAAACCTGTTGGTGTTGTATTCTGAATCCGAAGTCTGTGTTTTTGGGGTTAAATCAATGTTGTTGTAATGTTTCAAAACTTAACCAATGGATGAACATCTTGGATTTATCATATAGTTATTTGTTACGATTGAATGCAATGATATTAAGCAAGTCACACCAAATCACGCTTCCGCAAAAGTCAGGGTGTGACAGTTTGGTATCAAAGCTTCGATTGTAGCGAACTAGGATTCCTTCTCGAGTCTAGACTACAATCATTAGGGCTCTCACGAAAAGGTTTTTACAACATGTTTTCATTGCATATACGAAACGCCCAGATCCAAGAAACAAAACAATTTTTATAAAGAAAAGACACAAAACACATTTCAAGGTTTATGTTTGTGGTTCAGTCTGAGAGACTGGGTGTTTCAGTCTGAGAGACTAGGTGTTTCAGTCTAAGAGACTGGGTGGTTCACTCTGAGAGACTGGGTGTTTCATTCTGAGAGACTGGGTGGTTCAGTCTGAGAGACTGGGTGGTTCAGTCTGAGAGACTGGGTGTTTCAGTCTGAGAGACTGGGTGTTTCAGTATGAGAGACTGGGTGTTTCAGTCTGAGAGACTGGGTGGTTTAGTCTAAGAGACTGGTAGGTTTAGTCTGGGAGACTAGGTGGTTTAGTCTGGGAGACTGGTTGGTTTAGTCAGAGAGACTAGGTGGTTTAGTCTGGGAGGCTATGTCACACCCCGACCACGTAGAACAACAAGACGTGGCGGAAACGTCGGGGAGTGTTGTAACATAATTAATTGTTTCACAACCATGGAAATTAAAATTACGTTTTATTTATCAAACAAGAGGGTTACATTGTCTTAAAAGAAGAAACAAAGAGTACATAACATAATTTAACTAGTTCTTGCTTCGTTTTAAGTCACTAAGGCACATGTCCGCCTAAGTATGTCTCGATCATCCTATGCAACAGCTCCTGAAAACACACGTGAAAATAGGTACGCCAGCATAAAAATGCCTGTGAGATACATAGGTTTTGTGAAAATAGGATTCATGACTTGAGTTTAAAGAAACTGTTTAATAAAAAGTAGTCATGAATCTTGTTGAGTGTTTTCTTTCATAAATCATTTGAAAAGCAATGAATAAATCAAATGATATGTATATAAAAGAATACTGTATGGTTAAGTGAATAACCATGTAAAATGGGTTTGTATAAGTTAAGTTATTTGTAAAACGATGTTTATGTGAAGATTGTATTGTAGATGTAATATGTATAAACTGAAATGGTTTAAATAACGCTACGATATGTAATACCATAAAAGCACTTATATATAGGAAGTACCAGCGGCGTATCCACCATGTTTTTATCGTATTACACGTCGCCTCGTTACTTAAATCACTTACCCAAACAGCCACCAAGATGAAATGTTTAATCAATTGTAGAAATGTTTATGTATGGTCAAATACAGTTCACACGGTTCAACAGTTACAAACGGTTCATATAATCAAATGGTTACAACGGTTCACATAGTCAAATAGTTACAAACGGTTCAAAATGTAATATAATGTGTTCATATGCTGGATGAGCATATGCAACAAAATGCAATGTAAAACAATGTGTCCATATGTTGAGTAAACATATGCAACTAATGTAATGTAAATCAATGTGCTAGCATGCTCAGTCAACATACATAGCAGAAATGTAAAGTAAAACAACGTACTAAGTATGCTAAGTAAACATACATAGCGAAACAATGTAATGTAAATCATGTACTAATAGTGTACTAATGAACATAGCAAGTATATGATGTGAAAACAGGAAAGCACGAAAATAACAAGTAGGCACATGTGTTTCACCCCAAAACAGTTTGAAAACAGTAAAAGAGGGGTCTATGTACTCACTTGAGATTGCCTAGAAGTCCTTGTGTAACAACCAAACAATGCTAGAGATCACGGAAATCAAACGACACCTAATATAGGTAACTATGTTAATAAACCGGACCTAAATCGGAGGATCAGATAGAATGAGGGTTCGTAAACCAAACGAGTATGGGAACTCGTGTAATATGGTTTAACAAAGCCTACATACTAAAATGAAACCTAACCTAAGTGCTTACGACCCATTACGACCCGTTTAGGTAGCTTATGCTACTTTAACGCGTCGTTCACGTAAAACGCGTTCGGAATGCCTAACTAGCCCTATGATAAGTAAAATATGCCTTAACATGTCTAATATTGTTGCTAAATCAGTTTAGATATCAAAAATTATGTTACATATGCTTAAAATGAATTTTGGCGTAAAAAGGGCATTTTGGTAATTTACCTAAGGCATATAAACTACCTATCATGCGACTAATCAAACCTAAGTGACCATAAGGTATAACCTCGGAAGGTTATTCCCTACGCTACTATGGTCACTTAACATGTTTGGTCGGATCCTAATGATCGACCAAACGAGTCGTGTTCGAAAGTCTAAGCGGGTGTTTAGTCCGCTTGACTTTCGGCTCCACACAAGCACTAATCTAAAAAAAATGATGAGCTAAACATGCTAGAACATGTTTAGTTAAGTTAGAAAACAGGTTTTGATATCAAAACAAACGGTTTTGATATCCTAGAGTAGTTTGGTTACAAAATACGCGAGAAAACGCATTTTGGCCGAAACTACGACTCGTCACTGAGCCTAGATAACGTGGTAATCAGTAGGTATAGTCACTAGGGACTATAACCATCGTGATTATGCTCACGTTATGAAGTTCAAACGAACTTCGCGTTGACCATAAACTGGTCAAAGCAGAAAGTCAAACGCAGTTTGACTTTAACGACAAAAACGAATGAAAAGAACGAAAGAATACTTACAGAAGGTCCCCGCAAGCTCTTGATCCGATTTACTCTCAGGTATGAAGCATAAACTTAAACTTAGAGAGCCAAAATCAGATTCAAGTGTGCTTTGGGAGGAAGTGAGGGTGGGTATTTATAGGAATTCAAGAACCGTTAAGATCGTTCATCGAAAACTGAGCTTTGATCTGGACCTTACATGTGTGCCCATGGTTTTCTAAAACCATGGGAGCCCCTAATATGGACTATGTTCATTGAATACCAGCCCATGGTTTTGCAAAACCATGGGTTAAAACCATCAACACTTCAAAATGGACTAGGTTCATTGAATCTGCCAGAAATTTCAAAAATGGTCCCTGCACTTGTAAAACTTGATTTTTGGCATTTTTAAGCCCCGTTAACCCCATTTCAAGGCTCTAAAATAAAGTTAAAGTATAGGGAACTTAAAATATGCTCAAAAACATCTCGGATGTCGGTTCGTTTGGTCGTACGGTTGTGTTATTCGCTTAATTACGACGGAAGTCATAACGAACGCAAAAACGATCCAAATTAAGCGACGAATGGAATTTTATCATGCCAAACACTAAAATAAAATATTTTAATGCTTACATAAATTTTTGTATGTCCGGATATATTTAGAACGTAAGATATGCGCGAAAATGCAAACTTGTGCACTTTTTGACGCTTTCACTCCCTGAATGACCCAAAAGTTTATTTTAGCACACCGAACCCCTCAAAGCCTATTTCTAAGATATGTAAAGGATATTTATGGTATGTTTAACTTATGGTCATGTTCCGGAATGTCTGTTCTACTACGAATCGCCATACTTTCACAGTTTGTCGAATTTAGTCCCTGTAAGCGATTTAAACTAGATTTTGCCATACCAAAGCCTTCAAAACTTATTTCTAAGTTATGTAAGGGTTATTTAAGGTATGTTAAGCCTATGTCACTATTACGGAGTGTTTGTTGCATTAAACTGGTTATATTTATGCATCAGTGTGCGTATAACCTTCCAGAAAGCGATTTAGAGCCCGAAATCGAACAAGAATTGACATGTGCAAACGATACACATATTTATACAAATCCCAAGTATGAAGCACAAATTTCATTGATTTGGTTTTTGTTTGATGGTCGCAGTGACCCAGGTGTCACGGGCTAGGAAGGATAGAAAGCTTCATGAAGAATAATGTGAATACATGATTACATGATGAATTGTCTTTTCTTGCAATACACTAAGTGTTAATGATTACTATGGATATACATGCTATGATTATTATGTATCGGCACACATGTCACCTTCTTCAGAGAGCGAGTTGTCAGACGTCGACGACCCTATGGCCACCGCCACAGATAATGAGATTGCACCTGCTCCGGAGATATTTATGTCAGACACTGAGAGTGACCCTGACATGCTGACCAAGGACGAGGACGACTTCCAACCGTTTGCGCTACCAGACTTGGGCGATGATTTACCCCTTGTTGATGGCTTCCCTGACAAGGACCCTTTTTGACATCCCTGTTCCAGTCCATGACCACCTTATCATTGGTCACCCCGATGGCGAGCACATCGTGGCTCTGATCCTCGACGTCGTACCACTCGTGGTCATTCCTCCCGGGGATCTGCCTTTTGACGATTGTTGGATGATGACGTTGAATTGTTTGTTGATGATCCTCCTGTTGACACCCAGGGTGATGGAGAGATAGCTGAGGACGACGTTGCTATTCTACCTTCTGAGAATCCTTCCATTGAAGTATCCTCTGCTTCCATTTTACACTCGATTTCAGACTCCTTTAAGTCTATGACACCTTCAGCTTTGCAGACGGCAGGATTGCAGCGCGTTACGACGACACAGCTATGACTGCCGCACTATTACTTACCCGAGATCTCACACCTTCACACGACCAAGAGCCAGCTCCTGAGCCAGCTCCTGTTCCTTTTGGGTCAGCCTGAGGTTGCACCTGCTGATCCTGAGCCCTTGCTTGACCATGACCCTATTTCTTTTGGTTAACCAGACATTGCACCCCTTATACCTGACTCAGTACCTGCACTTGTTGACCCTCCTTTTGTTAAGCTATGTATTCCCCCGCCTGCACCCGCTGATGTTGCTCCTTTTCCCCCTATGGAGACCGACGTCCATCGCACCGACATGCCTATCATTTTCTTTTAGGACATACCTGCACCCCGGGAAAGTACTTCTGGTCAGCACCCGCGCGACAATCCCTTTTGCTTCAGCAGCTTTTCCATAGATCCCTCAGGCTGCACCGTTTGCTCCTTTCACTTCTACACCGCTGGACGAGCCATTCCGATGGTTCCTATCATACGCTATGCTGATTTCAGACCCCTACCATCCCCCACATTATGGAGGCTACACACGGGATGAGTTGCTCCTGTTACTTCAGCTACAATTTGAGGTTTTGAGTTATAGAGTTTTGGAGCCTGAGCTGACACCATGTCCTCCACCCTGTCTATGCTAGTATACTTTGAACCACCACATTCATCACTGCCTCCTTTTGCACTCTCACCTGCTGCTATAACACCTTTCTTAGGTTTTGATGCTCGTTTCTTTACTATCAAGCAGCAGATCAGATACTTACTTCGCCATATATACAAGCTCGAGGAGAAGCTCGCATATGTTAGCAGTTTGCTTTTCTTCTCTTCTCCACCTCAGTATAGTTGGCTTTTGGTTTTATGCGGATTGCATTACTTTTGGGTAAAGACACTACTAATGAGCCGAGATTGTGGAGACTTTTGAAGGCCACTTTTGACCACGTTATTTTGATACACTGATAGACTTATTGGACAAGGGTAGGGTGACCCTGTGTCCCTTTTAATGTGATACACTTTGTAGACAATGTGATTGTGGTAGGTAAATAATGAAAGCTCCGTCGCCATGTCCTCACTAAGCACGTTGTTGATATGCATGTGTGTGCTATAATTGTGATGCTACGTGCTTGCTTGTTATGTTCTCATTGAACATGTTCTTACTTACATGTTTGTGCTATAATTGTGATGTTATACGATTGCTTATATACATATGTATACGCACCTCTTAGGTCTTATTCGTTAAGTAGAAGCTTATGTGCTTGTGTCCTTAATAAGACCTGACCTATCCGATCTTCTTCTTAGAAGATGTCGCTTCAAAGGAACACCGATACCAACAACCCTCTGTCGACGACAGAGGCATAATTACAAGAGCGCATCTCACATGCCATCGCACAGCACGAGGCCCTTCGCTCCGAACGCAGCAGGAGGTACCTCAGGAAATAACCCACCCAACGGTAATGTTTAGTCACTTAAGACACATTACAAAACGTTTGGACATTTCCCAGGGTGCTTTGCTAATGCCTTATGTGAATGATGTTGCTTATGTCACAGGCTGCACCTACAAGCAGTTCTTGGGCTGCAAGCCCCTGGATTTCAACGGCACTGGGGGTGCCGTAGCTTTTGTGCGTTGGGTTGAGAAGACGGATTATGTTTTGCAAATAAGTAAATGGCCCCTGAGCATCAGGTCACGTACATAGCTGGACTGTTTCTAGATGGGGCTCTGTCATGGTGGAACCTTCAGGTTCAAACATTAGGTGAGACTGCTGCGTATGCTTTGACTTGGGACGAACTGAAAGAGCTGATGCGTAAGAGATATTGCTCGAGGGTAGAAGTCCAGAAGTTGGAGACTGAACTTTGGAACTTGAAAATGGAACGCTCAAAGATAGCTGAGTATGTGCAGAGATTTCACGACTTATCACAAGTTGTTCCATATCTGGTGGAACCAGAGTTTAAAAGGATCGAACGCTTCATCGGGGGATTGGCACCTCAGATTCTAAGCCTGGTGACAACATCTAAACCTTAAACAATCACCGATGCTATCGACTTAAGTGTGGCGCTCACTGAAGAAGCAGTTAGACTAGGAAAATTTTCCACTTCGGAGGAGAAAAAGGAGACTCCCGTGGTGACATCTGGAGATAACAAGAGGAAGTTCGCAAATTTCAAGAAAGGTACTCGGGCGAGTAACAAGAAGAAGGCCAAAAGGGGAAAAGAGTACATGGGTATCCTACCTAAGTGCGATAATTGTCTACGTTATCATGTCGGGCGCTATAAATATGGAAAATGTGATAACTGTGGCAAGAGGGGGCATCCCAAGGAGACTTGTAGGCAAGGTACTGAACATGGAAATGGAGGCCAAGATGGTAGCGAGAATCACTAAGGAAACAACGACAACGATAACTATCAAGGCAGAACGAGTGACAAACAAAAACGTGCTCAAGGTTGTTTTAACTGTGGAAGCAAAAAGCATTTCAGAAAATACTGCCCTAAAAACATTCAGGCACGTGGATGAAAGCTCAACAGCGGAGCTAGGGAAGCACGCCAGGATCCAAACGTGGTCATCGGTATGTCCCATATTAGTCAACGTTATGCATCTGTGCTGCTAGATACTGTTGTCAATTTTAGCTTCATATCTCTAGAGTTTAAGAGTATACTTGGTTTGGTAGCAAGTAAGTTAGATAACCCGTACTCGATAGAACTAGTTAAAGGGAAGCTTCGACGTGGAAATTGGGATGGATTGGTTGTCGAGCAATCAAGCGGAGATTATTATCCGCATCCCGATGACGAGTGAAGAAACGATCGTGATTCATGAAGCAAGATACGCCCCTATGGATTATCAGTCGTTGAAGACACGAAAGTTTTCGTGCAAAGGATGTGTTGCCTTCTTGGCTCATGTCGTGGACAAGGAAGCCGAAGAACCTAAGCTCGAAGATATCCTTGTGATAAGGGAATATCCTGAAGTCTTCCCCAAAGACTTGTCAGGATTACCTCCTCAACGACAAGTTGAGTTCCACATTAACTAGGTTCCAGGCATTGCGCCTATAGCTAAGACACCTTATCAACTTGCGCCTTCAGAGATGCAAGAGTAGTCAACGCAACTTCAGGAATTGATAGATAAGGGATTTATAAGACCAAGCTTCTCGCTTTGGGAACTCCAGTGTTGCATGCCAAAAAGAAGGATGGTAACCTTCGAATAAGTATCAACTACCAGGAGCTGAACAAGCTAACCAACAAGGGTTGGTAACTCTTGCTGAGGATTAACGAATTATTTATTTAACTAACTATGAGGATCCAACTACTATTCTAAGACTGATCGTTGATCGAGTATCATTAGCTGTGAATTCACGATAAAAGCATACCAAAGTACAGTGAGTCAGCAACGTGTTTTAAACTTACGCTGATATTGTGTTTTCTACACGATACACAAAACAGTTATACACAGAGTACAAAACTTTGAGAACCTAGAAAACATGTACTTAGGACCTTTGGGAACTGAGATCAAAATTCATTAAAGGTTATCACATGAAAACTACGTCTATTAACTAGAGCAAACCCCATTATTCTGACATATATGCTATTTCAGTTAGCCGAACAAATAAAGTACTCAAATTTCTTATATTGAAACTCCCACTTTTGCTTCCAACAAGTAGAATTATGCATCTCTACTTCTCCTAATGATAGTTGCATCATAACAGTTTTCTTCATTAAAGTAAACACTCCTTTGTCTCGATACTTGATCATTTCTTCATTATAGCAAATACTCATTGTTTCATTTCTTGGAAATTCATATGTTGCGCATGCACCATTTGTTACGCATGTGGTTTCGTTTCGAATAAACGCTTCATCAGAGTTCAAATATTATTTGCTAAAGCTAATTATTGATTTGTGATTCGTATGACTTACATTATTGTAATTGTTGACTCCTTTGCTATCAAGTCAACACACTTTCTTAAAATTTCGTTACTTTTCAGTTACATACATGGTTTATCATTGCAACCATGCCGAAATCCCCTTGTCGATACATACGTTTATTGTCAGATTACGCTGAAACCAAGTTCAATTGCTCGAACCTGTCCATTTCGCAAATTCAATTCAAGACGCCATATGATGTATTGAGAGCATCATATTCAAATTTATTTTTGCGAAGGTTCTTTTGTTTCGAGTCGTAGTAGACTTGTTTGGCCTACGACTCCATTAAATCGCTTGTTGATTTCGACACTTTGAAGTGATGCCTTCACTAAGTTTGAAGCTTACGCTAATCTCATTTATGCATCTCATACACGGATTTAATTGTTCATTTAGTGACTTGCTCTAAATCCGTTTTGTCTTATCACGATTAAAGCAGTCTAAACACAATCGTGTGTTAAGACGATGGTACATAGATTCATTATATATCACGATGTATCTCCTAACGGTTCTTTCATTACCGATCGAATGCCTTGCGGAATTTGTTACTTGTTCATCTTCAATCGAAAACAATAGTTCTTTGATGTTCCATATTCAATTGAAAACTCTATGACATTGTGTAAATCAAATCTTCAGATTGTTTCAGTACACTCTCATCTGATTTCAAACACGGTGAACTTTTTCGGTCACCGCTATTATTGAATTATGTCATTACGACACCTTGTGGTGTTGTTACAAACTTGTAGCTTATGCTAATCATGGTCAACCGTTCACACAAAACTACACATACTTTTGTTTGACTTGTCATTTAAACGTTCTTAATGCAACTACGGATTAAGACAATGATACACCAGGTTCGTTGCATTTCACTTTGGTGTATTTTCGATTCAATACTGTCAACACACTAATTTTTTTTTCTCATTCAGTTGTTCGAAGGTTGACGGATCATTTTCATATTACTGTTACATTTAAGCTTGCTGATTTTGAGTCATCTAGCGGATGTTATTGTTTCTAAACCACCTTTGCATATTGTAAATGATCCATTGAAATTCTATTGGTCAGAACTCCTCTTTTATTGGATCCCTGTGAAATAAGTGACACCAGATGATACATCTATACATCCCGTATTCCTTTACATCAAATCCTGAGAGACATATCTTCTAACCATCGGATTCTTAATATAGTAAGATGTCCTTGTATTCACCTGATTCAACAGGTCTTAATTTGGTATTGTGGTTAGTTACTGTGGTGTTATTCACGTCCATACATGCATGCCGTAACCCTAAGGAGTTAAGGTAGTATAAATTTCGAGGATGAAATTTTCTTAACAGGGGGAGAATGTGACAACTATCAAATTTGCATGCATCTATACAATTATTAAATAATGATTAGTGCTTACTAACTGTGCTGAATTACAATTAATTGCTTGAACTGCTTTCTGATCATTATCATTATACATACATGTGCATCATATATTGCAAATGACATAACATTACTGCATGCAAACTTTGTTGACTCAAATGATGCATAAAACACAGTTAGCAAAGTTATCCGGCAAATCAGAAAAATGCTGACAGAGTTCAGTAGATAGACAGACATTGTATTGAGACACAGAATGAGCCAGAAACCAAGTATTACACTAGTATAGTGTGTAGGAAAGTAAGGATCATAAAGCTGCCTTCCTAGTGATAGTTTAAGTGCCGGAAAGTGCCTAAAACTTACATAAACTGCAGAATGCTGTAGAAAATCAGCAAATTCAGCATTTAAACACATTTATATCATGCAGAAATATGCTTAAATGGTCCTGAATGCTTTCCTAAGTGTCGGGAATCAGAAGTGTCACAAAAGGTAACATAAAGCACACTAAACTGCAAAGTTTAGCACCTTAACGAACCAATATCTAACCGAACAACCGGACACTACCCGAAACATCAAATTTACACTAGAAGCACTGTTTTAACGTTACCAAGCTAGTTATGGTCCCCGAACATCATAACACATCACATAACAACTAGTAACTAAACACCTAACTAGAATACTTGAATTCTAACTAACTAGTTATAACCTAGACCTAAGACCCCCCCCCCCACCTACCTACGGCCATAGTGTGGCCCCCACTTGTGATTTTCTTTGAGTATAATATTAGATATTGTCTTGACTATATTAAACACATAAACCTTTGGATGATGCAAAGTTGGAAGATTATAAGTTAGACATGTAATTCTTCATTATCAATTCTCATTCCATATAAAACACCAAAACTTCTCTCTTCTCTTCCTCTTGAGTTCGGCCAAAACCACAACCATACACACACACCATTTTCAATCAAGTCTCATCCATTTTAAGCATATACAAGAGTGTTAGAGGTTGCATAAGGAAGCTTAGAGCTTTCGGAAGTCGAAGGGCCTTCACCATTTGCTTTTATCCACTTGTTTTCTCCTCTTGATCATCCCTAGCCTTGAGCTAGTGGTAAGAACCATGATCTTTCCATTTTACTTCTATTTCAAGTGGTTAAAAGATAATACATAAAGTTGATCTTGAAGAACACTAATAAATAAGAAGATGAAACATGAACATAAGCTTAAAATTATAAGAAAACTTAAAGCAATCATGTTGTTTAGTGTTGTTGTGATACTTGATGAATGATTACTTATGAAATGATATAGATCCTCTTATGATCTTGCTAGATCATGATGAAAAACATAGTCTAGCAAGATAAGAGGATGAAAGGTGTTAAAGATTAGTGGATCCTCCTCACAAAAGTCATGAACTTGAATGAATAAAATGTTTTCTTGTAAATTGATGATCTAAGTAACATATAAATCTTGTAGATCTAAGATTTCAATAGTGATTTTCTAAGAAACCAAGTTAAAAATACAAGTTTTACTAAATCTTGATTCTTACATAAACAAACATTATTTTTGGTGGTTACACAAGTGTAGAAACAGTTGTGAAACAAGAAGAGTTCATAAAGAAATATTTTTAGAAATGGTAATCATAAGTTGTAAAGATCAATTTTCTTCAAGAATGAAGTTTTTAAAGAACTAATCACACTTTAAAGGGTAACAAGGCTTACTAAGAACACTAGTAAGTTCCTATAAATTTTTACAAAGATTCAAGTTCATGAAGTAGTAGATTAGGCATGGTTTTGGAAAAATTGGTAAGTGTAAGTTGTTTTTTATTGATTATGAATGAATTGTGATAATTTTTACAAAAGAAAATGATATGCTTGAAAGCATGGAAACCTCCATTTTTAGAGGAAACTATGGCAAAATTTTCTAAAAATCTAAACACTTAGAAAAATATTTATAAACATGCACTTACAAGTGTATTTTCAACCATAAATTGTTACATAAACTTTACCATAATTTTTGTTACAAACATATAAATATTGGAGGTTGGTTTTTATAAATAAAAGTGATTAAATATGCATTTGGGGAATATATATTTAGATGACACCATGTGTGTGATTATTTGTATATTTTGTGTATTAGTTATATTATTTTTGGATATGAAATAATATAACACATCAAAATACCAAGAAATTATAATCCAAAATATTACCAAAATTCCAAGGATATGAGTATACAAATTATACCAAAAATTTGGACAAATCGAACAAAGGAATATAACTCACAAAATATTCCGGAAAATTATTTACAAAAGCATATTTTGGTAATTGGTATTTTGGACATCAAAAGAATGAAAATGGGATTTTCATAATTACTACAAAATATATCCGATATTTTTGTCAAGAAGGAAAAGCATTACTTTTGAGCAAGGAAAAATACATTCTTCTTGGAGTTATTAAGAGAAATATTATTTTTGGAAGAAATGTAGATTTCCTCAAACAAACATGAAATACATTATTTTTGAGAGAAAATATATTTCCTTAAATAAACTTGAAATATATTTTTTTGGAAAGAAAGTGGATTTACATATATATTTTCTAAGTTAGACTTGAAAATATATTATTTTTGGGAACTTATATGAAAATACAAATACTTTTACCAAGGGAAAATTATAAATAATTTTTCTAAGTAATGTTTCTTAAAATATATATTTTGAAAATATATATTAATGTATTTTTCTTGCTAGAGATATTATTCCGGAAAAATTAATACGAGATTAAGTATAAGAATACTTAATGAATACAATAAAAATACGTGTTTTCGTACGTATAAATACACGCCGGAATACGACCCCAATACATGGCAAAAATATACAAATATAAGATGCCCCATCCTTAAGAAGGAAATACAAGCATAAATACTTGGGAAGTATCAAGTTAATATATATTGTTTTAACAATTATTCCAAAACTTAATAAATATAATTTAAGTTAAAATACTTATTATTTTAACCAATAATTATATAACTTGGAATGATGATGAAGACACTTTGAAACGTAACTTAAAGGCACTAATTAATACTAAGTCAAGGCACGACCCGCTCGTCTAATAGACCATAGTACGTTGTAGGTAGTCGTGTACACCAGAGGAAACTTTGAGTTACAGGCGGATTCGAAGAACGCAAACCAGTGAGTTCATGTTTCCCCTTTTCTTTAACTATTTTTGGTTTTCTAACTTTGGGGGTGAAGTACATGTTACAACTGTTTACAAACGTTATTAATTGGTATGGTTAGCTAAGGAAGGGTACATTTAGATCATGTGAGTGGTGGGTAGGACGAATAAGGCCATCAATCCTCATTGTAGGACCGAGGGACATGAGTGATAGATCTATTTGGGTGTAGTGAGCCCCACCCATGAGTCCGATGAGTGGACCATGAGGTGACTATGTCTTACAGCCGGAAGCCCGGTGCAAAGTCTGCTAGGTTTGAGTCTTCCTACACCATGTCACGTATATTAATGTATTAGCTACACATTAATTGATATGTTTCCTTGTTGCTTTCATACAGGATTTCAAGTACATACAAACATACTTACAAATGTTTCAAAGGTTTATTCACAAACACACACATGAACTCGCTCAACTTTTGTTGATGTTTTCAAACTACATGTATTTCAGGGAACTAAGTATGGATCTGGCGGGCGTTAAAGTTTCAAGTGTTGTCTGGAATAAAAGATGTCATCCGGTGTCGAATGGTTTAGAGTGTGTATCCTATCTTGGATAGGATACATGTTTCAAAGCTTGGTTATCATTAGTGTCTTTTGAAAAGTCCTTATGGAACTTAAAACCTGTTGGTGATATATTCTGAATCTGAGGTCTGTGTTTTTGGGGTTAAATCAATGTTGTTGTAATGTTTCAAAACTTAACCAATGGTTGAACATCTTGGATTTATCATATAGTTATTTGTTATGGTTGAATGCAATGATACTAAGCAAATCACACCAAATCACGCTTCCGCAAAAGTCAGGGTGTGACAAGTTACTAGTTTCCTACTGCGTTAATAATCTAAGGTAACGCAAAGGAAATTCTTATACTTTCGATGGCGTCCCAACTTAAAGGGTTTACATCGTTTATCTTGTCGCACGAGTTACGAGACAGATGATCAAATGAAATAGTTTTTGATATCGGAATTATAAATATATACAAGAGATTTCTGATAAAGAAATCTGGAATTATTATTGACACACATGTTCGTGATTTATTCTAAATTGTCAATCCTTATGGTTTTTAGATTTCCTTATAGATATAGATATCTATATAATCATATTTTTCACATACTGTAATATACATACCATTCATAAGGTCAATGTATTTAACAGGTTCATGTTTCCAAAAACAAGTCAGACATTAGGTCATGATACTATTTAGGGAATTTTGTCACTTGTTTGACATATCATATACCCCATCTTACCCGGTTCTCGCCGGAGAGGTAACCCCATCTTACCCGGACAAGCTGGAGGGTCTGCTATACCATACCCAGTCTTGCCGGAGAGGTAATTGGTATTTCCCATAAATAGATCTTTCTTAAATCATGATTTAAAAATGAATATTTTATTAAGGCTTTCATCAAAGAACAAGGAAATTAGTATTCACATGATGGATCATATTCTAGAACCAAGTAGTACCAATAAACAAGAAATAACAGTGGCCAAGTGTTATTGCTTATTTACCATACTTGCAACGTTCTAGTCATCATCCTCATGGCATACTGTGACAACTGTCAAAATTCTAGGAATCCGTACAATTATTAAATAGTAATTAGTGCTTAATGAATGTGCTGGATTTCAAATGATGACTTAAATTGCTTTCTGATTATTGTTATCATACATACATGTGCATCACATATTGCTAAAGGTCATGTCATTATTGCATGCAAACTATATTGACTCAAATGATGCACGAAACACATTTAGCACAGTTATCAGACAAATCAGAAAAATGCTTACGGAGTTCAGTACATAAACAGACCTGGTATTGAGACACAGTATGAGCCAGAAACCAAGAATTACACTAGTATAGTGTGTAGGAAAGTAAGGATCATAAAACTGCCTTCCTAGTGATAGTTTAAGGGCCGTAAAGTGCCTAAAACTCACATAAACTGCAGAATTCTGCAGAAATCAGCAAAATTCCGCATTTAAACACTTAATATCATGTAGAAATATGGTCAAATGGTCAAGAATACTTTCCTAAGTGTCGGGAAATCAAGACTGTCATAAAAGGTAACATAAAGCACACTAAACTACATAGTTTAGCACCTTAACGAACCGGTAACCAACCGAATAACCAGACACTACCCGAAACACCAAATTTTCACTAGAAACATTGTTTTAACATTACCAAGCTAGTTAAGAACCCCAAACATCATCACACACTATATAAACACATAACAACTAAACACCTAACTAATATAGCTAGATTTCAACCTTATAATCTAACTTACCATTACAACCCAACTAAACACCCCCCCTTCTTACGGTTACATGGTGGGTCCCCACCATTGATTTTATTTGAATATTAAAATAGATTATGTCTCCTCCTTATTAAGCATATTATACATTAGTTTATGTAGTGTTGGAAGATATAAGGATTAACCACAAGGACTTAAACACATCATTCTCATTCCTTACAACATTCACCATTTTTCTTCTTCTCCTTCCCCCATTCTCGGCCGTAAACCCACCCCCATACATCCATCATCTTCAATCAAGTTTCATCAATTCTACATATATACAAGGGTGTAAGAAGGTGGTGCATAAGGAAGCTTGGAACTCTTGGAAGCTAAAGGACCACTCACACAAGCTTTTATCCACCTCTTCTTCATCTTGTGATCATCCCTAGCCTTTAGCTAGTAGTAAGATCATTCTACACTCTATTTTACATCTTGTTTAAGTAGTTAAAGAATGATACAAGTTGGTAATCTTGAAGAACACTTTGAATCTTGAACATGAAACTTAAACATAAGACTAAATTCATAAGAAATCATGTTGTTTAAGTGTTGTTATGCTTGTTGATTGTTGATTGCCCATGTTTATGATGTTAAACATCATATGATTCTTGCTAGATGGTGATTAAAGACATAATCTAGCAAGATGAGAGGATGATTATGTTAAGATCAAAGTAATCATCCATATATAAATCATGAACTTGAAGAGTAAATTGTTTTTCTTGTAAAATGATGATCAAAGTGAATGTAAAGTCTTGTGAATCTATGATTTCAAGAATGATTTTTCAAGAAACCAAGTTAAAAATACAAGATTTACTTAAGCTTGGTTCTTAAATGAATTAACCACATTTTTAGTGGTTAATCAAGTGTAGAAATATATATGTAACAAGAAAAACTCAAGAAGAAACATTTTTAGAAAATTTAATTACAAGTTGTAAAGAACTAATTTCTTCAAAAATGAAGTTTTTAAATAAACAACCACACTTTAAAGGGTAACTAAGCCTACTGAACACACTAGTAAGTTACTACAAATTTTTGTAAACTTTCAAGTTCATGAAGTAGTAATTTATGCTTGATTTTGGCAAATTGGTAAGAGTTGATTGGTTTATTGTTGATTGTGGGATTTATAAAAGAAAATGATATGCTTTGAAAGCATGGAAACCTCCATTTTTAGGGGAAACTATGGCATATTTTTTCTAGAAATTTAACACTTAGAAAAATATTTTTCAACAAATAATTACAAGTATATTTTAAACCATGAATTTTTATATAAAGTTTGCCATAATTGTTGTTACAAAAATTATAAATATTGGAGGTTGGTTTTGTAAATAAAACTAACTAAATATGTATTTATGAAATATATATTTAGATGTCACCATGTGTGTGATTATTTATATATTATGTGTATTAGTTATATTATTTTAGGACTTGAAATAATATAACTCACCAAAATACCAAGAAATTACAATCCAAAATATTATCAAAATTCCAAGAATATGAATATATAAATTATACCCAAAATATTGGAAAAACCAAACAAGGAATATAACTTACAAAAATATTCCGGAAAATTAATTCATAAGTATATTTTGGTAAATAGTATTTTGGACACCAAGAGAACAAAAATATGATTTTTACAATTATTACAAAATATATCATATTTTTTAGAAGGAGAAAATACATTATTTTTTGTAAGTAAAAATATATATTTTCTTGGAAATTATTAGAAGATATATTATCTTTGGGAGAAATTATATATTTTCTTGAATAAACATGAAATACATTATTTTTGGGTGAAAAATAAGTTTATATATATTTTCCAAGTTAAACTTGAAAATATATTATTTATTTTTGAGACTTATATGAAATTTATAAATATTTTTGCCAAGGGAAAAATTATAAGCAATTTTTCTATGTAATATTTCTCAAAATATATATTTTGAGAATATATATATTGATGGATTTTTATTAGAAATATTATTCCGGAAAAGTTAAATATAAGATACTTAATAAACACAATAAAATACGTATCCTCGCACGTATAAATATACACCGGAATACGCCACTGAAACTTGGAAAAAATACACAAGCATAAGAATATGAGTATAAATACACCCATCTTTGGGGAAATATTCATGTACAAATACATAAGTGTGACAAGTTAAAATATATTATTTTAACTCATATTCCAAAATTTAATAAATATAATTGAAGTTAAAATATTTATTATTTTGACAAATAATTATATAACTTGGAATAATATTGATGACACAAAGAAACGTAACTCAAAGATACTAATTAAGACTAAGTTAAGGCACGACCCGCCTATCTAATAAACCGTAGTACGTTGTAGGTAATCGTGCAGACCAGTAGCAGCTTCGGGTTACGTTGGATACGAAGAACGCAAGATTGTGAGTTCATGTCTGTTGGTGCATGCGTCTGTCGACTTCGTCTTGTATCGAGTCTTGTTTGATTATAGACAGATCAGGGTGCATTGTACTAGAAAATATGAGATTTTAGTGTGTATCTAGCTGAATTGAACTCTATACGTTTGTTTCCGCCACTCGTATTGAGATAAACTCTTCTGATCGACTCGTTCGGGTCTGAAAACGATCCTACAATGTCCCCCTTTTCTTTTAACTGTTTTCTGTTTATAACTTCGGGAGTGAAGTACATGTTACAAAATGTTTACAAATGATTACAAATGGTATCGTTAGCTAAGGAATGAACAGTTAGATCATGTGAATGGGTAGGCGCCCACTTAAGACCATTAATCCTCGTATAAGGACCGAGGGACATGAGTGATAGATCTATTTGGGTGTAGCGAGCCCACACCCATGTGGACCGGGGTTTAGCCCATGAGGTGACTATGTCTTACAGCCGGAGGCCCGGTACAAAATCTGCTAGGTTTGAGCCTTCCTACGCCGTTGCACACATGTCAATGGCCTTGCAAACCATTAGTTGATTTGTTTCCTTGTTTGCTTTCATACCAAGTTTACAAAACATACATACTTACAATGATTTCAAAGGTTTATTCGTTCACACATACAAAACACATGAACTCGCTCAAATTTTGTTGATGTTTTCAAACTACATGTATTTCAGGAAATTAAATGTAGATCTGGCGGGCGTTTGGAAGTTTCAAGTGATGTTGGAAATACAAGATGTCATCCGGTGTCTAAGGGTTTAGATTATGTATCTTATCCTGGATAGGATACATAGTTCAAAACCTAGTTTTTATTATTGTCTTTTGTCAAGTCCTTATGGAACTCTAAAACAATTTGAATGGTTTGTAATTTGAATTTGAAGTCTGTGCTTGAATTTTAAGACAATGTTGTTGTGATGTTTTTAAACTAAATCAATGGATGAACATCTTTGGTTTTATCATATAGTTGTTTGTTATGGTTGAATACAATGATATTAAGCAAGTCACACATAATCACACTTCCGCAAAAAGTCAGGGTGTGACAGTTTGGTATTAGAGCTTCGATTGTAGCAAACTAGGATTCTTTCTCGAGTCTAGACTACAATCATTAGGGCTCTCACGAAAATATTTTACTATATGTTTTCATTGCATACACAAAACGCCCAGATCCAGGGAACAAATGTTTTTACAAAAGGAAAGACAAGAAACACGATTGTAAGGTCACATTTATGGTTTAGTCTGGGATAGACTAGGAAGGATAGAAAGGATTCGTGAGGAATAATGAGGATACATGAATTCATGATACATTGTCTTTGATTGCATATTAAATGATAGTAGTTAATATTTGTGCATATGTTATGGTTGTTCTGTTACAGACACTATGTCTTCTTCCGAGAGCGGACTATCAGATATTGACGATCCGATGGTTGTAGTCTCAGATGACGAGATTGCACCAGAGCCGGAGATCTTTACATCTGACACTGAGAGCGACACAAACATGCTATCAGATGACGAGGACGACTTTTAGCCGTTCGCGTTGCCTGACTTTGGAGATGATTTACCGATTGCTGATGGTATTCCAGACGAGGATCCTTTTGTTGTTCCCATTCCAGTCCATGACCATCTCATCATTGGGCATCCTGATGGTGAGCATATCGTGGCTCCGATCCTCGATCATGTTCCTCTCGTGGTCATTCCTCCCGAGGATTGGCATTTCGATGATTTGTTTGATGATGACGTTGATCTGTTTGTTGATGGTCTTCCTGAAGATGCCCATGGTGATGGAGAGATAGATGAGGACGTTGTTGCTATTCCTCCTCCTTAGATCCCTGTTATTGAGTTATCCTCTGATTCTAGTTTGCACTCTGTCTCAGATTTCTTTGAGTCTGTGACGTCCTCAGCCCTACAGGCGGTCGGATTGTGGCGTTATGCTACTGATTCTGATGATGACACGGCCATGTCAGCTGCACCATCTCCTCCACATGACCCCGAGCCTGGTCTTAAGCCAGATTTTGTTCCTGTTGATCAGCCTGATGTTGCACCTGCTGGTCTTGAGCCCATGCCTGATCATGACCCTATTCCTTTTGGTTTACCAGACATTGCACCCCTCATACCTGACCCAGTTCCTGCACCCGTTGACCCTCCTGTTGTTGAGCCATTTGTTCTTCCACCCGCACCCGCTGATGTTGCTCCTTTTCCTCCTGTGGAGTCTGACGTCCATCGCACTGATTTGCCTATCGTTTTCCTTCAGGACATGCCCGCACCCCGTCCAGGGGAAGGTACTTCTGGTCAGCACCTGCGGGACGATCCTTTTGTTTCAGCAGCTTTTCCACAGATCCCTCAGGCTGCACCGTTTGCTCGTTTTACTTCTTCATCACTTGATGAGCCATTCCGATGGTTCTCACCATACTCCATGCCGATTTCAGATCCCTACCATCCCTCCCATTTTGTTGGTTATACACGGGATGAGTTACTTTTATCACTTCAGCTTCAGTATGAGATTATGAGTCGCAGGATTTTGGAGCTTTAGGTGACTCCGCGTCCTTTACCGTGTCCTTGTCAGCCTGCTTTTGTTCCCCCTCGTTCATCACCATCTCCTTTTGCTCATCCACCTGCTCCTCTTACTCCTTTTCCAGAGTTTGATACTCGATTCCTTACGGTCAAGCAGCAGATCAGTTACTTGCTTCGACGTGTTTATGAGCTTGAGGAGGAGCTTGTGCATGTGCGCAGCTTGCTTTTCTTCCCTCCTCCACCACCACCATCAGTATAGTTGTTTTTGGTTTTATGTAGGTTGCATTACTTTTGGTGAGAGCACCACTATTGAGCCGAGCTTGTGAAGCCTTTTGGAGACCACCTTTTGATCGTATGATTTTGTATATTGATAGACTTATTGGACAAGGGTAGTGTGACCCTGTGTTCCTTTTTGATGTGATACACTTTGTAAACAATGTAACTGTGGTCGATGATTAATGAAAGCTCAATCGTCATGTTCTCATTAAACACGTTGTTGATTTACATGTTTGTGCCATGACTATATAGTTACATGCTTGCTTGCTATGATAAATGCTATTATATATACGTACTATTTACTATTCAAAGAATAAGACCTGACCTATCCGATCTTCTTCTTAGAAGATGCCTCCTCGAAGGAACACCCAGTTGCCCACAACCGAGGCAGAATTACATGAACGAATTTCACAGGCAATCGCACAACATGAAGTCCTACGCTCCGAACACAGCGGAGGCACCTCAGGGAATAACCCACCTAACGGTAATGTTTAAGTCACTTAAGACACATTACAATACGTTTGGACATTTCCATGTGTGCTTTGCTAATGCTTTCTGTGAATGATGTTGCTTAAGTACAGGCTGTACTTACAAGCAGTTTCTGGACTGCAAGCCTCTGAACTTTGACGGCACTGGAGGCGCCGTAGCTTTTGTGAGATAGGTTGAGAAGATAGATTCTGTGTTGCGGATGAGTAAATGTGCGCCAGAGCATCAGGTAACTTACATTTCTGGATTGTTTCTCGATGGAGCTCGGTCAAGGTGGAACCTTCAGGTTCAAACCTTGGGTGAGGCTGCTGCATATGTGATGTCATGGGATGAATTGAAAGAGCTGATGCGAAAGAAGTATTGTTCGAGGGCTGAAATTCAGAAATTAGAAACTGAGTTTTGGAATCTGAAAATGGATGGTCCTAAGATAGCAGAGTATGTTCAGAGATTTCATGATTTATCTTGTGTTTTCCCCTACTTGGTAGAACCAGAGTTTAAGAGGATCGAACGTTTCATCTGGGGATTGGCACCCCAGATTCTCAGCATGGTATCTGCTTCCAAGCCACTAACAATTACTGAAGCCATCGAATTAAGCGTGGCATTGACTGAAGAAGCAATCAGATTGGGAAAGTTTTCGATTTCTGAGGGAAAGAAGAAGGAGACTCATGTCGAGTCGTCTGGAGAGAACAAAAGTAAGTTTTCGAATTTCAAGAAGGGTACTCGTGCAAACAACAATAATGCCAACAAGCGTAGAGATGCTAATCCACCAGTTGAGACACAAGCTGGTGCTGCAGGTACTGAGAATAGAGGAAAAGGGTATATGGGCACCCTTCCCAAATGTGATGTGTGTCAGTTTCATCATACTGGTCGATGCAGAGTTGGGAAATGTGAAACTTGTGGGAAAGTTGGTCATTCTAAGGAGACATGCTGGTATGGAACCGGTCATGGAAATGGTGGTCAAAGAGGGAATGGAAATGGTAATGGTAATGGCAACTGTGGTGGAAACGGTTATGGGAATAGAAATCAGGGAGGAAACAATAATCAGGGAGGTAATGGAAACCGAAATAGAAATGGAAACCAAGCGGGAAATGGAAACCGCAGAGGAAATAATAATAACAATCAAGGTGGAAATGGAAATGGACGCGGCCAAGGTTGTTTTGGTTGCGGTGATGTAGGGCACTTCAAGCGGGATTGCCCAAAGAACAAACAAGCTCAGGGAAGAGTATTCAACATTGGAGCTAGGGAAGCTCGTCAGGATCCGAACATAGTCACTGGTACGTTCCCTATTAATCAACATTTTGCATCTGTGCTATTTGATAACGGTGCCGACTATAGCTTCGTATCCCTAGAATTTAAGGATATACTTGGTTTAGTCGCAAGTAAGTTAGATATCCCGTACTCGACAGAACTAGCTAATGGGAAGCTAGTGGATGCCAACGAAGTGATTAGAGGCTGTGTGATAGAGCTTGGAGAGCGTGAGTTTTCGATAGATCTCCTGCCAGTTGAATTGGGAATCTTCGACGTAGTAGTTGGGATGGATTGGTTGTCAAGAAATCGAGCTGAAAGTGTTTGTCATGAGAAGATTTTCCGCATCCCGATGGCGAATGAAGAGACGATCGTGATTCATGGGGAGAAGCAGGATACGCCTCTACGAATTATCAGTTGTTTGAAGGCACAGAAGTTTTTGCGGGAAGGATGTGTTGCCTTCTTAGCTCATGTCGTGGACAAAGAAGCCGAAGAACCGAAGCTCGAAGATATCCCTGTGGTAAGGGAATATCCTGAAGTCTTCCCTGAAGACTTGCCAGGACTACCTCCGCAACGACAAGTCGAGTTCCGTGTTGACTTGTTTCCAGACGCCGCGCCTGTCGCCGAGGCACCTTATCGACTTGCGCCTTCAGAAATGCAAGAGTTGTCAGCGCAGCTTCAGGAGTTGCTAGACAAAGGATTTATTAGACCAAGCTTCTCGCCTTGGGGAGCTCCAGTACTGTTTGTCAAGAAGAAAGACGGTAGTTTTCGTATGTGCATTGACTACCGGGAGCTAAACAAGCTAACCATCAAGAATCAGTATCCTTTGCCGAGGATTGATGATTTATTCGATCAACTTCAGGGATCAAGTTATTATTCCAAGATCGATCTCTGATCAGGTTATCACCAGCTGCGGATTCAGGAAGAAAGTATACCAAAAACTGCCTTCAGAACTCGTTATGGACATTACGAGTTTCTAGTGATGCCGTTTGGGTTGACTAATGCACCGGCAGTGTTTATAGACTTGATGAATTGGGTTTGCAATCCATATCTCGATAAATTTGTGATTGTATTTATCGATGACATCTTGATCTATTCGCGGATGAAGGAAGACCATGAGCAACACCTTAGAGCCATCTTAGAGCTGCTAAAGAAGGAGAAGCTCTATGCTAAGTTCTCGAAGTGCGAGTTTTGGTTACATGAGGTACAGTTACTCGGTCATGTGATAAACGAGGATGGTATTCATGTGGATCCCACCAAGATCGAGGCGATTAAGAATTGGGAAACTCCGAAGACGCTAACCGAGATCCGACAGTTTTTGGGTTTAGCAGGGTATTATCGCAGATTCATTGAGGATTTCTCCAAGATTGCTCAACCGCTGACCTCCCTTACTCAAAAGGATAAGAAGTATGAATGGGGAGATAAACAAGAAGAAGCTTTTCAGCTGCTCAAGAATAAGCTTTGCGATGCACCTATTTTATCCCTACCCGAAGGCAACGACAACTTCGTGGTATACCGCGACGCCTCGCGTCGGGGATTAGGCTGTGTGCTAATGCAGCGAAAAAAGGTTATCGCTTATGCTTCGCGCCAATTGAAGATCCATGAGAAGAACTACACCACGCATGATTTGGAGTTAGGCGCAGTGGTGTTTGCTTTGAAGATTTTGGCGACATTATTTGTATGGTACCCGATGTACGATCTTTACAGATCACAAGAGCCTGCAGCACATATTTGATCAGAAAGAGCTTAATATGAGACAGCGGCGATGGGTAGAGTTGTTAAATGATTATGATTGCGAAATCAAATATCATCCAGGAAAGGCGAATGTGGTGGCAGACGCCTTAAGTCGAAAAGAAAGGATTAAGCCCATAAGGGTTAGGGCTTTAGAGATGATTATTCAGACAGATCTCTCGTTGCGTATTCGTGCTGCACAAAGAGAAGCTCTTAAGAAAGAGAACTTAAAGGCTGAATATCTCCGTGGGATGGAGAAAAAGTTGGTACCCAACGAGGAAGGAACCTTGTATTTTATGGGACGAATTTGGGTTCCGCTTTTTGGTGGTCTTAGAGAGGTTAGTTTTTATGAAGCTCAAAAATCAAGGTACTCGATCCATCCAGGGTCGGACAAGATGTACCAAGATTTGAAAGATTATTATTGGTGGCCAAGGCTTAAGGGTGATGTTGCTACTTACGTTGGAAAGTGTTTGACTTGTGCCAAGGTGAAGGCCGAGTATTAGAAGCCTCCAGGTCTTCTTCAACAGCCAGAAATACCCATGTGGAAATGGGAGCAGATTTCTATGGACTTCATAACCAAGTTGCCCAAGACTCCCAGAGGTCATGATACGATTTGGGTAATCGTGGACCGATTGACAAAGTCTGCGCACTTCTTGCCGATCAGGGAGAAGGATAACACTTGTAAGCTAGCTGAGCTGTACCTAAGGGAGATAGTAGCACGTCATGGAGTGCCTATCTCGATTATATCGGACAGAGATGGACGGTTTGTGTCAAGGATTTGGCAATCCTTTCAAGAAGCTTTTGGTTCTCAGTTGAATCTGAGTACTGCTTTTCACCCGCAGACGGACTGTCAAAGCGAGAGAACGATTCAGACGCTAGAAGATATGCTACGTGCTTGTGTAATGGACTTAGGTGGTAGTTGGGATACTCATATGCCTTTGGTTGAGTTTTCCTATAACAACAGCTACCATACAAGCATCCAAGCTGCACCGTTTGAGGCTCTCTACGGACGCAAGTGTCGATCGCCGTTATGCTGGGCAGATGCAGGCGATAGACAGATGGTTGGTGCCGAACTGGTTCAAGAGACGACTGATAAGATCATGCAGATCCGAGAGCGCATCAAGGTGGCTCGTGATCGACAGAAGAGTTATGCGGACCAAAGATGAAAACCTTTCAAATTTGAAGTGGGTGATATGGTTCTGTTAAAAGTCTCACCTTGGAAAGGTGTGGCACGCTTTGGGAAGCGTGGTAAGTTAAACCCACGATTTATCGGACCAATTAGAATTTTGGAAAGGGTTGGTTCTGTAGCGTACAGGTTGGAGCTACCAGAAGAGCTTAATGGTGTTCATGATACATTCCATGTATCTAATCTGCAGAAGAGTCCAACTCAGGAGACAGTGGTCATCCCTGCGAATGAAGTTCACATTGACGACACACTCCACTTTACCGAAGAACCCATTGAGGTTACAGATTGGAAGATTAACAAGACTCTGAGGAGTAGTGTTAAGTTTGTCAAGGTTCGATGGAATGCACGTCACGGCCCAGAGTTCACTTGGGAGCGTGAAGACCGCATGAAAGCAAAGTACCCGCATTTGTTCCCTAACTCCCCTACAGCTAATAGTAAAGCCAAAAATTTCGGGACGGAATTTTCTTAACAGGGGGAGAATGTGACAACTGTCAAAATTCCAGGTATCCGTATAATTATTAAACAGTAATTAGTGCCTAATGACTGTGCTGGATTTCAATTGATGACTTAAATTGCTTTCTGATTATTGTTATCATACTTACATGTGCATCACATATTGCTAAATGTCATGTCATTATTGCATGCAAACTATATTGACTCAAATGATGCACGAAACACAGTTAGCACAGTTATCAGACAAATCAGAAAAATGCTGACGGAGTTCAGTACATACACAGACCTGGTATTGAGACACAGTATGAGCCAGAAACCAAGAATTACACTAGTATAGTGTGTAAGAAAGTAAGAATCATAAAATTGCCTTCCTAGTGATAGTTTAAGTGCCGGAAAGTGCCTAAAACTCACATAAACTGCAGAAATCTGCAGAAATCAGCAAAATTCAGCATTTAAACACTTAATATCATGCAGAAATATGGTCAAATGGTCCAGAATACTTTTTTAAGTGTCGGGAATCAAGACTGTCACAAAAGGTAACATAAAGCACACTAAACTGCATAGTTTAGCACCTTAACGAACCGGTAACCAACCGAACAACCGGACACTACCCGAAACACCAAATTTTCACTAGAAACATTGTTTTAACATTACCAAGCTAGTTATGATCCCCGAACATCATCACACACTATATAAACACATAACAACTAAACACCTAACTAATATACTTAGATTTCAACCTTATAATCTAACTTACCATTACAACCCAACTAAACACCCCCCCTTCTTACGGTTACATGGTGGATCCCCACCATTGATTTTATTTGAATATTAAAATAGATTATGTCTCCTCCTTATTAAGCATATTATACATTAGTTTATGTAGTGTTGGAAGATATAAGGATTAACCATAAGGACTTAAACACATCATTCTCATTCCTCACAACATTCACCATTTTTCTTCTTCTCCTTCCTCCATTCTCGGCCGTAAACCCACCCCCATACATCCATCATCTTCAATCAAGTTTCATCCATTCTACATACATACAAGGGTGTAAGAAGGTGTATAAGCAAGCTTGGAACTCTTGGAAGCTAAAGGACCACTCACACAAGCTTTTATCCACCTCTTCTTCATCTTGTGATCATCCCTAGCCTTGAGCTAGTAGTAAGATCATTCAACACTCTATTTTACATCTTGTTTAAGTGGTTAAAGAATGATACACGTTGGTAATCTTGAAGAACACTTTGAATCTTGAACATGAAACTTAAACATAAGACAAAAATCATAAGAAATCATGTTGTTTAAGTGTTGTTATGCTTGTTGATTGTTGATTGCTCATGTTTATGATGTTAAACATCATATGATTCTTGCTAGATGGTGATTAAAGACATAATCTAGCAAGATGAGAGGATGATTATGTTAAGATCAAAGTAATCATCCATATGTAAATCATGAACTTGAAGAGTAAATTGTTTTTCTTGTAAAATGATGATAAAAGTGAATGTAAAGTCTTGTGAATCTATGATTTCAAGAATGTTTTTTCAAGAAACCAAGTTAAAAATACAAGATTTACTTAAGCTTGGTTCTTAAAGGAATTAACCACATTTTTAGTGGTTAATCAAGTGTAGAAATATATATGTAACAAGAAAACCTCAAGAAGAAACATTTTTAGAAAATTTAATTACAAGTTGTAAAGAACTAATTTCTTCAAAAATGAAGTTTTAAAATAAACAACCACACTTTAAAGGTTAACTAAGCCAACTAAACATACTAGTAAGTTACTACAAATTTTTGTAAACTTTCAAGTTCATGAAATAGTAATTTATGCTTGATTTTGGCAAATTGGTAAGTGTTGATTGGTTTATTGTTGATTGTGGTGATTTATAAAAGAAAATGATATGCTTTGAAAGCATGGAAACCTCCATTTTTAGGGGAAACTATGGCAAAATTTTTCTAGAAATTTAACACTTAGAAAAATATTTTTAACAAATAATTACAAGTATATTTTAAACCATGAATTTTTATATAAAGTTTGCCATAATTTTTGTTACAAAAATTATAAATATTGGAGGTTGGTTTTTGTAAATAAAACTGACTAAATATGTATTTAGGAAATATATATTTAGATGTCACCATGTGTGTGATTATTTGTATATTATGTGTATTAGTTATTGTTGGTACATGCGTCTGTCGACTTCGTCTTGTATCGAGTCTTGTATTGTATTAGATAGATCAGGGCTCGAAAAACGAGGAAATGTGTGTTTATGGGTAATTTCGCTTGAAATGACACATGGTCATTTCAAACGAAATTAACATGCTAATTCCGTTTGAAGTGATTCCGTGCGGAATTAGATTTCGCTTGAACCATTTCAAGCGAAATCACCACACCTATAAATACCTATCTTGCCTATTCATTTGTAACGATTCTGATTCCGGTAGCGAAGCTCTGCCGAAGTGTCTACAGCATTGTAATTGATCTATTATCAATATAAGACAGTTTAAAGTGATATTCTAGCTGAATTGACCTTGATACGTTTGTTTCCGCCTCTCGTATTGAGAAAAACTCTTCTGAACGACTCGTTCGGGTCTGAAAACAATCCTACAAGTGGTATCAGAGCTCAGGAGGAAGATTTCTTACCAATTCAGCTGCAAAATCTGATTTCTACACCTTCTTTTTCAAAATTAACAACTTTTCACGGTTAAAATCAGCTAATTTTCTCACATATTGTGTGAAACAGTGTTTTAACAAATCCTTGAAAAAATTGGACCTTAATTCGATCTAAAATTGGTAATATTGGTAATTTCGCTTGAAAAATAGCTCGAGAATGATGACATCAGCATAATTTCATTTGAAATTGCTCTTAATTCCACACGAAATTAGTGATTTCGCTTGAGTGATTTCATTTGAAATCAGTTATTCCGCACCAAATAGTGATTCCGTTTGAAATTTTCACACGAAATCAGGTAATTCCATGTGAAGCTGGTATTTCGTTTGAACAGATAATTCCGTGTGAGATTGGGATTTCGTTTGATAGTGTTAATTCCGTTTGAAAAGGCTTATTTCGTACCAAAAGGTTATTCCGTGTGAAACTTAATTCCGTTTGAGCATTCTGATTTTTGTGATATTATAAAACCAAAACATGGAAGAGGAATTTTATAACGCATTTTCTACTATCCCGACTACTCCGGCTAGTGTTACTCAGAACTTGACCATGGAAAATGAAACGGGCACTATGCAAAAACCGCCTAAGCTCATGAATATTGAGGAGTATAAAGGATGGAAGGAGCGTTTCGAAAACTGGGTTCAAGCAAATTATTTGGATGCTTGGGAATGTGTTGAAACGAAATATGTTAGACCGACGAATGATGAAGAAGAGGAGATTGCTATTAAAGATTTAAGTGTTGATGATAGAAAGAAATACAAAAATGAAAAGATGATGATTAGTCTATTGCATCAAGCTGTGAAGGAAGATATCTTGGTTTTACTGCAACACACTGGAAGTGCATATTCAATCTGGAAAGCTTTAAAATCAAATTTTGTTGGAAGTAAAGAAATGATCAAAAACAAAAAGTCACTTTTGAAGAAAGAATTCGATTTATTTCGTGGTTTGAGAACTGAAAGCACAAAGCAGATCATCGAAAGATATTGCAATCTGTTAGTCCAAATGAAGAGAGTGAGCATCAATAAAGATAATGAAGAGTTGATAGAAAAGTTGGCTGATGCATTGCCACATGAAACTTGGGGCACGTATCTCATGATGTTGAGGAACAAGAAAGATTTTAGCAATCTAACTCTGAATAAGTTCATTGAAAAGCTTGAAGCTCAAGAGATGGAGCAAAGAAAGATTTCAAGAATGAAAGATTTTGATGGTGAACAAGATATAGGTCTTTATTACAAAGGAGGTATCAGTGATAAGACCAACATGTCACCGAAAGTTGAAACTGCATTCAATGTTAAAAGTTCGTCTGGAGGTTCATCTAAAGGATCAAACAGCAAGACAAGTTTTTCTTCATATCCATCATTTGATCCAAACTTTTCAACAACCAAGAATGGAAAGAGGTTACAATGCAACATTGTTTTAAATCTTGAGAATGATGAAAATTTCTCGGAAGAGATGGCAAAACGTCACATATCTTTGTTGGGAACTGTGCTGGAATCATATGGAAGTCTAGTAGCAGGAAAGATCGGTAATCCAATGTTGACTAAAGAGGATTACGATCAGATTGATGCTGAGGAGATGGAATTGATGGATATAAAATGATGTTTGGCGAGTGTTTTGAGGAGAGCCGAAAAGTTTAAACAAATTACGGGAAGAGATGATTTTCGTGATGCAAATGTTTCTACTTTAGGATTTGATAAATCTAAAGTTACTTGTTTTCGTTGCAGGGAAAAAGGACATTTCAAAAGAGAGTGTACAAATCGCGAAGCAAGTGGAGCTCAAAATCCGTTCAACAACAATGATTATTATCGGAAAGCAATTTATCATCAAGTTGCTCAACAATCACACCAACAAGAGCCACAAACTGCACATGCCAGGAAGGTAATTGAGGAATCATCAAAGAGAGCTTGTATGGTGAATCAAGATGATAAAAAGACAACAAAAGAAAACTTTAGTTGGGATAAATATGTTTCAGCTGGTAGTAAAGCATGTCTGATAAACCAAGATGATGAAAAATTACCAGAAGGATTCAGCAGGGCAAATTTCAGTTGGGATGATTATGATCCTAACAAAGCTCCAAATCACAAAGCTTTTGTTGCTAGAGTTGCTGAAGACAGTGATAATGATGATGATTATTATGCAAGAAGATTGGAAAAGGATTTGAGAATGATAGAGGAGACTGACAGTGATGATGAAAAAGCTAAAAAGAAAAAGTTAAAAAACCCGTCAGTAGTGATGATGAAGAAGTTCCTGTGATAAAGAAAAAATTAAAAGACATTCCAGTTTTCAAAGTTGATGCAGAAGCTGATGCACAAAAGATTCCGGTGATATGTGAAAACTGTGAAGCAGTGAAGAAGCTAAACAGTAATTTGATTCATAACATGAACAGATTGAAAGAATCTTATGATGTTCTGAACAAATCAATGAATCAGTACAATCAAACAAGCAGTGAACAAGCAACAGCAATGAAGACACTTCAAGGAGCTTTCATGACAAAGCAGAAAAGTGTTAACAGTTATATTGAAAAATGTGTTGTGCTTGAACAGAAATTGGAAACACAAAGGATTGAAACAGAAAGAGTTAATAGGTTGTTAAAAAGTTACTCATGTACTTCATATGTTATTGACAGGGTTTATCCAACTGTTGAAGGCATGAAGGAATTTGATGAAGAGGAAGTATCTGAAGACAAGAGTTCTGAAAAGAAAAAGGATACTGAAGTGAAGATTTCTGGTAGAAAAACAAAGTGCCAGTTATACAAAGTGTCCACCCCCGCTTGAAAATGGATATTCTCCTAGAAATCCAAATTTAGAAAGAGTCAAAAAGGCAACCAATTACAGTGGGAGTCTGAGTCTTCAGAAAATTTGCCTGACAACATTGATGTTATTTTCACATCGTCTGACACTGATCATGAGTCTGAGTTAATAAAGAAAGTGGTCGATCAGGTGTTGGATAACGATGAAACTGAAGAGTCAAAATCGGAGTCAAACTCGGAGTCAAAGTCTGACAATTTAGTAGATTTTTGCACATTTAGTAGATTGTGACGAGATATAAACCTAAATTTCAAACTTACTTATATCGTGGGGAACATCTCTCGGATATATGGGTAACCCCCGAAATCTTGTTTGAAAGGTCCTTCTTTCTGAGATACTAGGTCTTTATACTCAGTGATATCTGGGGTATTATCCCGGGACTCCTGATTTTGCGGAAGCAATGGCCTAGTCCCCGTATAATACTTTATGCTTGCTTGAAATATAGCACCGCCCTCAGTACAAAAAATGATGAAACATTGAAAAATGCTAATCATGGGTTGTTGAAGAAAAGATTCTCTAAAGGGAACACACCAAAAGTCGAAGCCGTCATCTCTCTGATTTTGCGGAAGCAATAGCCTGAGCTCTCACGGCCCTCGCATTTTAACCCTTTACATATATCACTTGTGGTATACTCACCTGTAAGACTGAATATTGGGATCTGGATACGGGAGTATATTCTGAGGTGGGACACATGAATAAGTTTAAGTGCTTAAAACATTAATCTCGTATCTCGAAATAGTTGAACTTTGTGTGAGAATTTAAGTGGATGAGTATACTGACAATCTAAGTGAATCCTTTAAAACTGAAAATGTTTAAAGCTTAATGGTGTTGGTGATTTGTCTCAAAAACTGATATGATTCTCTTACACAAACTCACAAAAATAATGTTTGTAAATATTTCTTTTCTGCATTTCGTTTATTTCAAAATCCAAAAAGATTTTAAGTGTGTTTTAGCATAAATTTTTGAAAATTCAAAAAGATTTTCGACAACTGATGTTGAAGAGCTGATTTTCAAAATTCCAAGCGCTAAACATGATGACAACTAGTGAGGGGAAGTTTGTTTGAAACAAGAAAAGGTTTTAAAAGAAATTTTTTTTCATACAAGTGGTTCATCAGAGATTGATATTGTTAAATCATTCTGTACAAAATTTGTAATTGATGATATGTTTGTGTTAACAAGTGGTTAGCAGAGAATAAATTTGTAAAATGTTAAATTTGTGAAATTTATTTCTGGGTTAAGAGTGTGCAGGTAAGCCAGGTTTTGATCCTGAGGAGGATGTAAGCCAGGTTACAATTCTGATCTTGTAAAAGCCAGGCTTCAATCCAAAGCACAATTTAAGGAGGAGTCTGAATTTGTAAGAGCCAGTCACAGATTTTGAGAGAGAAGATTGAGAGAAAGATCGAGATTTTGGAGAAGAAGAGAAGACAGAGATTGAGGATGCTTTACATTGTTAGATACTTCAGGAAGAGTAAAGGCTGATAAAGATTGAAGATTGTAGACTCGACACTGAAGACTCGTCAACATTCGAGGGGGAGTCTGTTGGTACATGCGTCTGTCGACTTCGTCTTGTATCGAGTCTTGTATTGTATTAGATAGATCAGGGCTCGAAAAACGAGGAAATGTGTGTTTATGGGTAATTTCGCTTGAAATGACACATGGTCATTTCAAACGAAATTAACATGCTAATTCCGTTTGAAGTGATTCTGTGCGGAATTAGATTTCGCTTGAACCATTTCAAGCGAAATCACCACACCTATAAATACCTATCTTGCCTATTCATTTGTAACGATTCTGATTCCGGTAGCGAAGCTCTGCCGAAGTGTCTACAGCATTGTAATTGATCTATTATCAATATAAAGACAGTTTAAAGTGATATTCTAGCTGAATTGACCTTGATACGTTTGTTTCCGCCTCTCGTATTGAGAAAAACTCTTCTGAACGACTCGTTCGGGTCTGAAAACGATCCTACAGTTATATTATTTTAGGACTTGAAATAATATAACTCACCAAAATACTAAGAAATTACAATCCAAAATATTACCAAAATTCCAAGAATATGAATATATAAATTATACCTAAAATATTGAAAAAACCAAACAAGGAATATAACTTACAAAAATATTCTGCAAAATTAATTTATAAGTATATTTTGGTAAATAGTATTTTGGACACCAAGAGAACAAAAATATGATTTTTACAATTATTACAAAATATATCATATTTTTTACAAGGAGAAAATATATTATTTTTGGTAAGTAAAAATATATACTTTCTTGGAAATTATTAGAAGATATATTATTTTTGGGAGAAAATATATATTTTCTTGAATAAACATGAAATACATTATTTTTGGGTGAAAAATAAGTTTATATATATTTTCCAAGTTAAACTTGAAAATATATTTTTTTTTTTAGACTTATATGAAATTTATAAATATTTTTGCCAAGGGAAAAATTATAAGTAATTTTTCTATGTAATATTTCTCAAAATATATATTTTGAATATATATATATATATATTGATGGATTTTTATTAGAAATATTATTCAAAAAAAGTTAAGTATAAGATACTTAATAAACACAATCAAATACGTATCCTCGCACGTATAAATATACACCGGAATACGCCACTGAAACTTGGCAAAAATACACAAGTATAAGAATATGAGTATAAATACACCCATCCTTGGGGAAATATTCATGTACAAATACATAAGTGTGACAAGTTAAACTATATTATTTTAACTCATATTCCAAAATTTAATAAATATAATTTTAGTTAAAATATTTATTATTTTGACAAATAATTATATAACTTGGAATAATATTGATGACACAAAGAAACGTAACTCAAAGATTCTAATTAAGACTAAGTCAAGGCACGACCCGCCCATCTAATAAACCGTAGTACGTTGTAGGTAGTCGTGCACACCAGTAGCAGCTTCGGGTTACGTTGGATACAAAGAACGCAACATGTCCCCCTTTTGTTTTAATTGTTTTCTGTTTATAACTTCGGGGGTGAAGTACATGTTACAAAATGTTTACAAATGATTACAAATGGTATGGTTACCTAAGGAATGAACTGTTAGATCATGTGAATGGGTAGGCGCCCACTTAAGACCATTAATCTTCGTATAAGGACCGAGGGACATGCGTGATAGATCTATTTGGGTGTAGCGAGCTCACACCCATGTGGACCGGGGTTTGGCCCATGAGGTGACTATGCCTTACAGCCGGAGGTCCGGTACAAAATCTGCTAGGTTTAAGCCTTCCTACGCCGTTGCACACATGTTAATGGCCTTACAAACCATTAATTGATTTGTTTCCTTGTTTGCTTTCATACCGAGTTTACAAAAAATACATACTTACAATGATTTCAAAGGTTTATTCGTGCACACATACAAAACACATGAACTCGTTCAACTTTTGTTGATGTTTTCAAACTACATGTATTTCAGGAAATTAAATGTGGATCTGGCGGGCGTTTGGAAGTTTCAAGTGATGTTGGAAATAAAAGATGTCATCCGGTGTCTAAGGGTTTGGATTGTGTATCTTATCCTGGATAGGATACATAGTTCAAAACCTAGTTTTTATTAGTGTCTTTTGTCGAGTCCTTATGGAACTCTAAAACAATTTGAATGGTTAGTAATTTGAATTTGAAGTCTGTGTTTGAATTTTAAGACAATGTTGTTGTGATGTTTTTAAATTAAATCAATGGATGAACATCTTTGGTTTTATCATATAGTTGTTTTTTATGGTTGAATGCAATGATATTAAGCAAGTCACACATAATCACGCTTCCGCAAAAAGTCAGGGTGTGACACATACCACACCCATTACATTTTATCTATGCAAGTAATAAGCTTATCTCAAAGGTTAAGGCATCTTTCTTAAGTTCAAGTCTAAATACTATCCTGGGTGCTACCAGATAATATCATTTTCCTAACTCTTTCATTTAAGCTTAGGTATTATCATCACAACACCATATTGCTTAAACCAGTGGCTTGGCTCTGATACCACCTCTGTCACCACCCCTGATCACACCCTAGACGGGATCCGTGAGCAGTCAAGTGGTACCGGTGGTTATTTTAAAAATCATTGTAGCGGAATTGTTCGTCAGGATCGTGAGTTAGGAAAAATATCAGAGTTTTGAAACACCGGATTTTATTTATTCAACTAATGGGAATAAACCCATGTTTTACAAAGGTAGCTTTAGTATGGGATAAACCCGAACCACATTTCTTGATTTAGTTTAATTGATAAAATAAGCCACTTCTTTAAGCCTTTTTGGTGCCGTATCACAACTCTTATTCTAATCTACTATAATCACCTGAAACGCGTATTAAAAACATTTGGTCAGCAGGAAATACTGGTGAGTTCATTCATTTTGTACAAAAACACATTTGTTATAATTCACAGCATTAAGAGTTTTTACATTTGCTCCTTCAAGATTGGCAAAGACTTAATCACTACAATTATAACTTTGTTATAATTCACAGCATTAAGAGTTTTTACATTTGCCCCTTATCTTATAATTATCTAGTCCAGTTGTCACTCAACCGGATCTATGACTGTGGTCATATCACTAATTAGGCTCGCCCACCTAAGAGTGATAAAACAGCAGTAATGTGCACAATACCCCCACTTACTGCCAGTAATTAAAGATTTGCAAAGACTTAATCCATGTACTTATAACTGGAAAACGTTTAGGATTTTACAAAGCAACTTTGATAAAAACATAATGACTCACAAACGGTGAGAAAAGAGAATGGACTCACCTTGTTAGCATATAGTCCTGATTAAATAAGCCTCTTGATTCTAAGCACCTACTTTATAGTTCTGAATCTTCTGATGATTAAACATCTTGTTTGATAGTAAAGTTATGGATCGAAGTTTTCCGATAGTTAAACATATAGTTTAACAGAGTGGAATACGTTTTAGTGTAAAACCATATCAAACCTAACGATGATCACGAGATCAGAACCTTAACGAAATTCACAAAGTATAGTCTTATTAAGACAGCACTTTGGCATTCGTTAGTTGGTTCCCGAATCGATCGGACAGAATATCGTATCGGTGATTATTGGTTAGAAAACCAACGTATAGAAAGAAGAATAGAAGAAATGAGCAAAGAAAAATGAATCCTAAGCTTCCTATTTATAAGTAAGGAGTATGAAATTTCTAGGAAGTTTCCTATATAGTTTCTAGGAAATTACATATACTTTTCTAGGAAGTTACCTATACATTTTCTAGTAAGCTTCCTACCCACATATATATATATCTTCTAACACCTTCCATACACCTTCCTCATATATATCTATTTTCATGTATATCTATTTAGGTGTTTAATTTACTTAGTTAATTAATCTTATTTAGCTGATTAATTAATCTTACTTAGCTTAATTAATCTTAATTAGCTGATTAATTAATCTTACATAGCTTAATTAATTTTACTTTGCTGATTAATTAATCCTACTTAGCTGTTAAGTTTACTTATCTATTAAGTTTCTTAATTTCTAAGTTTTACTTAACTATTAAGTTTACTTAAACACTAAGTTTACTTAGTTGCTAAGTATTCTAGTTTAGCAGCTTCTGGCTATGAGTTCTAATTTCTGGATACAATGGAACTCGCATAAGTGTATTAACTCAATTCAACTTTAACGATAATCAGGAGATCAAACCCACAATGAACGACAAAGTATAGTTGGGTACCGGCAACAATTAAAGATCCATTGGATCGGTTTCAATCGATCGGATAAAGTATCATACCAGTGATTAGTGTCATTACCCTAATAACGGGCAGAGTTTCGAGGTTTAGAAGGTATAATACCAAGCTACTACTTTGCTATAATAGAGGTTGAGAGAAAGAGAAGAATTGAACGAGAATAACTGAGGCTCTCGACTCCATTTATAGGGCGTGTCGCGGCCCGCGACGCCCCCAAGCTTTTCCTTCGTGGCCCGCGAGAGAGCTTAGGGCGGTTGAGGGTTGCTGAGACATAGTGTCAGGTCGACACGTGTAGGGACACGTGGCGTAACACGTGTCTGGATTGAGATGAGTCTCTCGCGCCCCGCAAGAGATCTCTCTTCTTTGGTCGCGGCCCGCGAGACACAAAAATCAAAATTTTTGATTTCTCGTTTCGGTTTTCATCGTACGCGTTTAGGGTTCCGGTTAGGTTCGTTCTAGGGTGTTTTTGAGGGTTGTTACAACTTTCACTCCTGAATGGCGTAATCATCCCAACTTTAGTTGGAGGGAATCGGGGGGTAATAACCAACAAAATCAAAATCAACGATCTAACTTCCAACAACAACCTTGTAATGAGCAACAAGGTTTTCAACCACAACAACAAGGAGGAAGAGAAAGGCTTGAGGATATCATCACTCGCCTCTTCTCCGAATCCGATAAAAGGTACTCGGAAAGGTTCTCACAAACCCAAGCGGAAATTAGAAACCAAAGGGCTAGTATCTAAAATATAGAAACACAATTTAGTTAAATATCCCAACATTTTGCTGAGAGACCGCAAGGAGCCTTGCCAAGTAACACCGAAACAAACCCAAAAGCCCAAGTAAATGTAATCAACTTAAGAAGCCGGAAGGTAGGACCCGAGTGTGAACCAACACCACAACAAACCGACCCAATCCACACTAAAACACCTGCCACCAATAACCAAGAAAATGCTCAACCCCAAAATACCGACATAACCAAACCACCTCCGGTCCCTTACCTCGGTCGTTTACTTCGGAAAAAGTCCAACGAGCAATTCACTAAGTTTGTGAGCTTACTTAAACAACTTCACATCAATCTTCCTTTTGTGGAAGTCCTCACTAAAATGCCAAAGTATTCCAAGTTCATGAGAGACTTCCTCACTCACAAAAAAAATATTGAAACCATTCAACAAGTCACCCTTAGTGAAGAATGCTCGGCGACACTCCTCAACAAGCTCCCCCAAAAGAAGATTGATCCCGGAAGTTTCACCATTCCTTGCTCTATTGGAGGATCACCAATAAGTAATGCACTAGCCGACTTGGGGGCTAGCATTAATCTAATGTCGGCATCTATGTTCAACCGACTAGGATTGGGTAAACCACATCCTACAAAGATGAGCATCCAACTTGTGAATAGATCGGTAAAGTACCCTCAAGGTGTCATAGAAAACTTATTGGTAAAGGTGGGAGAATTTGTTTTCTCGGTCGTCTTTGTTTTCCTAGACATGGAAGAAGACACCGAAATCCCGTTCATACTAGGACGACCCTTCCTTGCCACCACACGAGCTATGGTGGACATGAGTGACGGGAAACTAACATTGAGGGTTGGTGAAAAAGAAATCAAGTTTGAAGTAGGGCAGCGAGTGGAGGATGATCCGGTCAAATACCTCAACGTGATTGACTCAAGCCTAGATGACGCTTTGCAACGATACACTCGGGGTGTGAGTCATCCTACACAGGTAACTTTTTACCGACTTTGGGTCAAGCTAAGGACCCTTATAAACGTGGCGCACCATGGAGGCATCCCATGGACTATCCATTAGCTTAGTAGTTTAATCTTAGCTTAATTTTAGTTTAATCTTAGTTTAATGTTTTCTTTTGAGTATTTAGCTTTGGAGGAGTAAGACGCGCTCAACAGAGGAAGATGGATGATGAAAAATGGAACCCATGCATGTAAATCGGAAGCCTCCCGACTCATAAACTGCAAAACAGTAGCTGCAGCACGGGGCCGCGCTCACCCAGCACTCCCTCGTGCCCAACTCACTGTTGTAAAAAAATTTCTGCCATAAGGTGGCACGAGCCATGCTCACCCAGCACGCCCCTGTGGCCACCCCACTCTAAGTCTTCTAATTTCAGTTTATTACTGGTGCTTTGGACACGGGGTCGTGTCCCCATAGCACGCCCCCGTGCTGCAAGTCCCAGTAACCAAAAATTTTTGCTATTTTCACACTTTTAACACATTTCACCAAAATAAATCCTATTTGGGACACATTGAGGGCAATGTGTAATTTAAGTGTGGGGGAGGATAATAAAAACCTTGAATCGTTTGTCCTAAATCACCCCAAACTCTTTCAAAAATCTTTTTTTTCTTTTACTTATCTTGGTTTAGTTGGGTAAAATAAGTTCTAAAAATTATGTTTTTACAAATTTACAACTAATGGCGTCGTGATAAAAAGAACCAAATTAGAAAATTATGAAAACGGGCATGACAAATCTTTGTAAAATTTGATTATATATATATTTTTACACTACAAACCCTTTTCCCACAAAAGTGAGTTTTGAGCCATTATCGAGCATACAAATATACATCTATACTAATTGCTCAATTTTCGTTTCTTATGTGAATAGCCCGTTTGGTTCTCACGAATCTAGAACTTGACAATGTGATGCGTTCCAAGTCCTTACCGACAAAAATCGAAGTAAGTAAATGATAGAGGCATTAGGACCAACCCATTTTTCAAACAAAACATTTATTTTTCTTTGCTTTATCCAAAAACATCCCCCTAATCAAACCCTTTGAAACTAAAAAATCTTTTCGTTTCTAAACCCACAAAAACAAACCTTTTCATTTTTCATCTTTCATTTTTGTAAACCTATCGGTTATGAAATTACGATTACGGCTAAGTTTCAACTTTGGAAACAAAAAAAACAGAAAACTAGAAAAAAATGTGCCAAAGTATTTTTTGCTAAGCCATAAAGCAATAGAAAAACCGATATTTACGGTTTTCACCTTTTTTAATAAAACATACCAAACCCGAACCACCACCTACCCTTCAAAAGCCCTCTTGATATTTATAATGATTTAACGTCAAAATGAGGAGGTTTGATCGATTGTCAAGCCGATGGTAGGAGTAAGTTCCAAAAACAGGCATGAGCATTTTCACTTAATACATCATCGGCCGAGTGTTGAGTGACCACTTGTGAAGAAGTGTAAATTTGTATATAACTAAATGGAATTTTATAAAGCCATGTTTTGCCCAAAGTAAATAATTCTTCTTAATTTGTGTTTAAATAAATCATGATGAATAAGATTGTAAATAAAAAAAACAAAATATATTTAGAACATGGATTCCCGACACTCTAAAGATAAGACCAAAACCTTCTCTTCTACCTATTCCGTTTGGGTGTGTAAGCCATGTAATAGAGTTTTGCTTGAGAACAAGCAAAGATGCAAGCGTGGGGGTATTTGATGTGCATAACATACAACATATAAATTATATCAAATACGACGTAAAATCAACCCCGTTTTAGTACTAATGTTGGAAAAAGCTTGGTTTTATGTTCCTTTTTAATTTTCAAGGTCAAAAGAGCTCAAATGTGCAAAAGGAGCAAAAAGACAGTAGAAACCAACATGAATGTAAAGAATGAGGAATTGACGACTCTCGACAAGCCCCGATTCACATCCAAACAACAAAATAGAAGGATCAGAAGACTTGACACGGGGTCGTGTTCACCAGACACGGGCCGTGTCCGAGGGTGGATGTTGTGCAGAAGAAAAGACAACAGCAAAGGACAAAACTGGCAGCCAACACGGGGCCGTGCTAAGCCAACACGGGGCATGGTCAACTCAAATATTTTTAAAATCTGTGATAGTACAGCAAGTACATTGGCCATGGGCCATGCCATTGACACACGGGGTCGTGTTAGTACAAGACCTGACAAGCAGTTAATGAGGAAGTGAGAGAGATGGCCATGGGGCCGTGCCAGGCGGGCACGGGCCGTGGTGAAGCTTCTGAAGTCAGCTATAAATAGATGTGTTTGGTTCTCTTCTAAACCATCCATTGGCAAACCACTTCTCTCTCACTTACCACCACTCTACCACCACTACAACACCATCATCCACCACCATCATCCTTTTTCAATCTTTTAGAGTGTGTGTGTGTAGTCTCGGGATCCAAGATTGATAGTAAGAGTCTTTGTCAAACAATGGCCATGCTTGGCTAAACCCTTACATCACTTAGTGAAGACAATCTTTTATGTATTTCTTTTATGATTTCCAATCTTTGGAAACTTTTTAATTGGGTATGTATTAATGACTTTAATAACTAGTTTTTTATATTGAAGGAGAATTTATTCAATCATTCTTCATATGTCATTGATTCACATATTCGTGTCTTTACGGTCTATATAAAGCACGTTAACTACTTGGAAGGGGGTTAGAAGGGTGGTTGGGTAATTCTATGGCTCGTTCAGTGTATAGATCCTGCGAGAACCTGGTTCAAGCTTAGTATTACTCCATGGATTGGCCAGGAATGACTGGCCCAAATTAGAGTAAGAAACCGCTTAAATCCATTATTCATAAACTACTATTAAAACTTTAAACCAACCCCGCGAGGACTGTATCCCTGCTGACTCAGACCAACGGGTTGAGGGTGACTACTGCCTGAAAGGGGGCCCACCACATTTTGCATTAATAACTTACTTAATTATCTTTTAATAATCCGGCCTAGTGGGATTGTATCCTTGCTGACTCAAACCACTAGGTTGAGGGTAACGTCGCCTTCACAAGGGGGGTCTACTAGTATAACTAAGATAATCTCTTAAAATGCCCAAAGTGCGGAAATCATCAAAAGTGATGTGCTAATTTTCTCACTTCCCAAGGTATGGATGACTTTGTGGTGTATTGTGATGCATCGCATCAAGGCTTAGGTTGTATGTTAATGCAACGAGAAAAAGTCATCGCGTATGCATCATGCCAATTGAAAGTCCATGAAAAGAATTATACTACTCATGACCTAGAGTTAGGCGTGGTGGTATTTGCATTAAAGATTTGATGGCATTATCTTTTTATGGTACTCAATGTACCATATTCACGGATCACAAAAGTCTACAACATATATTTAATCAGAAAGAATTAAATAGGTGTCAATGACGTTGGATTGAATTGTTAAATGACTATGATTGTGAGATCAAATATCACCCGGTCAAGGCGAACGTTGTTGCGGACGCCTTGAGCTGAAAGGAGCGAGTTAAGACATTACACATACGGGCATTAGAACTAATGGTTCACACGAACCTCACGGCACAGATTCATGACGCTCAGCAAGAAACACTTAAAGCGGAACATATTCAGGCAGAATCATTACGAGGCATAGAAAAACATATGGAGCTAAAAGAAAATGGAACTTTATATGTTATGGGTCGAATTTGGGTTCCGCTTTTTGGTGATCTACGCGACTTAGTACTAGACGAGGCACATCAATCTAAGTACTCGATACATCCCAGAGTGGATAAAATGTTTCACGATTTGAAAGAATATTATTGGTGGCCTAATATCAAGGGTGATATTATGACCTATGTTGGAAAATGTCTAACATGTGCAAAGGTTAAGTCCGAATATTAAAAGCCACCAGGTTTGCTACAACAACCCGAGATTCCCATATGGAAATGGGAACAGATATCGATGGACTTCATTACAAAATTACCCATGACTTCTAGAGGTCATGACATGATATATGTAGTTGTTGACATATTAACAAAGTCAACTCACTTTCTATCAATACGCGAGAAAGATAGCACCGATAAGTTAGCTGAGCTATTTCTCAAGGAAATAGTGGTACATCATGGAGTTCCTGAATCTATCATCTCAGATAGAGATGGTCAGTTTGTTTCTAGAATATGCCAATCATTCCAAAAGGCCTTTGGGTCTCGACTAGATCTAAGCACGGCCTTTCACCCACGAACCGACGGGCAAAGCGAATGGACCATCCAAACTTTAGAAGACATGTTTCGCGCTTGTGTGATGGACTTAGTCATCAATTTTGATACTCATTTACTGTTGGTAGAGATCTCCTATAACAATAGTTATCACACTAGCATCCAAGCCGCCCAATTTGAAGCATTATGGACTAAAATGTAGATCGCCTCTATGTTGGGCAGAAATCGGTGACAAACAATTAATCGGTTCAGAACAAGTCCAAGAGACTACATACAAAATATTCCAAACCCGACACCCTATCAAGGTGGCTTGAGACCGACAAAAGAGCTACGCGGACAAACGACGTAAACTGTTATCCTTCTAGGTCGTAGACAAAGTCTTGTTAAAAGTCTCGCCTTGGAAGGGCGTAGCGAGATTTAGGAAACGGGGAAAGTTTAACCCAAGATACATTGGACCATTTGAGATTCTGGCAAAGATTGATACCATTGCATACAAGTTAAAATTGCCAGAAGAACTCAGCAGTGTACATGACACATTTCATGTATCGTATCTCAAGAAGTGTCCAACACAAGAAATAGTCATCATTCCAGCAGATGAAATCTGCATCGACGAAAAACTCCAATTTACTAGAGAACCTGTTGAGGTTATGGAATGGAAAGTCCAAAAACTAAGGAGGAGTTGAATTAAGCTAGTCAAGGTTCATTGGAACTCACGACATGAACCCGGGTATACATCTGAGCGTGAAGACAAAATCAAAGCAAAATATCCCCACTTGTTCGAGAAGATTCCTGCAACGGATAACTCCAATTGAATTTCGGGGTGAAATTCTTTTTAACAGGGGGAGTATGTGACAACCAGCAAAATAATTGTTAATTTCCATACAACTTAATCACTGCCTAAATATACAAATACGTGCATTAGACTTAATTATGATGTGATTGAGTCTTGTAAGTCTGACAATCCCAAGAAACACATATACATTTGCATATCACATGACTGTATTCGTCGTGTCGCGATGCGATGCAAACTATTTCCAAGACCGTTGGTAGATTGTCCGGAGTCGTGTCAGGAGGGTGCCTGTACTCCCCTAAATGCCAAGTATAGGACTTATAATCATGTCTAACATGATATATACATAAAACCCCACTTGGGAAAACAAGTAAACATGATATAACCTTCCAAAAAATTACAAGGATTTAATTTGTCCGATCCGAGCCATAAACTAGCAATTTGCATTAAACCGGTAACAATTTAATAATTGTTGGGACATATAAAATCCATAGATGATGTTAATCATCATAAATAATGTCCAAGGCATTGGAAATTCCGTAGGGATATCAAAATAATAATTACCAAACAAAGTTCCATAATTAACCGTTAAGCAAATCACAAGCGACTTTATTAACCGTTTATTGTCCGACAAACACCAAAACATAAACTAGTAGACTAGTTAACATTGTTTAACAATATAACACTAGTATAATGCATGGAACATCCTAAATTAACATCAACTACATAATACTTGCAAATATAAACAAGTCAAACTAAAACAAAGTTAAACCACATCAAGACCCCCCCCCCCCCTATGCTCCAAACTATTCACCCCCTTATGTTGGTTCCACATGCTTTGTTGTCTTGGTCAACTAGAATCAAAGACGCTCTTTTATTACCCATGTGCTTAATGATGTGATAAGAGAGGTTATAATTACCATTTATATCAAATCTTATCCTCATCACCTCACAAATCACACCCTCAAAAACACACACACAAGAACACCTCCTTTTACTCAAAAATTCGGCCATGCCCTCTTCTTCTTCATCTGCATCCTTCAAAAATTATTAAAGGGTTCCAATTGTTCATCTAGGTGGTTCAATGTAGCTTAAAGATCACCAAGAAGGTTATCTTACATTGTTGAAGCTTCATCTTCATATTTTCTTCTTTAATAATCATCCTTAGCCACTAGTGCTTGTTGTAAGTCCATTTTACTTTTCATCTTGCTTCTTGTTACATGTAGAACAGCAAAGTACAAGTTGATCATCATGAAACATAAAACGAAAATACATGAAATGTGTCTTGTTGAAGATCTTATGTTGTTTGTTGTATATCCTGTGTTATACATGAAGAATATAACATGTACACTTGCTAGAAGTTGTTAAAAGTGTAGATCTAGCAAGTATACATGTAGATCTAACAAATACATTAACAAAAATATGATCAACATGATGGATCTTAAAATGCTCTTTAAAAGTATGTTAAAAGTGTTTATATGTTTCCTTGGAATTTTTGAACAGATGATAAAAGTTTATGTTCATCAACTTGGTCTAAAAATGTGTATAAAAGCCTAATGACCACTAGATCTTTAAAGTTTATAAACTTATAAAGTGGTTGTTTGTAAAGATCTAGAGTTTTATACATAAGTTCATGTTCTTCATTTTGTTGGAAACTAGTGTTTATGACCCGCGCGTTGCGACGGGATCATTAACCAAACGAAAATTAGACGGAAAAACGTTAAACCACGCACGCCTGTTGCGGTGTGTTAACATGTGAAAATTAGACCGAAACGTAAAACATAGAAAAAAAACCAAGTCGGCCTAGTACTTGCGCGTTGCGACGGGACAGTTTGAGAAAAAACATTGTCTACCAAACACACGTGGTGCAACGTTTTAACTCGCAAAATTTAGACGGAAATGTAAAACAAAAAATTTGTAAATATGAAAAGTATATGAGATCAAAGTTGAAAATGAAAAAGTATTGAAGTTAAAAATAAAAAATGCGTTGTGATAAATTTATAAAAGATAAAGTATGGGAGGTTAAAGTAAATAACCTATATGAAAGTTTAATAAAGAGAAAAACAATACAACATTATGTGGTGAAAACTATTTTGAATAAATTATATGATTTGAATAAAATATTTAATAATAATGAAAGTTGCATAAATCAGTTGTAATATATGCATTAGATTGTGCACAAAATTGAATAGTAAAAGATACACACATTAGAAACTTGATAAATTATAGTGGGGATAATATATAAAGTTTGTAATGTTGTTGTTTAAAAGTGTTGTTGATGAGTTTTGAACATGATTTTGGAAGATGTTGAAAAACATGGAAAAGCTCTTATTTTAGGGGAAACTATGGCAAACATTTTCTAGAAATGTAAGGGTGATTAAATAAGGATTTTACAAGGGTGAAAAGTGTAAGTTAAAAACTAGAGTTTTTATAAATTAAAATGGATATTAATATGTATATTTTAAGAAAAATATATATATTTAGCAAGTCACATAAAAATATGTTTATGTGTATATTTTATTTGCTATGTGTATGTAGTAGAAGATACAGGAAGATACACAAAATACACCTACAAAAATATATGACAAAAATGAAAAAGTATGTGTGTGTGTGTGTATACGAGTTAAATGTCATTTTAGTCCCTGTGGTTTGAGTCATGTTGCCAGTTTAGTCCAAATGTTTCATTTTTCGCATGTGGGTCCAAAAAGGTTTCATCGTTGCCATTTTAGTCCACTTGGTTAACTTCGTCCATTTTTTTAACGAGAAGGGCAATTCGGTCATTTTATATGTAATTCTGCTAACTAGAAGGGTAATTCGGTCGTTAATAGAAAGAATGGATGAGTTAATCCAGTGGACTAAAATGGCAAAGATGAAACATTTTTGGACCCACATGTGAAAAATAAAACCGTTGGACTAAACTGGCAACATAGCCCAAACCAAAGGGACTAAAATGGCATTTAACTCTATATTTACATACTTATATCTACAAAAATACATGGTCAAAAATGCAATGATATATATAAACTCATGACAAGGATATTGGACAAATAGGACAAATCGGACAAATATAAATACACATATATGTATTGACCGGAAAAATATATTATATCGACGCTCGGTTAAAAATATATTATTTTTAAGAAACAATAAAGATATATTTTACAAGAATCATGATTCCGGAAAAACACAAATACTAAGTGTGGGAAATATCCCCATAAATACAAAATTATACCTATGCCTATACGTATAAATACATGGCTACGTATATCATAAGACACTAAGAAAAATACAAGGATACAAGTAATATACAAGAACATGCGTATACGTATACGTACAGATACGACACAAGTACCTATGAGATAAGTATACATATACTTGGGCCACGTATACGTACAAATACATAACCAATACATGAATTAGTCAAGTATACAAACAAGTACACGTACATGTATATAATTACACAAAGACATGTTAAAAATATATTATTTTTTAACAAAGTAGCAACCTTGGAAAATATATATACTTAAGGAGGAATGTGTATATATATATGCTTAAATATAAGCAAAGATTACATGAAACAAGAATATCTATTTTAGGAGATAAAATATATATTTTTACATCAACAAAACAATCGTGTGAGACACGAATACATACAAGGTGCTAGGACCCATTTATACACAAACAAAGAATACAAATGCATGAAGATACATCATACAATAAATATATGGACAACCAACTACCAATGAGTCTAAACAAATAAGGGTTTCCAAATAAACAAAACAAAGACAAGTCTTAACAAGGTCCTTGATGAAAGACTTGTACATGATCAACCAACAGACCTAAGTGCCTTAATGAATTAGGACACTTGTAGGTCGGATTTCAAACAAGGAAAGCCCAAGTGATTGCTAGCAAGTTTTGCACGAGCGCAAACAGTGATCAGTCCCATCTTTAAATATATTTTGTTTCCAAAATTAGGGGGAAATACATGTTACAAAATGGTATGAAAGATAGTGAATGAAATCACCATAAATCATATGCGCACAAGTAGAAAAACACAAGAGTATCCATTAATCACACATATAGACCGAGGAACAAAAGGTGTAGATCTATTGAGTTTTGGCAAGCTCCACTATGGAAACAAAATATTGAGCTTTTGTTGTCTCAATAGTCGTGGTACACTATGGACTTAGTGGCCGAAAGGACATCCATCGTCTAGGTTTGGTTGCTTACTTAAGTTGGCACACATAGACGCAATGCATACCGGTTTTCAATACAAGGCTTATCAAATGTTTTTAAGATTCATTTGCTACAAAAACAAAAAAAAATGAATTCACCAACAATTTTGTTGACTTTTTACTTGGCATGTATTTTAGGAAAGTAAGCCTTGCAAGTCGGAAGGTCAAGAACAATCAAGAAACAAGGAACAATAAAGGATTTGTCTTCTCTATGTCGTCTTCGTGCGGGAATATAGGGGCCAAAACCTTGATCTTTAAATACTATATTTTGTGAAAGTCAATTTCCAAACCATTATTACATTTGAAAATGTTGTAACAATACACTTAACTTTTGTGTCGCGACTTTTATATATCATTGACTATGGCATTCTGGTTTATTTTCATCATATAAAATGTTTACTTTATTGAATGCAATGAGAACCTTTCAAGGTCACACACACAGGCTTCCGCTACTAGCAGGGTATGACATGCTCAGTCCTTTTTGGAGCTATTCTATCATGGGACTTCCTTTGGCCCCTCATTACCACATATGCAGGCTACTGGTATCTAGCAGGGTATTTTCATCATATAAAATGTTTACTTTATTGAATGCAATGAGAACCTTTCAAGGTCACACACACAGGCTTCCGCTACTAGCAGGGTATGACATGCTCAGTCCTTTTTGGAGCTATTCTATCATGGGACTTCCTTTGGCCCCTCATTACCACATATGCAGGCTACTGGTATCTAGACGGTTTAGGAAAACATGACTTGAAAGGTCTTTATGGATACAAGTTAGGCATTTTCGGTTATTGCATTAAATAAATATCAACACATTCAAGGTTTAACTTGTATTTATGTCTTATGGCTTTGTATGAAGGGTTTCATAGCAATTTCTCTTATTCTTGTAGATATGTATTATAATTTGATGAAGATAATAGTGCTCACCATTAAGGTTTTGTTCCACACCTCTAGACAAGAAGATCTTCTTGTACTTGGTGAGATATTAGATTTGATATTTTTATTCACATGTTAATGTAAAAATGTATGTAGTTTTGACACCAAACTATACAACTTATGTAGACTCTGAGTTATCCGCATCACAACTGGAAAAACAAAACAGAGATGAAGTTTTTCTATAAGACAAGACACCAACCAGGTTTGCGAATGAGAGTATGGCCTTATAAACAAAGTAGTTCATTCGCATAATAAAAAATACATAGAAAATGAAAGTGTAGCGAATAAGTGTGTTTGTGTGTGTTTGAGAGGAGATCATATGTGATCTCCGGTCCTCCACGATGTAAACTCTTTTGGTAATACGAATCTTTGTCGATTCTTTAATGTCTATGCATTCTGATTTTATTATCTATCTCAAACTTATTGTTCTTGTTCAAATTCAATTATATATCTTAGAAAATCGGACCTTCAAGTCGTCACGCAATACCTTCGCTGACGAATATAGGGCATACAGATCAACGAAAGCAAGACATGCTTCACAAGTTGAAGGAATAACAAACGGAACAAGGAGAAAAAGCTACAACGTTGTTGGATGAACAACGTGAGGCGGTTAAGCAAAGACAATTTCACCATGACTTGTTTGTGTTTAAGAAACCGCACAACGAAGTCTGCGGTACAATGTTGCAAGTAATTCTACAACGAATACATGAACAAGCCACGAAATATGGTTGGGAATGTTACCGGGAAACAGAGGAAGATTGGTCGTAGTTCTTTTATTTTTTATTTACGTAATCGTATTCACTATGTTTTTAGTTGTATTTTATGTATATTTTATTTTATTTTATTTTATTTTAATGAGAGTTTAGTTTAATGTTTAATTTATTTTTATTTAAAATGTTTTGATTGTTTAAAAAAAATCTTAGTTTAGTTTTAAATAAAATATAAAAGAAAAATAAGTTTTAAGATAATGATGCTATCAAATTGAGTGTTTTAGCATAATGAATAAAGAGAGTGATGTACGTTGTAGTGCCCTTTCCTTAACATAACAAATAACCTTATATGATTAACTCCTTAATTAAATAAGTTGCAATAAAGATGTCTTTATTTCTGATAACAAACTTAGACCACCCGTAGTGGGGTTTTTTGGCGTTTTTCCCCAAAAAAAGCCAAACACGCCTGGTAACCGCCTCGGGGGCGTTTTTCTGTAAAAAAATGATGAAGCGTGTTTTTTTAAACACCTTCAATTTTTTCTTTGGCTAATAAGACCGTTGCCAACGGTCCAAAATAAACTGCTAGATTAATTTTTTTTATTTCACTTATATATATATATATATACCTTACACCCATTTTATACAAATCAAAACCAAAACCAAAACCAAAAACCTAAAAATCCAACCTCAAACTATATGTAACACCCCGCGTTTTCAAAGTCAAAGTACAAGTCAAAGTCAAAGGAAGAAAAGATTGCTAAATGCGATCTGTCACTCCTTGCTTAACTATTGATTGTGCTCCTTGACTTGTAATCGAATCTTTTAATTTGAGAACTTTAGTTGTATTATATGGAGTATCTATGATAATCGCAGTTTATCGGTAATCGACTTATCGCTATCATATCGTTATCGCATCGCAACTCAAATTATGTGTTCCGGATATTGTTTTACGTGTGTGCTATTTATGTGTTACTTGTGCATGTTTATATTTGACTTGTGGTGATTATTCGAAAACGCAATCGCAACTCTATCGCATTGCAATCTCATCGCAAACTCGAGATGCAAGGTTACTTATGTTGTTGTATGTTAGTTAGGTTATTTGTGTAACTATTGTTTGATACTATCACATCGCTTACTCGCAACGCTCAACGACGAAACGAAAAGTCAAAAACCAACCCGCACTCACCATCCGATCGGATGGCCATCCGATCGAACCACCCTTCGATCCGACACACTACACCGCCTTTCCTCTTTTGGACATCTATAAATAGCCCTGTCACATCACTGTTCATGATGTGACAACTTTCTCGTCCGACCAGCACGTTCCAGCCCTCTTTTCTCTCGATCTCTTACGATTCTTGTAAGTTTCTACCTCAAATCTTGTACTTCTATGATCTACACACACTTCTTCATCATCTTCACCAACAAATCTTCACTTTCCACCATGAAATCGGCTGATTTGTGGTGTTCTAAGGTGATGTCATCAAGGGGTTCTTATGAACTTCAAGATTTGACCTCATTCCACCAAGAACAACTCAGATCTAACAGATTTCAACATGTTTAAACACTGATTTCGCAATAATCTAAACATTTTCAAGATAGAAAGGATTAAAAGATGTTTTCATAACTTTCTTTCAACTCTTTAACACTCATGCACTTAAAACTGTTAGAATCGGAGCTCATACCGTCTCGATTAAATCGAAAACTCTCAAACTTGACAAATTTCAAAACGAGCAAGTCACTGAACGGACTGCCGTCCGATCGGATTGACATACGATTGAATGACAATCCGATCGGATGACATTTGGCCTTCAACACTTAAACTTTTTTACAACATCTTCAATACATATCAATATCCAGCGAATGGCCATCCGATCGGATGACCATCCAGTCGAATGACCATTCTGCTGTGAACTTGTTCTCTGAGAAATGTCTCGCTGAAACAGATCGCCATCCGAGCGAACGGCCGTCCGACCGGACGACCGTACGATCGAACAACCTGAAAGGTAGAGATACTTCTCTGAATTTAAAATGCTACAACGAAAACCTCAAGCCATTATACACAAACACATCCATCCCAAACGAAGGACAATCCGACCGAATGGCCATCCGTCCGGATGACCATCCGTACGGATTGTCATCCGATCGAATGACCATCCATCCGGATTGTCATCCGATCGAATGGCCCTTCGTCACACAGATCACTCGCACCGTTTAACGCACCTTTCCCCGCTTATGCTATCGTTCTGTAATTAGGCTAATCTCTCCAGCGCTCCCTTCAATCCAAGACGGTGTTTATTTATTAAACGCTATCTGTGAGTATACTCGATCCCTTTTTGCTTTACGCACTTTTGGGTGTTACATACGTTACTTATGCTAAATCACATCGATCACACAACGCAACCACTTTTATACGCTAACCGTTACTGCATGTTATATGTGTTACTCGATGAATGCTTGCATGTTATGTTTACACAGTGATTGTTTCCTGACACCTTAGCAACGATAGTACTATAGTTTGGACTCAGCACCTGTCATGGACGGGGGTTGCTAAGGGTATTTCTTCACGTGTCATAGTGGTGATATGTGTTGCGCACTCTACAACTCGCAGTCACGTCTATGCATATTTCATTGTCGATAACCTACTAGCTTCGCATTATTACGTGTTACATGCTGGTTATGCTTAAACTCGATTTCGCTATCTATCTATACTATTAAACTTGTATGCTCACCTTTACACTATGTGTGTTGACTTTTATTTTAACGTATGTGACAGGTGTTTAGGATGCTGTGCTTTGCCTTGCTTTTGTGGAATCAAGTTAGGATGGAGTCTAGAAACAAATTTAATAAATTATGAGTTGTCGAAGCAATTTATTTATCTATGAGATAATATGTCTGTATTAACTGATTTGCTAAGTATGTTATGGTATGGGACGTAACTTTAAATATTTGGTAAAATTAGTTGTTATGGATTTCTCCTGGACAATCCGTTTCGCTCAGTGTCGCGCCCCGATGTTTCTGCCATCGGTTGGGGTGTGACAGATTGGTATCAGAGCCATAACTATAGGGAATTAGGCAAGACTCGACCTAGTCCGGGTCGATGTCTTAAAAACGACCTAGTCTATAGTCTAAGTACCAACACACCGACTTGTGCATACCCAGTAGGGGTTTTGTACGAGCTTACTTGATATTCTTGCTCGCACTTGCTGAACACTAACACTTAGCCTTCCCTAAGGCTAGCACACCGCACGCTATTTCCAAAAAATGAACGAGTGATTAGATCGAGACTAGGTGTGAAAAACGCAAACTCTCGGTCAGATCGCTTGTTCGACGCGAACTTTTACTATAAACACGAGAATTTGCGTTGAATCAGGAGTGAAATCCATACGTCGACGTAAATTTTCCTCTCTATCTCGTGATTCTATCACACAAACAGGAATACAGTGTTAAGTTAGTGGTGAAACCCGAATCTTGACGACTTATTTCGTGTTCTATTTTAGTTTTACAAAACTCTCACCAAAGTCTCGACGGACTCCAACGACTTGAGTCACGCTGTAACTGGAAGGATGCGTGCCGTTCGCCCAGATTGAGGCGAGAGCACAGTCTAGAAGGCTAAAGTGTGTACTCGAAGTCCTTGTGAATAGTCGAATCACTTTGGGTAGTCGACGTCCATCAGCCAAGGCAATCTATTCTCGATTTTATGTGTTTCGACTCTGGATTTTCGCCACCGCTGACTCTGTGATTTATCGCTTTTTATGTGGATTTTATGTGTTATGTGGTTTATATGTTTATTTGTTAGCATTTTGAGATATTGATGGTTTCAATCTAACGCTTCTGGCTCCGCCAAACACACTCAACTCACTACACAACGTTAACAAATCACACGCTATGTTACTCGCAATCTCACAAATCGCACTCGCAACTCACGATTGCTTACGCAGCTGTGAAGGATAGGTGAATACGTGCAAAATGTAGTTGAAGGTGTGCTTAAGTATACTACATGCTTCTGTGCTTACATGGACTACGTGCTTATGTGCTTACGTGCCTCTGTGGATTATGTGCTTACGTGATTATGTGTTTAGACGTGTTCTTGTGCTTTATAAAGTAGCTTTTGGAGATTCGCTAGACTAAACTAGGGTTAATCAAAATTGTGTCTGAGTCCTGTGACGCTGTCTGCTGCAGACAATGTCGTCATTCGGATCTCACACCGCTCGCTTCGCTCGTCGCAACCATAAGGACAAACGTATCGCTGCTTTCGTCGCTAAGCAGATGGCTAAAGTTATCCTGCAAATTGTCAGTGAGCTGAATGAAAACGCTAGCAAGTCCTCTGTGGAATCAAGGACTAACTCGCCCAAGGCTACTTTTAGCTTTAAGCAGTTTAAAGCCTGCGGACCCAAGGAATTCACCGGAGAAGACGGGCCTACTGCCATGTTTCAATGGTTCGATTCTATCGAAGTCACCCTGCGCCAAAGCGGCTGTCCTGAAAACCTACGCACTGTTAACGCCGCTGGAGTTTTCCAGTCCAGACCTCTGGACTGGTGGACTGCCGAAAGAAACAAGCGTGGGAATGACGCAGCCTATAGGCTTACGTGGGATGAGTTGAAGGACATCATGATGTAAGAGTTCTGCCCTCCCCACGAGCTTCAGAAGCTGGAGGACGAGTTCTGGCACATCAAGCAAGAGGGTGGCGACAACGCTGGTTTAACTGCCCGCTTCAAGCAGCTGAGTATCATTTTCCCTGGTCAAGTTACTACTCCCGAAATCACCATAAAGAAATACATTCGTGCTTTACCGGATTGTGTGGCTGATTTTGTGCAAGCCGCGAAGACAACAACCATCGAAGAAACCTTCCTCCTCGCAGCCGAGATTAACGACAAGCGAGTTAGGGCTGGTTACTTTGATAAAGCCACTAAGAATCTTCACCAAGTTACTGCTGCTCCCACCGCTGAAACCGCCACCGCACCGCAAGCTTCAAAGTCCTCCCGCTGCAAGAGAAAGAACAACAACAACAACAGTAGCAAGAATTTTGATGTTACCGCCGCACCGCTCCAAACCGTACCTACGCAACCGCAACCCCAGAACCGCCAAGTAGCGGCCCCGGTGACCAATGCACCCCCTGCGAAACGTGCATATACTGGTCCTCACCCGCTCTGCCCTACCTGTACTTATCATCATCCTACTGGGATTCCTTGCAGATTCTGTGTTCACTGCAACCTGTACGGCCACTTTACTGCTAATTGCCGTACTGGTCCCCGCCAAGCTCCAGCTCAAGCTCAAGGTCAAGCTCCTGCACCACCAGCTCTCCTTCCTGCTCCACATGGTCAATAAGCAGCTCCTACACCCGCTGCTCACGCTAGAGCTTGCCTTGCATGTGGTGATCCCAACCACTTTGCAAACATGTGCCCTAACAGAGTGGTGAAGCAAGAGCCACAGCAGCAGCCAGCAGCCCGCGGACGTGCTTTCAACATCAACTCCCGCCAGGCTCAACCAGACAACAACGTGGTTAATGGTACGTTCCTTGTGAATGGCATATATGCTTCGTGTTTGTTTGATACTGGAGAAGATAACTGTTTTGTATCGTTTAAATTCGAAAACCTCCTTAATCGTAAGCGCGCCCATCTCCCCTCGACGTTCGATGTTGAATTTTCCACTGGAAGGACCGTCGCTGTTAATTCTGTCCTACGTGATTGTACACTTGAACTCAACAATCACGTCTTCCATATCGACCTTATTACGATGCAGCCTGGTAGTTTTGACATCATAGTAGGCATGGACTTTCTTCGTGAAAATCGTGCTGAAGTTGTTTGCTTTGATAAGATGATTCATTTCTCGCTCGCTAATGGTGATCAACTTTGTGTGTATGGCGAAACTCCTTCGAAAGGTCTTAAAATTATGTCGTGTATCCAAGCGAGCAAGTATCTTCGCAAGGAATACAGGGCTTTCTTGGCAAACATCGTAGTAGCGGAGGAAAAGGAAGGAAAGGCACGAGTGAAAGATGTTCCTATTGTTTGCGAATTTCCTAACGTATTTCCTGATGATTTACCTGGTTTACCTCCGAGTCGTGATATCGACTTTCGTATTGATCTCATTCCTGGAGCAAATCCTGTTGCTAAAGCTCCCTATCGACTCGCTCCATCTGAAATGCACGAACTCTCGAGTCAACTCCAGGAATTGCTTGACAAAGGCTTCATTCGCCCTAGCTCCTCTCCTTGGGGCGCGTCTGTCCTTTTCGTCAAAAAGAAGGATGGATCGTTCCGGATGTGCATCGACTACAGGGAATTGAATAAGCTGACTATCAAGAATCGCTATCCCTTGCCTCAAATCGATGATTTGTTTGATCAGTTACAAGGTGCTACGTGTGTCTCAAAGATCGATCTACGCTCAAGCTATCACCAGTTACGCATCCAAGAGGATGATATACCTAAAACCGTTTTTTGCACTCGATACGGCCACTATGAATTCGTTGTTATGCCCTTTGGTTTCACTAACGCACCCACGGTTTTTATGGATCTGATGAATCGCGTGTGTAAACCCTTTCTTGACCGCTTCGTCATCGTGTTCATCGATGATATCCTGATCTATTCCAAGTCGAAAGCCGAACACACGCAACATCTACGTTTGGTTCTCGAATTGCTCCAAGGGAATCGACTCTACGCCAAGTTCTCCAAGTGTGAATTCTGGCTGGAGGAGGTTCAGTTCCTCGGTCACATTGTCAATAGTCAAGGTATTCACGTCAACCCCGTGAAAATCGAAGCTGTTAAGAGTTGGGTTACCCCAAAATCACCATCCGAAGTTCGCTCATTCCTCGGATTGGCTGGCTATTACCGCCGATTCATCGCTAATTTCTCAAAAATTGTTGTACCGCTTACCTCTCTCACGCATAAAGATAAGCCTTTTGTTTGGGCAACTGAACAGGAGCAAGCCTTTCGAAACCTAAAGCATATGCTCTGCAATGCACCCGTTCTTGCTTTACCCGACAGAAACGATGACTTCGTAGTCTATTGCGATGTCTCTAACCTTGGTCTCGGTTGTGTTCTCATGCAACGGGACAAGGTTATCGCTTACGCATCTCGTCAGCTCAAGATCCACGAGAAGAACTATACAACCCACTGTGACACCCCAGGAAAATCAGGAAAACAACGCAACTTAACTAGCTTCCTCAGTAACCACGCGCTAAATTTCGGGACGAAATTCTCTTAACAGGGGGAGAATGTAACAACCCTCAAAATCCTATGTATTCCATACAATTTATTATTGATAATTAAAGTGTTTGACGACTGTGTGGAATTACTTAACTGCTTTCTGATATCTGTGATGTGCTTACATGTGCTTGTCAACATACTAGTAGTATGCAGAAAGGTCACTAAATAGTCCGTTATAATTTCCTAAGTGTTAGAAATTAAAAGTGTTACGAAAATATACATAAAAGACACTTTAAATGCTTATTTAGCACTTTAACGAATCAGTATTCAACCGAACAACCGGACTTTACCCGGAACCCAAAAATATTGTCAATGACATTGTTTTTCTCTTTCTGAGCCAGTTAGGGTCCCCGAATACCCTAACACCCGTTATAAATCACAACACACTAGTAGTTAGATTAAACTCCTAACTAAACCAACTAAACTCTAACTAACTGTAGGATCACATGCTGACCTGAACGAGTCAATCGGAGGTGTTCTAATCCGTTTCAGGTGCGGAATAACAAGAAACGGACACGAAAAACAGCTTGTTCTACTAAATCTTGCCTTGTATATTGATTTCACACTGATTACAAGTCAAACGGCACTTCGGCAGCAGTTCGTTACCGGAAACAAGACCTCTACAACTGATTTCGCTTATGAGTCTATATATAGGGTTGGGGATTTCGCTCATATGGACATGATGTCCAAATAAGCGAAATCACCTATGACAAATAAGCGGAATCACTTGTGTACGAATAAGCTAAATCACCATGTACGAATAAGTGAAATCACCATGTACGAATAAGTGAAATCACCTGTAATATCCTGATTTCCCACATAGTGACATGTCCATATATGTGAAATCACGAGCTTGATTTCCCACATAGTGACATGTCCATATATGTGAAATCAGACATTCTGACTTCTTCGTACAACGTGCCCTGATCTATCAATCTAAGACTAAGACTCGATACAAGACGAAGTCGACAGATGTAGTGCACCAACAGACTCCCCCTCAGATGTTGACGAATCGACTATCGAGTCACGACACTGCTGTGTCTTCACTTCTTCAGTCTTGATCAGTCTCTGGGCTTCCAGAATCTCTATCTATCTCTTGTATCTTCAAACTCTTTTTCTAACAAACTCCTCCTCAAAACATGCTGGGATCAAAGTCTGACTTTTACAGCATCAGAATAGCAACCTGGCTTTACATAGTCCTCAGTTGTTGAAACTTGACTCTTATTCAGCTCAAGAAATCCTGCACATTCTCTACCCAAAACATAAGATTCACAAGAATAAGATATTTAACAATTTAACAAATTTTATGCACCAACACTGACTCTTCTACAATCAATATACAATCAGATATTAACATTGATCAATTAACGAATTTCTTATTTCTGAAAAACTTTTCAATCAAATTCTCCCAAACCTGTTCATCATGTTCAGCATTCGGAATTTTGAAAGTCAGTTCCTCAATATCAGTCGTCGAAAATCTTTTTGGATTTTTCAAAATTTTATGCTAAAACACACTGAAAATCTTTTTGGAATTTTGTGAAATAATCGAAATGAAAAGCAATAAAGAAATATTTACATACAATATTTTTGTGAGTTTGTGTAAGAGGATCATATCAGTTTCTGAGACAAATCACCAACACCGTTAAGCTTTATACATTTTAAGTTCTAAACGATTCACTTAGATTGTCAGTATACTGATCCACTTAAATTCTCACACAAAGTTCAACTGTTTCGAGATATGAGATTAATGTCTTAAGAACTTAAACTTAATCACGTGTCCCACCTCAGAATATACTCCCGTATCCAGATCCCAATATTCAGTCTTACAGGTGAGTATACCTAGATGATATATGTAAGGGGTTAAATTGCGAAACCGTGAGAGCTCAGGTCTGAACTTCCGTTCAGCAGAGAGATGACGGCTCGACTTTTGGTGGGTCCCCTTTAGAGGATCATTTTTACAACAGCGTTAATTAGCAATTTTATTGTCTATTTTTGCTGAGGGCGGCGCTATATTTCAAGCAAGCAGAAAATATTCTCCGGGGACTAGGCCATTGCTTCCACATTATCAGAAGTCCCGGGATAATACCCCAGATATCACTAAGCATAAAGACCTAGTATCTCAGAAAGAGGGGTCCTTCAAACAAGATTACGGGGGTTACCCATATATCCGAGAGATGTTACCCACGATATAAGCAAGTTTGAATTTAGGTTTATATCTCGTCACAATCTACTAAATGTGCAAAAACCTACTGGCATATCATCAGTGAGACCGTTTATCACTTTTTAACTTTCCAATTCTTTAGCATGTTGTGATAGTCCACTGATGTACTATCATTTCCTCTTTTGTACAACAAAACTCATTTTTGATTTTATCATGTTTTTTACTTTTTCAAATTTTCAAATGTTTTTGGATTTTCTGAAAATTTTTTACTCCCCCTAAAATGCAAACACATTTTAGGAAATTTGAAAACAAACTATACAATAAAGTGACAACTGATATCAAATCACTTCAAATCGCCATCCACTTGGCATAAACAATCAGAACTCCCCCTCACAACAAACTATTTTCCCATTGTGATTTCAAAACACTTAAGTTTGTTTTAATCAAATGGTTTTTTCCGGAAAAAGAGTTTGTTTTTACCACTTGTAAGTTTACCACTTGTTTAAGCATGGGGATATGGTTCATCATCTTGTCAGTTTTTATCAAATATAGTAAATCAAGTACAATTTAATGTCCCTGATTTACTGTTTGCAATCAAGCAACCTCTAAACCACTTACAGGTTCACTCACCAACTATAATCACTTGTAAATCAACATATAACAATTTAACTATACCACCTGTAGATTTACCAACCAAACCACTTGTAGGATCATTTACTAAGAAAGATGCCAATTCCTGCTCCACTCTTACCAACCTGGGAGCTCCGGCAAGTCAGATTTTTTGTTTGGAAATAATTTCCCCCAAGGCTGATCATCCTTGGGAGATTCTGGAACACATCTGTCCCACCAGCACTTTGATTTGTAGAATTCTTTAGCACCTTTCACTTTTCCTGCAACCATATTTCCAAAAATATGTTTAACATTTCCATTAAACACCTTTTCAGCATCAAATTCTTTCTTATCAGCAAAGAATTGATCTGAAATCTCAACCCTACCTTTTGATTTCAGATAATCTTTTGTCAATGACGGAAAGTTTTCCTCGTTCATCTCAGGAACGGAATTATCAACCTTTTTCTCAACCAAAGACTCCTGCGAGAGTTAGCTCAGCCTGAATTTCGGGACGAAATTCTTTTAACGGGGGGAGACTGTGACAACTGGCACCAAACCGGTAATTTCCGTACACTTTAATTATTATTTAATGACTGCAATTATGTGCTTAATTGTTAGCAATGTCTGAACACATGCTAAACAAGTGAATTCATGCACGTTGTATACTACAAAATATTGCCTTATGCATAAACGAGAGCGTTGCGTCAGAAATACTAGTAAACTCACCGGTAAGACACAATTTGCCAACAACACTGCAGAAAGCAGTCAGACTTTAGAATTGAGACCTAGGTGTAGGTCCAACGACAAGAGTACATTAAAACCCAAGAGTACATACAAGGGTTTAATATATAGACATTACGAAAGCAAAAATAAGCACTAAAAAGCACCCGAAACGCACTTTAAGTGCAGAATTTTATATAATTCAGCTCAAATTAGCTTTTAACAACATAAATATCATGCAGAAATTTCGTTTTATCATCCAGAATACTTCCCTAGGTGTCGGGAATCGAAAGTGCTACAAAAAGGTACTTAAAAGACACCAAAAAGTGTAATTTAGCACTTTAACGAACCGGTATATAACCGAACAACCGGACTTTACCCGGAACATAAAAATATTGCCAAAGACATAGTTTTCACGTTTCTGAGCTAGTTAGGGTCCCCGAACACCCTAATACCCTTTGTATTAAATAACACACTTGAGCTACTAACTAGAACTTTTAGATTTCAACCAAATCACTAACCATATCATCACAACCCAACCATACCCCCCCCCCCCCCCCCTCTCAAAATGACGGTCACCCAAGGGGGTGACCCACTTCCTTTTCTTGATTATTATATTGTTGTTGTTGGTAATCTAGAGAACATATGGTATGATGGACAATATGAAGACATGGTTTATAAATAAGTTCCCTAGACATCTCGTCTCTTTCATCATACACACTTCAACCAACTCAAACTCTCTCCATAACCACCACCTCACGGCCTCCACCCTACCACCATCATCCACCCACTTCCAAGTCTTGTTCAATCATTCTACATACACACAAAGGTGCAAGGAGTCCAACAACGAAGCTTGGTGCTTTCGGAAGTGCAAGAACCTCTCTAGATTTCTTTTATCCACCACATCTATACCTTGTTTCTTCCCTAGCCTTGAGCTAGTAGTAAGTGTTTCTAATCATCATCTTGATCTTGTTTATGGTGGTTAATAGATGATTTAATGGTTAAAAATCAAGAGCACTAAAGAACTTGCATTAAAGTCTTGAACATAAGTGATTAATGGTGGATAAAGAGAAGATGTGTGTGTAAATTAAATCTTGTAGATCTTGTATGGTTGTGATTATTTGATGTTGTTTGTTAATAAAAGTAGGATGGATCATCGTCAAGACATACTAGATCATGTTCAAGAACGTGAACTAGTATTATGTTAGTGCTTGAAATGAGAAAGATGATGAGACCATCCACCATGAACTTGAAACTTGAATAAACATAATTTTTCTTGTAAAATCAAGTTGTAAACTTGTGGATCTAAAGATCTACAAGTGGTTTTTTCAAAAGAACCAAGTTAAAAATACAAGTTTTACTTAATCTTGGTTTTTAAATAAATAAACCTTATTTTTGGTGGTTAATAAAGTAAAGATACACATGTGTCACAAGAAAAATACAAGAAGTAGTATTTTTAGAAAATATGGTCACAAGTTGTAAAGAACTAAATTCTTTAAGAATGAAGCTTTTAAAGAAACAAACACACTTTAAAGAGTAACAAGACTTACTAAATGTGCTAGTAAGTTACCACACAATTTTTGTAAATTTTCAAGTTCATGAAATAGAGAAATTAGTATATATTGTTGTTAATTGTTGTTGAAAAATTGGTTGCTGATGAATTAAAAGAAAATAAACACATGTTTTGAAAACATGGGAAACCTCCATTTTTAGGGGAAACTCTGTCGAAATTTCTATAAATTTTGACACTTAGAAAAATATAAGTTTTTGAGAAACTTATTCCCTAAAAATGTATCTAATAATATTACCAAGGTTTTCCTAATTTTTGGTGATAAGAAATGATGATTTCTTCAAGATTAAAAATTTATGTTAAGTATGTATATATTTTTTTTTGAGAAAAATATATATTATTTGATCACCAAACTATGTGCTAAGTGTATGTAATATGTGTTATACGTGCTAGTGTATTAGGGCTTGAAAATACACTAAATACTCTTGAGAAGAAAAACACAAAAATACACTTACAACATACAGGATAAATAATTCGGGTGCAAAGTGCAAAACACGAGATACTTATATTAATTTTTGAGAAAATAATATAAGTAAGATACTTAGTTAAAAATATAAAATATTTTTAACACAACAATACAAATACAAAAGAGAGTGACTGTACTTGTGCGACGCAAGTCTAGTGACTAACGTTAAGAAAGCGCGTATAGGTCACGACGTTAATTAAGCAAATCCGGTGAAGTTTACGACGCAAGGAACGCAAAGTTGTGAGTTCATGCTCCCCCTTTTCTTTTAACTGTTTTCAGTTTTATAACTTCGGGGGTGAAATACATGTACAAATGATACAATGTTTATAAATGGTATGATACAAATACAAGAAGCACACTTGGTGAGAACGAGTACCGAGTGTGATGCATTTTAAGAATACAAAAATACAAGAAGCACACTTGGTGAGAACGAGTACCAAGTATGATGCGTTTTGAGAAGTGATACGAGAAATCGTGTCACGAATAAGGTACCATAAGCACCATTAATCAACAATATACCTAGACCGCAGAACAAAAGGTTAAATCTAACGGGTGCCGGGCAGCCACACTCTTGGTGAGGACGAGTACCGAGTAGTGCTTTTGTGTCTCAAAATATGCCAACTAGAAAAATGCCTAAGGTTTGGTGACTTCCTATGTCGTGTCACATGTTAATGGCCTTGCAACCCATTAACAATCCTGATACTTACAGGAATACTTTATTTACTTAAGATTCATACCATACTAAAACTTGATTTATACTTGAGTACGTGGGGTACACACGTAAACTTGATTTATACTTGAGTACGTGGGGTACACAAGTAAACTTGAATTATACATGAGTACGTGGTGTACACATGAATACTTGATTTATATATGAAAACTTGAATTATACATGACACAAACTATGTTTTCATACAAAGTATACAAACGTGAAATACAAAAACTGCATGAATTCACACCAACATTATGTTGATGTTTTTCCAAAACTCACATGTATTTCAGGTAACTAGGATGGATGTGCGCGTGGTCTTACTCATGCTCATGGATGTCGCCATGTTTATCGTTAAATAAAGTTGTAACTTTTAAGACAATATGCTATCTCGTGTTGTAAACACTTGACTTATGTTTTCAATAATGTAATGTTTGAAGTTATTTTGAGCATGTAGTATGTTTACCTTTCGTATGCAATGAGAACCTTTCATGATCACACCTCGTGCTTCCGCCGCAGAAAGGGGTGTGACAGATTGGTATCAGAGCTGTGATTGTAGTGAACCAGGATTCCTTCTCGAGTCTAGTCTACAATCTCTAGGATCCTTTCACGAAAACAATTTTTCAAAGAGTTTTCATTGCATAAAACGTCCCGCGACATCCACTACCTGAAGCTGTTTACAAGAGTCTAGAAAAGACACTACGAGACTTAGGGTGCACAGAAGTAGCACTTGTCTTTAACTGAGAAACTACTTGCAATTATGTGTGATAATTAGCATATACTAGAAGTAGAATGTCATAACTATACGTGACTTTACCTAAAAGCGATGGCCTATCTGAAGGAAGAAATACGAGGATGAAACGAACTATGCGGACTGTGCAAGGAGTTACGTAATTATGGATGCATACATAATTATCGAACTCAGTACACAGAAATCACAGCAAGTTTTGTCACGTATAGATTCCCTCAGTGCAAGCCTACTAGGTACTCTGCTAGAGTAATCATTGTTTGATGTCACTTATGTGGTATATACCTGTGAATATATATGCTACTACTGCCTAGTATGACGATATCAAACAAATGTTTAACCCTGTTGTGTTATGTTCTGTCAGAACATGGCACCCAGGAAAGCCGTGAATGCTCGCAATGACGATCAACCTCCTCCTCCCCCACTGCCAAGAACTGCTGAAGAGCTGAATGCTCTACTGGAAGAAAGAATCTCCGCTGCTATCGCCCAATACGAGGCGAACCGTACTCAAGACAGTGGAGGACCAAGCAATGCTAGACGTAACGGGCATGGAGATTCGTCTGGAGGAAACGCAGCTCAAGGCTGTACTTTCAAGCAGTTTCTCGACTGCAAGCCGATGAACTATGACGGCACAGGAGGTGCAGTAGCGTTTGTACGCTGGACGGAGAAGACTGAAGCTACTATCCGCATGAGCAGGTGTACCGCGGATCAGCAAGTCACTTTTGTTACTGGGTTGTTTGTCGATGAAGCTCTGACTTGGTGGAACTTGCAAGTCCAAACTTTGGGCGATGATGCCGCTTATGGCCTAACTTGGGAGGAACTGAAGGAAAGAATGAGAGAGAAGTATTGCTCTCGTGCTGAACTCCAAAGGTTGGAGACTGAGTTCTGGCACTTAACCATGGTAGGTGCAGACATCACTGGGTATACCCGAAGGTTCCATGATTTGTCCAGGGTAATCCCCTACATGGTGACTCCCGAATTCAAGCGCGTTGAACGCTACATTTGGGGACTGGCCTCATAATTCTGTGGCATGGTAACTTCGGCCAAACCTCAAACAATCACCGAGGCTGTAACTCTGGCTGTCAGCCTTACTGAAGATTGTGTTCGTATGAAGAAGCTATCACTGAACCCAACAGAAAATGCCGAGACGCATGCTGAGTCGTCGGGCGACAAGAAAAGGAAACATGCAAACTTGAATCAAGCAACTCGCAACAACAAGGGTTTCAGCAAGAAGCGCTACACTAACCCGCCCCAGGAGACGAAAACCCTTGCAACCAAAGGATACCAAGGCACCATGCCTAAATGCCAAAAATGTAAGTTTCATCATGAAGGAGCTTGTCGCATTCCAAGGTGCGACAAATGTGGTAGGTTGGGTCATCAAACAGAAGACTGTTAGGGAAAAGGTAAGAACCGGAATGGAAATGGTACTGGTAACAAGAATGGTAACGGGAAGGGGCGGAACCAAGGATGCTTCAGTTGCGGAAGCAATGATCATTTCATGAAGGACTGCCCAAAGGGAAACAATGCTCAGGCTCGAGCATTTGTGATTGGAGCAAAGAACGCACGCGAGGACCCTAATGTGGTCACCGGTACGTTTCTCATTAACAATCACTTTGCATCCATATTATTTGACACTGGCGCCGATTATAGCTTCATGTCTGTGGAATTTAAACGCATGCTTGGAATAGAATCTAGTAGATTAGAAATTCCTTATTCCATAGAACTAGCCAACGGTAAACTTGTTGAATCGGGAGAAGTTGTTAGAGGCTGCACACTAGAACTTGGTGAACAAAGATTTAGCATCGATCTCTTACCGATTCAATTGGGTAGCTTCGATGTAGTAGTCGGAATGGACTGGTTGTCCAAGAACAAAGATGAGGTTATTTGTCATGAGAAAATCATTCGCATCCCTTTAGCGAATGGTGAAACTCTCGTCGTGCATGGAGAAAAGCGAGACGCGCCTCTTTGAATCATCAGTTGCATGAAGGCACAGAAGTGCTTAAGGAAAGGATGTGTTGCCTTCCTAGCACACATTGTAGATAAGAAGACTGAGGAGCCGAAACTCGAAGACATTCCTGTGGTGAAGGAATTTCCTGATGTTTTTCCCGAAGATCTGCCAGGACTACCTCCGCAAAGACAAGTCGAATTCCGTATAGACTTAGTTCCAGGAGCCGCTCCTGTAGCCAAGGCTCCCTATCGGCTTGCACCATCCGAAATGCAAGAATTATCTACACAACTCCAGGAGTTGTTGGATAAAGGATTCATAAGGCCAAGCTTCTCGCCTTGGGGAGCTCCAGTATTGTTCGTGAAGAAAAAGGATGGAACTCTGCGGATGTGTATCGATTACAGAGAACTGAACAAGCTCACAATCAAGAATCGGTATCCGTTACCGAGGATTGATGACTTATTTGATCAGTTGCAAGGATCGAGCTACTATTCCAAGATCGACCTTCGATCTGGATACCATCAACTAAGAATCCAAGAAGAAAGCGTGCCAAAGACTGCATTCAGAACACGATATGGGCATTACGAATTTCTTGTGATGCCATTCGGACTGACGAACGCACCAGCGGTCTTTATGGATCTGATGAACCGTGTATGCAAACCATATCTCGATAAATTCGTGATTGTATTTATCGATGATATCCTGATTTACTCGCGAACGAAAGAAGAGCACGAGCAACATCTCAGAACCATCTTGGAGCTACTGAAGAAAGACAAACTTTATGCGAAATTTTCCAAATGCGAATTCTGGATTCACGAAGTACAATTTCTTGGTCACATTGTGAATGAGAAGGGCATTCATGTAGACCCGTCCAAGATAGAAGCAATAAAGAATTAGGAAGCTCCCAAAACCCCAACTGAGGTTCGACAATTTCTGGGCTTAGCGGGCTATTATCGGCGATTCATCGATAATTTCTCAAAGATAGCTCAACCGCTAACGGCCCTTACACAAAAAGACAAGAAATACGACTGGGGTTACAAACAGGAAGAAGCCTTCCAGTTACTCAAAAACAAGCTATGCGATGCACCGATACTATCATTACCCGAAGGCACTGAAGACTTTGTGGTATACTGTGATGCTTCACGACAAGGTTTGGGTTGCGTGCTCATGCAGCGCCAAAAAGTCATCGCTTACGCTTCAAGACAATTGAAGGTTCATGAAAGAAACTATACCACTCACGACCTGGAGCTAGGCGCGGTGGTATTCGCCTTGAAGATCTGGCGACATTATTTATATGGAACTCGATGTACAATTTTCACAGATCACAAAAGCTTACAACACATATTTGATCAGAAGGAATTGAATATGCACAAGCGGCGATGGGTCGAGCTGCTAAATGATTACGACTGTGAGATCAAGTACCATCCTGGAAAGGCAAACGTTGTAGCAGACGCACTAAGTCGAAAAGAAAGGGCTAAGACCCTAAGGGTTCGGGCATTGGAAATGACCATACGAACGAACCTCACTACACGCATTCGTGATGCACAACAAGAAGCCCTTAAGATGGAAAACCGTAAAGCTGAATACCTCCGGGGTATGCTGAATTACATGGTGCCAAATGAAGAGGGAGCCTTATACTTTAAGAAGCGTATTTGGGTTCCACTCTATGGTGGCATACGAGAAGTCATCCTTGATGAAGCGCATAAATCGAGATACTCGATCCATCCAGGGTCGGACAAAATGTATCAAGACTTGAAAGAATACTATTGGTGGCCGAGACTCAAAAGCGACGTTGCTGTTCATGTTGGAAAATGCCTAACCTGTGCTAAGGTTAAGGCTGAATATCAGAAACCATCCGGCCTCCTACAACAACCAGAGATTCCCCAGTGGAAGTGGGAACAAATCTCGATGGACTTCATAACAAAATTACCCAGGACCCCGAGAGGACACGATATGATATGGGTAATAGTAGATCGGTTAACGAAGTATGCGCACTTCCTACCGATCCGAGAAAAAGACAGCACTGGAAAGCTTGCTGAGATATACTTAAGGGAAATTGTGGCACGTCATGGAGTGCCTATCTCAATCATTTCAGACAGAGATGGACGCTTTGTCTCAAGAATCTGGCAATCATTTCAGGAAGCCTTTAGATCTCAGCTAGATCTAAGCACGGCATTCCATCCACAAACAGACGGCCAGAGCGAACGGACTATACAAATGTTAGAAGATATGCTTCGCGCATGTGTCATGGATCTAGGCGGCAGCTGGGATACTCGCCTACCTTTAGTTGAGTTTTCCTACAATAACAGTTATCATACAAGCATAAAAGCCGCACCGTTCGAAGCTCTGTATGGCCGCAAGTGCCGATCGCCCTTATGTTGGGCAGACGCTGGAGATAAACGTATGGTTGGTCCTGAACTTGTGCAAGAGACAACCGATAAGATTATGCAGATCCGAGAGCGCATTAAGACGGCCCGAGATCGACAAAAGAGCTACGCTGATCTAAAACGAAAACCATTAGAATTCGAGGTGGGAGACAAAGTGTTGTTAAAAGTCTCACCTTGGAAGGGCGTACTCAGATTTGGAAAACGTGGAAAGCTGAATCCCCGATACATCGGACCATTCAAAATCTTGGAAAGGATTGGTACCGTGGCATACAAGTTGGAATTACCGGAAGAACTTAACGGAGTACATGATACGTTCCATGTATCCAACCTCAAGAAGAGTCCAACACAAGAAGACGTGATCATCCCTGTGGATGAAGTACATATTGATGACGCCCTCCTATTTACAGAACAACCCGTGGAGGTTACCGACTGGAAAGTTAACAAGACCAGGAGGAGCACTGTTAAACTTGTCAAAGTACGTTGGAGCTCTAAGCACGGACCCGAGTACACATGGGAACGTGAAGACCAGTTCAAAGAAAAGTATCCCCACCTATTCAAAAAGACTCCTGCGAGAGTTAGCTCAGCCTGAATTTCGGGACGAAATTCTTTTAACGGGGGGAGACTGTGACAACTGGCACCAAACCGGTAATTTCCGTACACTTTAATTATTATTTAATGACTGCAATTATGTGCTTAATTGTCAGCAATGTCTGAACACATGCTAAACAAGTGAATTCATGCACCTTGTATGCTACAAAATATTGCCTTATGCATAAACGAGAGCGTTGCGTCAGAAATACTAGTAAACTCACCGGTAAGACACAATTTGCCAACAACACTGCAGAAAGCAGTCAGACTTTAGAATTGAGGCCTAGGTGTAGGTCCAACGACAAGAGTACATTAAAACCCAAGAGTACATACAAGGGTTTAATATATAGACATTACGAAAGCAAAAATAAGCACTAAAAAGCACCCGAAACGCACTTTAAGTGCAGAATTTTATATAATTCAGCTCAAATCAGCTTTTAACAACATAAATATCATGCAGAAATTTCGTTTTATCATCCAGAATACTTCCCTAGGTGTCGGGAATCGAAAGTGCTACAAAAAGGTACTTAAAAGACACCAAAAAGTGTAATTTAGCACTTTAACGAACCGGTATATAACCGAACAACCGGACTTTACCCGGAAGATAAAAATATTGCCAAAGACATAGTTTTCACTTTTCTGAGCTAGTTAGGGTCCCCGAACACCCTAACACTCTTTGTATTAAATAACACACTTGAGCTACTAACTAGAACTTTTAGATTTCAACCAAATCACTAACCATATCATCACAACCCAACCATACCCCCCCCCCCCCTCTCAAAATGACAGTCACCCAAAGGGGTGACCCACTTCCTTTTCTTGATTATTATATTGTTGTTGTTGGTAATCTAGAGAACATATGGTATGATGGACAATATGAAGACATGGTTTATAAATAAGTTCCCTAGACATCTAGTCTCTTTCATCATACACACTTCAACCAACACAAACTCTCTCCATAACCACCACCTCACGGCCGCCACCCTACCACCATCATCCACCCACTTCCAAGTCTTGTTCAATCATTCTACATACACACAAAGGTGCAAGGAGTCCAACAACGAAGCTTGGTGCTTTCGGAAGTGCAAGAGCCTCTCTAGATTTCTTTTATCCACCACATCTATACCTTGTTTCTTCCCTAGCCTTGAGCTAGTAGTAAGTGTTTCTAATCATCATCTTGATCTTGTTTATGGTGGTTAATAGATGATTTAATGGTTAAAAATCAAGAGCACTAAAGAACTTGCATTAAAGTCTTGAACATAAGTGATTAATGGTGGATAAAGAGAAGATGTGTGTGTAAATCTTGTAGATCTTGTATGGTTGTGATTATTTGATGTTGTTTGTTAATAAAAGTAGGATGGATCATCATCAAGACATACTAGATCATGTTCAAGAACATGAACTAGTATTATGTTAGTGCTTGAAATGAGAAAGATGATGAGACCATCCACCATGAACTTGAAACTTGAATAAACATAATTTTTCTTGTAAAATCAAGTTGTAAGCTTGTGGATCTAAAGATCTACAAGTGGTTTTTTCAAAAGAACCAAGTTAAAAATACAAGTTTTACTTAATCTTGGTTCTTAAATAAATAAACCTTATTTTTGGTGGTTAATAAAGTAAAGATACACATGTGTCACAAGAAAAATACAAGAAGTAGTATTTTTAGAAAATATGGTCACAAGTTGTAAAGAACTAAATTCTTTAAGAATGAAGCTTTTAAAGAAACAAACACACTTTAAAGAGTAACAAGACTTACTAAATGTGCTAGTAAGTTACCACACAATTTTTGTAAATTCTCAAGTTCATGAAATAGAGAAATTAGTATATATTGTTGTTAATTGTTGTTGAAAAATTGGTTGCTGATGAATTAAAAGAAAATAAACACATGTTTTGAAAACATGGGAAACCTCCATTTTTAGGGGAAACTCTGTCGAAATTTCTATAAATTTTGACACTTAGAAAAATATAAGTTTTTGAGAAACTTATTCCCTAAAAATGTATCTAATAATATTACCAAGGTTTCCCTAATTTTTGGTGATAAGAAATGATGATTTCTTCAAGATTAAAAATTTATGTTAAGTATGTATATATTTTTTTTTGAGAAAAATATATATTATTTGATCACCAAACTATGTGCTAAGTGTATGTAATATGTGTTATACGTGCTAGTGTATTAGGGCTTGAAAATACACTAAATACTCTTGAGAAGAAAAACACAAAAATACACTTACAACATACAGGATAAATAATTCGGGTGCAAAGTGCAAAACACGAGATACTTATATTAATTTTTGAGAAAATAATATAAGTAAGATACTTAGTTAAAAATATAAAATATTTTTAACACAACAATACAAATACAAAAGAGAGTGACTGTACTTGTGCGACGCAAGTCTAGTGACTAACGTTAAGAAAACGCGTATAGGTCACGACGTTAATTAAGCAAATCCGGTGAAGTTTACGACGCAAGGAACGCAAAGTTGTGAGTTCATGCTCCCCCTTTTCTTTTAACTGTTTTCAGTTTTATAACTTCGGGGGTGAAATACATGTACAAATGATACAATGTTTATAAATGGTATGATACAAATACAAGAAGCACACTTGGTGAGAACGAATACCGAGTGTGATGCATTTTAAGAATACAAAAATACAAGAAGCACACTTGGTGAGAACGAGTACCGAGTATGATGCGTTTTGAGAAGTGATACGAGAAATCGTGTCACGAATAGGGTACCATAAGCACCATTAATCAAAAATATACCTAGACCGCAGAACAAAAGGTTAGATCTAACGGGTGCCGGGCAGCCACACTCTTGGTGAGGACGAGTACCGAGTAGTGCTTTTGTGTCTCAAAATATGCCAACTAGAAAAATGCCTAAGGTTTGGTGACTTCCTATGTCGTGTCACATGTTAATGGCCTTGCAACCCATTAACAATCCTGATACTTACAGGAATACTTTATTTACTTAAGATTCATACCATACTAAAACTTGATTTATACTTGAGTATGTGGGGTACACAAGTAAACTTGATTTATACTTGAGTACGTGGGGTACACAAGTAAACTTGAATTATACATGAGTACGTGGTGTACACATGAATACTTGATTTATATATGAAAACTTAAATTATACATGACACAAACTATGTTTTCATACAAAGTATACAAATGTGAAATACAAAAACTGCATGAATTCACACCAACATTATGTTGACGTTTTTCCAAAACTCACATGTATTTCAGGTAACTAGGATGGATGTGCGCGTGGTCTTACTCATGCTCGTGGATGTCGCCATGTTTATCGTTAAATAAAGTTGTAACTTTTAAGACAATATGCTATCTCGTGTTGTAAACACTTGACTTATGTTTTCAGTAATGTAATGTTTGAAGTTATTTTGAGCATGTAGTATGTTTACCTTTCGTATGCAATGAGAACCTTTCATGATCACACCTCGTGCTTCCGCCACAGAAAGGGGTGTGACAGGCTTGAGGGAGTTCCCGTTGTTTAACACGTTGTTATACCGTCTCGATCAAACCGTAAACTTTCAAACTTGAAAAAATTCAAAACGAGCAAGTCACTGAACAGACTGTCGTCCGATCGAATTGACATCCGATCGAACGAGAATCCGATCGGATGACATTTGGCCTTCAACACTTAAACTTTTTACAACATCTTCAATACATATCAATATCCAGCGAATGGCCATCTGATCGGATGACCATCCGGTCGAATGACCATTCTGCTCTTAACTTGTTCTCTGAGAAATGTCTCGCTGAAACGGATCGCCATTCAAGTGAATTGCCATCCGACCGGACGACCGTTCGATCGAACGACCTGAAAGGTAGAGATACTTCTTTGAATTTAAAATGCTACAACGAAAACTTCAAAGCTATCATACACAAACACATCCATCCCAAACGAAGGACAATCTGACCGAATGGCCATCCGTCCGGATGACCATCCGTACGGATTGTCATCCGATCGAATGACCATCCGTCCGGATTGTCATCCGATCGAATGGCCCTTCGTCACACAGATCACTCGCACCGTTTAACGCACTTTTCCCCGCTTATGTTATCGTTCTGTAATCAGGCTAATCTCTCCAGCGCTCCCTTCAATCCAAGACGGTGTTTATTTATTAAACGCTATCTGTGAGTATACTCGATCCCTTTTTGCTTTACGCACTTTTGGGTGTTACATACGTTACTTATGCTAAATCACATCGATCACACAACGCAGCCACTTTTATACGCTAACCGTTACTGCATGTTATATGTGTTACTCGATGAATGCTTGTATGTTATGTTTACACAGTGATTGTTGCCTGACACCTTAGCAACGATAGTACAATAGTTTGGACTCAGCACCTGTCGTGGACGGGGGTTGCTAAGGGTATTTCTTCACGTGTCACAGTGGTGATATGTGTTGCGCACTCTATAACTCGCAGTCACGTCTGTGCATATTTCATTGTCGATATCCTACTAGCTTCGCATTATTACGTGTTACATGCTGGTTATGCGTAAACTCGATTTCGCTATCTATCTATACTATTAAACTTGTATGCTCACCTTTACACTATGTGTGTTGACTTTTATTTTAAGGTATGTGACAGGTGTTTAGGATGTTGTGCTTTGCCTTGCTTTTGTGGAATCAAGCTAGGATGGAGTCTAGAAACAAATTTAATAAATTCTGAGTTGTCAAAACAATTTATTTGTCTATGAGATAATATGTTTGTATTAACTGATTTGCTAAGTATGTTATGGTATGGGACGTTACTTTAAATATTTGGTAAAATTAGTTGTTATGGATTTCTCCTGGACAATCTGTTTCGCTCAGTGCCGCGCCCCGATATTTCCGCCATCGGTTGGGGTGTGACACTATAAACCATTTCTATAAAAAAATGGATTCCCACATATCCTCGTCTTCCGTTGCAAATTTTTATTACAAAGAGTTTTTAGCGGATGAGGGTGACTCGACCGATGAGCAAGAAGCGGTTACGAGTGCGTGCGAACTCGCGGCGCGGTATATGAAGCATTGTAGCCGGCCTCAACGTGAAATTTTACCAAGAGAATATATTGAACGAGACCGACGTTCGGCAAACAATCGTTCGATGAAAGATTACGATGAAGCGCCTACTTACCCAAACGTAGAAGTTTTTAGGCGTCGTTTCCAGATGAGTAAACATTTATCTTTATGCATCGCTGAAGACTTGAAAAACAACTTTGATTATTTTAAACAAAACTGGATGTGAGAGGGACACTTGGATTCACCTATATTAAAAAGTGTACTTCAGCGCTATGAGTCCTTGCGTATGGAAACACGACGGACATCAATAACAAGTATTTAAAAATGGCCGAGAAAACAACGCGAGATACCTTGGAGCATTTTTGTTACGGTACATTACTATACTATAAACATTACATGCATTCATATTTTTTTAGTTAGCTTAAAGTTATATATGTTTGTTAAAGGTATCATAAATTTGTACGGTGCGCGTTATCTGAGAAGCCCACATGGTATGACCTTCAACAAATTTACGAGGTCCATTCTAATCTCCAAGGTTTACCGGGCACGATTGGGAGCTTGGATTGTCGTCATTGGCAGTGGTATAATTGTCCGACCGCATGGCGAGGTCAACACACACGAGGTGACCAAGAGGGACCATCTGTTATTCTTCAAGTGATTGCCTCACATGACCTATGGGTTTGGTCGGCTTACTTTGGTGTGGCAGGGCCATGCAATGATATAAATGTTTTCGAACAATCTCCATTGGTAGATGACTATATTTCTGGTAGAGCTGCAAAAAAAAAGCATATTTTTATGCAAACGGAAAATACTACCCGCACGGATACTATTTGTGCAATGGAATTTATCTTAAGTATTCGTTTGTCGTGGAGACGTTTAGGGACTCGTACGATGAAAAAAAGAGCTTACTTTGAAAAGTTCAAGAGTCTTCGTGGAAGGACATTGAGAGATGCTTTGGGGTTCTTCAACAACAGTGTCATTATTTGAGAAATCTTTGTCGTACAAGGACCAAAGAAAAAATAAGAGATGTTATGTACGCGTGTATAATCATGCATAATATGATATTGGAAGACGAAAGAAAGGCAATATGCCAAACGAGGGTGAGGAAGAAGCGGATGACGAGGAAGCCGAAGATGACAAGAATGGCGAAAGCGAAGACGAAAATTAAGACGAGTAGTATTATGTGTTTGTTTTTATTATTTATTTAAATTTTATTTACTTAATAAAATATTATTAGTTTTAATTTGAAAAAAAAATAATAATTGGGTAATGATTGGTTGGGGCATTATGAGACATTATACTACTACACCCGTTTTAAGATAACGCCCTAGAATACCCACACGCTGACTAGAGCGCCACATGTCGTAAAACGCCCAAAAGTGGGAGCATCATCTTTCCCTACCACTACTAGGACTATGTCAAATATTTTTGGCATGAGTTTTTTTTAGAAACTTAGGTTGGTTGTGTTGGACTTTTGAGCATGGGATCTCTTCAATCATATCATAATGCTCTGAAATTTGGTATCATAATGTTCCATCGTGCCGTATTAGCACCACTAACATTTGCCATCGTAATCATTAACTTTTTATTAGTTTATATAAATATCACAACTAATTATATTATATATTTTATATTGTGGGGTATGGGGCGGGGGTTGAAGTGTGGGTTGGCCATAAACGCCCAAGTCACCACCCTGGGTGGGCTTGGGTTTCGGCGTGGCCCCATTGGAGGGGGTTTCTGGGCGTCGGGCGGGGCTACAAGAGTGACATGGCGGGATGTGATTGGCCAACAAAACTAGCCGTTTAGGCTAGCCGTTGAGTACGTGTATGGGTACTACCTAGTTGATGGGATTTACCCAGAGTGAGGGGTTTTCGTAAAATCGTTCACAAGACACGGTACCATAGATCCAAAGAGATTGAAGTTTAAAAGGGTCCAAATTGCTGCACGTAAAGACGTCGAGCGAGCATTCGGTGTTTTGAAGAAAAGGTGGTGAATATTGGCAATGCCTTGTCGACAATGGGACAAGGATCAGATTGGAAACGTGATGTACGCATGTATCATTCTTCACAACATGATTTTGGAGGATGAAGGTCAGTGGCGGATCCAGGTTTTTTTTCCGGTGGGTTCACTATTTTTAGATGCTAAAATTTATATAACCGAACATGAAAATTTTCAGGTCGGTTTGACGGTTCGGATCAAATCGGGTCGAGTAAGGTTCATCACATAATCATTCCATTATGCATTAGCAATTTAACAGAATTCATATAATCATATTCACAATTTCTAACCTAGGGAAAAGATCAAATAGGAAGTTTATTTTGGCTAGGAAGTGTAGGAAGCAATATGATTAGGACATGTGGCAACATTTAAAATAAAAAAAAAGGGTATTTTAGTCAATCCAACCCTTTCTTCTTCCTTTTCAAAACCCAGTAACTTCAAAACCCACCATTTTCAAAACCCACCATCTTCAACCATTTCTTCACTTTCTATCTCAATAATCACTACATTATAGTGCGATTTTCATCACAAATCAATTATTCAAACACCCGATCAACGTGTTCTTCAGCTTTTTTGAAGAAAACCCAGTTTAATTTCATAAAAAATCTCGTTTTTTCCGGTGATTTTGGAGATAATCACTCGATTCGTTCGATTCGAGCGCTGATAAGTGTTTCAATCATTCAAACTTCGTCAATTGTTGAAGAAATCATTTAGATTCATGTAAGAAATTCTTTAATTTCATTTTTACGATCTGGGTTTTTGATTTAGTCATTGCGTTTTACGATATTGGCGGGGGTCCGGGGGCAGCGCCCCTGGTAGCGGGGTCCCAGGGGCGGCAGCCCCTGGCGGGGTTCAAGGGGCAGAGAAAAATTAATTTTCTGTAAATTGCATCTGGAAAACTGCATTCGTAGACAGTGTTTCTGGTTCTATAAACAACAGGTTCTGGTCATTGCGTTTTAGTTAGATTCTGGTTCTGTGAACAACAGTTTTTGGTCATTGCGTTTTAGACAGTTTTTGGTTCTATGAACAACAGTTTCTGGTCATTACGTTTTAGACAGTTTCTGGTTCTGTGAACAACAGTTTCTGGTCATTGCGTTTTAGAAATAAAACATTTTTGAAGTGTTTTTACTCATTGCGTTTTAGGTAAACACATTTTTATGTGTATTCAGTTCATTGCGTTTTAGAGAGAACAGTTTCTTTTGTATTTTTAGGCCATTGCGTTTTAGAAATAAGACATTTTTATGTGTTTTCTAGGCATTGCGTTTTAGAAATAAGACATTTTTAAGTGTTTTCTGGCCATTGCGTTTTAGAAATAAGACATTTTTATGTGTTTTGGGTGCATTGCGTTTTAGAAATAAGACATTTTTAAGTGTTTTGGGTGCATTGCGTTTTATAAAGTACACTTTCTTTTGTGTTTTTAGTGTGTTGCGTTTTAGAAATAAGACATTTATTTGTGTTTTTCGTGCGTTGCGTTTTAGAAAAAGTCATTTTTTTACGTTTTTTTTTCATTGCGTTTTACGCAACTGGGTTTTCTCCATTGCGTTTTACGTAACTGGGTTTTCAAAAAAAAAATCGAAAATATAGCAATAGTATACTCGTTTTAAAGATAAAAAAACGCTGGTTTTTTGGTGCAATTTTTATAAAAAAATAATGTCGTATGAAAAAGTTATTAACGTTTAAAAAATGGGGGGAATTGAAGGAGAGAGAAACTATTGTGCTGGATTGACTAGAATGCCCCTAACAAACTCACGCGCCTTCCTAGCCAAATCAATTTCATTCATTTAATCTTAGCCCTTGATTAATTAAATGGATGGTCAAGATCACTTCCTAGCCTTCCTAGCCAAATAAACTTCCTATTGTATCTCTACACTTCTAACCTAATAGGAAAATAATAAATTGAAAATTTACTAAGTTAATGATTCCATTTGCAAATTAAGAAAAAGGAAACCAATACTTAGAAAGAAGGAACATAAAAGAGAAGAGCAGAAATACGATTTAGCTAACTTACTAGTACAATACGTAACAAAATCACTTCACAGTTCAATTATATTTGCAAAAAGTGATGCTAGTGGGTCTCGAACCCAGGTTCTTTTATATGTAGTTAAGAGGAGCTTTAACCACTGAACTATAGATTGTTTTTGCTTATGGGTTCATCTCCAATAATATTTATGGGTTCATTGTTGTTTTTTATATATAATCTCTACTAAAATTCCGAAACGTCCTGGGTGTCACGTGAACCCGTATCATTCAATGTAGATCCGCCCCTGATGAAGGTAGAGCGATCGTTACCTACTATGATGACGATGACCCCCAACCAGATAAAGTAACAGTTACAGACAAAGATAAAGCGTCAAATGAATTTTTGATCAAGTCAAGGGATATACATCACAACCTTCGATCTGATTTGGTGGATCATGTTTCAACGATTCCTGGGTTCGAAACCGACGAAGACGACGAAGAATGATTGTTTTTTTTTTTATTTTGATACTATGTTTTTTTTGTAATTATTACGTACGTTTATGTAGTTTTTAATGGTTATATATATATATATATATATATAGAGAGAGAGAGAGAGTAAGGTTCATGCGAGAACCACCTTTATTGCGAGAACCAATGTGAACACATCCTTAAATAGCTAAAAAAAACTTAAAAAAAACCTTAAAAAACCTAACCCCCACCCCCCAAAAAAAAACCTAACCCCCCCAAGCTAAATGCTAAAAACTAAACCCCACCGAAAAAACCTAAAAAAAACCTAACCCCCCAAGCTAAAATGCTAAAAACTAAACCCCCAAAAAACCTTAAAAAAAAAAAACACACACACACACAATTTTTTTTTTTTTTTTTACTATTTTTACATTAAAATCGCTACTTTTAGTAGCGATTTTTTTATAAAAAAAAAAGTGAAAAAAATTGTGTGTTTTTTGAGCTATTTTTATGTATTTTTTGTTGTGTTCACATTGGTTCTCGCGGTTCTCGCAATAAAGGGTGGTTCCTAACGGATCCTTCTCATATATATATATATATATATATATATATATATATAGGATAAAGATAGACAGAAAACCCTTTTTACATAGAAAACTCTGAAAACCCAAATGGGAACCCATTTTTACCCAACCTCCCGACATTTTTTTTTTTTGAAAAAAATCACACATGTAATATACATGTTTTAGAGTGTTTTGGTCCAAAAAAAACAAAAAAGCGCCGAAGGGATTTTTTTAAAAAAAATAAACAAAATTCAGTGCCTAACATGTGTTAGACAACAATGCTGAAAGTTGCTGAAATTTTTTTTTTTTTTTTTTAAAAGATCCCTTCGGCGCTTTTTTGATTTTTTTGGCCCAAAACTCTTAAAAACATGTATATTACATGTGTTAATTTTTTCAAAAAAAAAAATGTCGGGAGGTTGGGTTTTCTAGGGTTTTTCATATAGATAGGGTTTCCTATGTAGCCTTGCCCTATATATATATATATATTAAAAAAAAATTGATGTGGGTTTGTGTATTGAGTGCCCCCATAATCCACGTGTCAACCCATGCCCAAACTCCTGCCCCGCCATAACTCACGGTCTTAATAAAAAAAAGTGTCCCTGTACATCATAAACATAAACGATTGTTTTAATAAAAAAAAAAGTGTCCCTGTACATCATAAACAATTGTATTCAAAGATGGTATGGCATGGGAACGACAAGAAATAAAATAAAATAAAATAATGTTAAATTAGTTTTAAATAAACAATAACAAAAGATATAAGAATTTAAAGGTTCATATCCAAAAATAAACAATAACAAAAGATATATAAGAATTTAAAGGTTCAAATCCAAAAATAATAAACGATAATACCTCAAATTAAACAAGTGAGCTCGAACTCAAATTTCTGCTTGTTAATAATAAATGAGTCCAACTGAAGCACTTGTTTAACTTGGACCTGAGCTCGAATATCCTAGTGCCTACTACTTTTCTTTTTATTAAAAATCTGGCTAGTTTGTTGCTCACATGCATATATTACAATCATATGATAATCACTATTCTACTAGTGACATGAACTTGAAAGTATTTTATGGCTTGTCACTTTCTAAGGGGTTCTTTTCATGTTTTAGTAACTCAACAGACACCGGATTCACAGACCTAAATTTCTGGAATTTGTAGCAAGTAAGAGTGTTTTATTCCATTATGGACAAGCATACACTCTGGTCTCTGAATATACCAAAAGATATAATAAATAGATACATAAAAAAATTACTGTTTAAATACTTTAAGATATAATAAATATATGTAAGTATGTATAAAAGCTCATTGTGTAAACACTTTGAGATACAATAAACTTATTCACACCTAGTAGTTGATCTTATTTATAGAAAACAACGATTTATTGAATACTAAGAACGCATGTCAAAAAGACTTCCTTGAGATTTGAAAAGGTTGTCAACACAGGAATTTAACGACCAACAAATAGTGACTGGTTTGAGGAATCCCTGTTAGAGACCATAGCTGATGAATGGTTATCGACCATGGAAGGCTTCCAGTAAGACGAAACAGCCATCTTTGTGGGGAGTATAGGAAGGGGGGATTCATCGTTCAACACTTGAATAACCTGTCTCATAGATGGACGAACTTCAGAATCAGGGTGTACACACCATAACCCAATGATCATCAAATGTTTGATTTCTTCTTCGTCGAAGTCTGAACCTAGACGCGGATCTACTGCTTCCAAAAGGGTATCGGCCCCATAGAGCTCCCAAATCCATTCTAATAGCCATATTTTATTTTCTTGAGCCTTGTAGTCGATGGGTTTCCTCCCACACACTATTTCCAACACAACAACTCCGAAACTAAAAACATCTGATTCTTTGGTTGCCTTGCCAGTCATTGCGCACTCAGGAGCCATGTAACCCAAGGTACCAGCCAACTTTGTTGTTTGCCCACCTTTCTCGTGGTCAACCAACTTAGCTAATCCAAAATCGCCAAGCTTTGCATTAAAATTCGAGTCCAGCATCACATTACTTGATTTAATATCTCTATGTAATATACATTGCTCCCATTCTTCATGTAGATACAACAAAGCAGAAGCCAAACCATTAGCAATTTTGTACCTTGTTCCCCATGTCAACAAGCTTTTTCCTTTAAAGAGATGAGAATCTAAGCTTCCATTTTCCATATAGTGGTAAACAAGTAGGAGATTCCCTTTCTCGTGACACCAACCCATAAGTTGCACCAGATTTCGGTGCCTTAGTCGGCTAATGATCCTTACTTCTGATGCATACTCATTGATCCCTTGTTTTGAACTCTTTGACACCCTTTTGACTGCAACATATGTATTTGAATCTTCCAAAAAACCTCTGTAAACCGAACCGAAACCACCCTCCCCAAGCTTCTTATTCTCTGCAAAGTTATCTGTTGATTGAGCTAATTCGTGGTAAGAGAATCTTTTAGGTCCAGTACCCATTTGATATTCATTGTTCAAATCAACATCAAATCCAGTTTCCTCTACTTCTTCTTCCTTGTTTTTATTCTTCTTCTTCTTCTTCCACCACAAAGCAAACACAAGAAGAGCAACAAGAGTAATAACACACAATATTCCAACTACGATACCCACAACTAAGCCCACATTGCTATTCTTTCCAATCACTGGAGCAGGAGCCGGGCTTGGGGTTGGTGGCACATCGCTATCTTCATCCCCTCCTAAATTCGAGCTATCAAATGTCCAAGCTCGAACTTTACTATTCTGCTGTAGAGCTCCCGTAGCTCCTGAAAATCCGAATATAACCCATTCGGGCAACACTTGGCTGAGATCAACGCTGTAATAAAGTCCATCTTGACGAAAAGCTGCATTATTCCGAAAACCAGTGAAAGAAACACTAAGATTCTTCAAATCTGAATCATACTTGATCCAAGCTTGACACACCCCACCACCAGGTACATTGCTGGACCATTTCTGAGCTCTAACAGAAATAAGAGAGCTTATGGTTATACCCACATGGTCACCCATTGAAGTATTTTGAGGGGTTAATGGATCCCAAAGACGGTTCCAAAACGTATCAAACTCCACTGCAACAAACTGGCTTTTAACTGTTACATTAACCGGCAGCCCCATGGATCCACCGGTATGTATCTCAGAATTATTCTGAGCTAGAAAGAATGTGAAACCATCACCATAATAATTACGCCCATTTGAATCAATCACAAATGTGAAATTGGTAGTGAAGCTTGCTAGCTCACCAGAAGTGCTATTCCAAAGATGAAGCGGTCTGAAGTATGTTGCGCGTCCGGCTTGATTACTCACATTAGGGGTCAACTGGATCTCGCCTTGGGTGATATTAGCGCCCACACCTTCTATTATTGTGTCGCGACTTTGTGGAGTAATTGCTGTCAAATTGAAGGTAAGTGAGAGAGCAAAAGGGATCCAGAGAAGAAGGAAGTAAGTGATCAAATGGGTTCTAAAGGATACCATGATTGTCGAAACGTGTTTGGTGGATAGTTGCAGAGATGAATCATGAATCATTCGTGGCTTTGCGTTACCAGTTATAAAGGAGTTTAATGAGACTGAAACGTTACTTTCTGAGAACGTTCGTAAACGTCTAGACGGCAAAGACCCGGCTCAACTCTAATGAATCATTATGTCACGTCATGACCATGTCAAACCAAATCATATTATTTTTTTAAATAACATAATTTTGCAATAAACTTTCTTTAATCTAGAGTTCGGGCGTGTCGACATACTATAATTATAAGGTTGTGTTTGGCCTGAACAACAACATCATCATCATCATCGTACTCAGTAAATCCCACCAATAGCAAAGCTAAGCTAGGGTCTGAGGAGGGTAAGATGTAGATAGTCTTACCTCTACTCGATATGAATAGAGAGGCTGCTTCCAGTGAGACCACCGGCTCGATAGTAGTTTTGCATCAAGCGTTGGACATAAGGCACATAACACTCAACAATCGGGACAAAGGCCGATCATGTACCATTTTGTCTTTCGGCTATCAACGTCACCACATGATGAATAATTAACCGTCCGCCGTTTAAATAAATATGTCATTTACTTGTATACTAAGTTTTATAAACGGGTTACATAGTTCTAGTTCACTAACATATACATCCAATTTCCTACAATATTGACACAACTAGTTTAAGATTGTCAATAAATAGCACAACAAAATTAGTACAAGGGTAAAATATAATTTTCCAATATTACAATTCATAAAAACCTTGGGTAAAATATAGTTTTCCAATATTACAATCAATAAAAACCTTAGAAATACAGGTAAAATTGTATAAGGAAATAAAAATACAGGTAAAATTGTATAAGGAAATAAAAATACAGGTAAAATTGTATAAGGAAAAACCGTAAACTCCTTGCAGAATAAACACAAATATCCTTGAAAGTATGTAAGGCGCACCATATTTTTTTAATTCACACATAAGAATAGTTGCAAATACTCTATGCCTAATCCATCTCAATTGCAAAGGAAAATCTCCTTTACATTCATAAAACACATTAATATTCCCTATTTCGCAAATTAAATAAAGTTTTCGGTGATTTTTGCATAAGTGCATTAGTGTCACAAGAACTGGATTAAAGCATTGGGTCACTAATCAAATCAAGCATATTATATCTACACTGATATCTTTATGTTCGGTAATATAAAATTAGGAGTAAATTGCAAGTTTTGTCCAATATCTATATACCATTTTTCAAAAATTGTCATTTGCCGCAAAAGTTGACGAGTATATACTTTATATTTCAAAATCTTGTACGGCATTTCTTTTGAGCCTAACCCAGTTAAAATTTTCAGTTAAATCAAATTACACAAAGGTAATTTGGTCTTTTTACTCTCTCTCTCTCTCTCTCTCTCTCTCTCTCTCTCACACACACACACAGAATTTTACCAACCACCACCTCCCCCCACCACTACAACCACCCACCACCCCACAACCTTCTCCGCCACCACCCCCACCTACGGACCACCACGAATTCCACCATCACCACCCCCAAAGCACCTACCGACCAATCCTACTGCCATCACCACCCCCAAATCGGTGACGGAGATACATACAGGTTCATATCAAGATTGAATTGAATGAAGACAAATGTATGGTGATGAAATCTGTACACTTAATTCACAACTAATAGTACCAATTGTAAGATTAATTGGAAAACTTATACACCCATCCATAAATTTTGACTAGTCAAATTTGTGTGTGTAGGTTTTAACAAAATGCAAGATGCAATTACAACACCATAAATCAGAATTAATGACGCTTAATTCGCATTTAGTAACAGGCTCGCACACTCAATCTCCTTTAATTTTACACCACAACCCAACCAACCAAAATCACCACCACACCTACCATAACCATCGTACTCACGACACTCCACCATCACCACCGCACCCACCAGTCCACTACCCCATCGTAGTGTAAACCACCATCATCCCACAACCTCCACCATTGAACCCTTACCCCTAACCGCCACCGTACCACACCTGAAATGTCGTCCACCATCATCTCACAACCCCCACCTCTGAAACCCTAACCACCATCGCACCTGAAACCCCATCCACCTAAATTTCAGATATCCGAAGAGAGAGAGAGAGAGGGGGGAGAGAGAGACCGAAAGAGAAAGAGAGAGTTTTGAGTTTATATATGTTTTAATTTTTTTTTTTGTTTTATTTGATTAACATATTTTTTTAATTAAATGAATAAAATTACAAAAGTACTCACATCTGCCTACTAAAATTACAAAAATACCCTGATTTAACTGAAAAGTTTAATTAGGGTAGACTCAAATGACATATCATGCAAGATTCTGAAACATTAATTGCATAACTCGTCTTATTGACTTATTGTTTTTTCATAAAGACAATAAGTTAAAAAATGTTTGGCAATGCTAAAAGTGTTTTTTTTTTTTTAATTTTGGCTTTTTGATTAGAAGTAAAAAAAATTGTTTTTCAAAAGCCAGAATATCCTAGTCTTTTAAATGGCTTTTGAATTTTTTATCATTAAATTACCAATTTATCCCTCACCATTAAAATAACAACTAAACAGGAAAATTTATTCCATCATTTTTAGTCATTTTACTTTTCTAATTACAAAAGCTAAACCAAACACTTTTTTAAAAAAATTACTTTTGAAAAAGTTATAAGTTAATAAGCACTATTAAAAAAAAGTGTTTTTAGAGTTAAATAAGCAATCCCAAACACCCACTATACACTATAAACCCAGATTTTTCTTTCTTTGTACATTTCGCAATAAACTTCCTTTAGAGCTTGCAAAATGTTTTAGTGCTACGTATTAAAATAATTAGGTTGGCCTATATGTCACGTTTAAATAAAAGTGTCATTTATTTATGCATTGATCATACACATTTAATAAACGAGTTACATAACATCATGATGTAACAATAAAATACATCGCAGGATCCGTTTCAACAATATGACGATGTTTGCATTCAGCACAACCATTTTGTTGAGACGTGTACTGATACGAATAACAATGAAAGGCGCCATTATACTTAAAAATTTTGTGAACCGTGTGATTCACAAACTCGGTGCCACTATATAACGTGTATAGGAAGGGCAACATGGTAATTTACTAAATACTATTAAGAGTAAAATGCCCGGATAGCACTGTGGTTTTGTAAAATAATACTTATAGTCCACAACTTTTGGAAATTACACCGGTGTTTCCTATGGTTTGATAGTTTGTTACTCAGATAGTCCCTAAAGTGGATGTCCATTAGTTTTTTCTCCGTTAAATCTATATAAAATGAAAAAATTACCCATTGCTTTTATTAAAATATAAAAAAACTAACAGATGGACCCATCCTTATCTTATTTATTTCCTCACCTTCATATTTTCTTCTTCAACATTGCCTAAAACTCCATTATTCATCTACTAGATTATCACCCGGGAACTTCCCGGGTAGGAACTTTTCTTTGCTCAATTTGACTGGTCCATACACCCATTATTTCCAAGTTACGCTGACTACAAGAAACATCCACAAGCCTATTAAACAAAGGTTAATATTACATTAATTACAATAGGGTTCAAAGAAAGAAAACTCATCTTCTTTTATAACAAAGTAGTTACATATGAAAATATTAATAAACAGAAAGTAAAAGGATTGAACCTCCATCACAAGCTAAGGGTCAACCGTGATGCCCTTTATGCAGGAACAATTTTAAAGTTAAGTTAGTAACTATAATTACATTGTAAAATTAAATTTATTAAGGTGATTTCTAAGTGGTACCAGCAATCAACAAAAAATCACATGTAACATTAAACAACATAAAAGCCACCACTAATCCCTGGAACAGGCCGCTATAAGAAATAACAGAACTTCAACAGTTTGAACAGTAAGGTTGTGGTTCTGCAGAATAAGAAAAAGAAAAAAGGTACATTTTAATATAAATATAAATATATTATTATTATTATTATTATTATTATTATTATTATTATTATTATTATTATTATTATTATTATAAAGTGTAGCTTGTAAACCTTTCGTTGCATGATAGTACTCCAACTGGTTCAATTTCAACTGACCCTTGTATATAACAGTTCTGCAACCAAAGCCAAATCAATTAGATTCATTTACCCATATAAATTTTAAGAAAAATGATCAAAAATCTCATGAAAACAAACCAACATGATAAAGAACATATATAGAAGTCCAACGGGTCGTTTAGAATAAAAAATATTCTATAATTAATTCTAACAAACTTGTATAGAGTGGGTTCGGATCAGGACTATTATGCAAATGAAATATGTTCATAAGATGTCTATGAATTTTAGCCTGCTATCATAATTTATAAAACAAACCTCAATACGGATCTGGTTCATTGTTTCCATCCTATTGCAAAGCCTACTCCGGAGATAACGGCGAGAGTAGCGACGTGGTGGTGATCACATGTGGTCATTATATCTGCCACCGCCTCTGCAACAACATTAAGTGTGTCAAGTTTTTACTAAATTAACATATATCAATGGCATACCTGCTGATATATACACTCTGCAATAACTCATGTATACATAAACAAATAAAAAAGAAGCAACTTTAACCAACTTACGAATGGGTCAGTTCGGTCACACCACTCAAACGGTTGAAAATTGTCCAAGTTCAATTCTAATTAAGTACATATTTATTGTAGCAGCAGGCTAAAAGTTGCAAAAATCATAAACATGTATAACTATTTATAAAAATGAAAAGAAAAAAATGTAAACATGTCAACCCAGCATGACCCGTTACAGAAAACTTGTTTCAACCCGAAACCCTTTTTATCCATTATCTATATTTTGCCAACTCAATAACTTACCTCCGTTCTCTCATTCTCATATCAGTTGGTTTCTTCCGATTTTCCTCAGCAAAACAACTGTCAATTCCCTCACTTGAAAAACTTGACCATCCATCTGATATTTTGCTTCAGCAGCATCAGCAGGATCTACGAACTGCACAAATCCAAACCCCCTTGGCTCCCTGCACAAATCCAAACCCCCTTGAGATCACAAAGTCGTCACAGATTGTTTTTGTTACGAATTATAATACGTACCTGCTAGGTGGGAAGATTTCAGGAGCATGCTTAAGATAAAAGTTTTGAACCTCCTTAGCCATGAACATTGGGCGACCATCTTTGTCGGGAGTGGTTAACATAGCCATTACAAAACTAATTATATCAACTTCAAGTAGAAATAATCAGTTCCAAGAAAAGTAAATGGGTATTTTTTGTCCCTTCTTTCCAAATTCCAATATTAAAAGCATACCAAGCTAATTATAACCTCAACATGATCTTATGATACCTGAACTACACCAGTACCATTTAAAATAAGGATATATTTACCTCACCAAAGCTAGCCCATTCTAGACCTTCACAAGAAGTCTCGATTGCAAGAGGAAGAGTAATAGCTTGTACAAAATCCTCTAAAGTTGTGTACTCAGCCAATGTTACAAACTGTTTAGGACATCAAAGATACGAGAGTCGATAAGACTACCGTCGTTGTTGCCAAAAAAAATACACAAAATAATGTGACCGAATAACTTACCGGATATATTCTCATCACCACTGTTATCGGGTCTGTTGGAATCGGACAGATCGAAGACACTTAACCCTGAAACCGGAACCCTAACTATATCATGTCATCGTCGACGCTTTAGATCTGGTAGAATCTTAGCCTCCGCTAAGACTACCGTCGTCGTTACCTTGAACCACCGTAGGATAAACCCTAAATCAACCCCTCTCTCCGTCATCGTTCCTCTTCAGACCAACATCACCATCACCATCTTCCTCTTAGTTGAAGCCCCACTGCCGTCTGCCACCTATCATCTTTTTCTAAGTCGTCACTGCCATCATCACAACTCACTTTCTCTGCTTTAGAGGCTGGTTCCACATTAGCTTTTGTCTCAGATGCATCCTTATCAACGTCTTGTATAGAAACAGTTATAAGTAACTGGCTTGTGTGTGCAAAAGGGAGCGGCTATCGATTTTAGGGTTTCGATAGAATGAAGGAGAGAGAAGGGGAAGAGAGAAACAAAGGCTTTTCGGAGAGAGACGTAAGAATGCAATTTGAAATTTGATTTGGCCCGCCCAAACATTTCAGCATGTTTGAAACAATTAATAATACATAAAAATTGAAAATTCTCATAAAATTACACCTAGGAAAGTATGACGTGGACATGCTAGATTTGTGACACATGGGATAGAAAAGTTTTGCTTTATTATAGTAGAGATTTCTCCCATATGCGCCAACAATAAAACCACCAATTTCACCCAATTCACTACCACAAGCCTTCAATTCTCCACCCGCCAGTCAAATAATAATATGCGAAAACTCCATCACAAATCCACCAGCCTCACAGATCCAAACCTAAACCTAAAGAACTTGTATTCGGTTACCCCACAAACACCGTCGAACACCTCCACCACCGGGTACCCACTACTACCAACGAACACCTCCCGGAAAAATTAAGTGGGTTATCGGGGACCACCGTTTGTTTGTCTTCAAACCTGCACCTCTAGCGGTGTCTACGTTTCAAATGCCCACCTTATCGTCGTCATTTGCTTCCATCTCCACTACCGGTGGAAAGGGTTGTGTAGCGGCAATGGTCGTCACTGATGGAAAACGGGGCAAGGGACGGTGGTGTAGATGAAAGGGAGGGGTAAATAAGCAATTTTAGATGGACTTAACGGAGAAAACTAACGGACATCCACTCTAGGGACTATCCGAGTAACAAACTGTCAAACCACAGAACCGGTGTAATTTTCAAAAGTTGTAGACTATAGGTGTTATTTACAAAACCACAGGGATTATTCGGGCATTTTACTCTTATCCTAAATATGGATTTAAAGATTATTGTTACTGTACAAATGAATCCTTTGATTTGTTTTTAAAAGTTTCAAGCCTAAAGGTTTTACAAAGCACATGAATTTAACCCAACAACACGAAGATTCCAATCTCAACTCTAGAATATGGTTCTAAAAAAATATTGATCAATAATGGTATTTAACAATCAACGATCTAGAAAACTATAAACAGTGCCATACGATTGATCAGTTTGTGAGAGAGACGCTATTAGACGAATGGTTCTAGATGATGGAAGCAACACCAAAGACTGACAAAATGCGAGACGTCATATTTGATACCACTGGCATGCTTGAGGGGAGTACAGGGAGGGAAGCTTGAGAGTTCAGTACTTGAATCACTTGTCTCATCAATGGACGAAGTTCTACGTGTGGGTGCACGCACCATAGCCCGACTATCATTAAACGACTGATTTCCTCTTCTACAAATTCTGACCCTAGATGGGGATCAACTGCTTCCATAAGATTATTAATCCCATGGAGCTCCCAAACCCATTCTATTAGTGGTGGTGGCTTTTCTTGAACCTTCTCAATCGATTTTTGACCACAAGCTAATTCCAATGCAACAACTCCAAAACTAAAAACGTCTGATTCTTTGGTTGCCTTGCGAGCCAACATCATTGTTTCTGTGTCTTTCTCGTGGTCAATCAACTTGGCTAACCCGAAATCACCAAGTTTTGCATTGAAGTTTGAATCCAACAACACCTTACTCGGTTTAATATCTCTATGCAAAACACATTGCTCCCATCCTTCATGTAGATACCATAAAGCAGAAGCCAAACCATTAGCAATTTTGTACCTTGCTCCCCATGTCAGCAAACTCTTCGCGTTGAAAAGATGTGAATCTAAACTTCCATTTTCCATATAGTCGTAAACAAGCAAGAGTTCGCCTTTCTCATGACACCAACCAGTGAGTTGGACCAAGTTTTTATGTCTTAATTGGGTAATGATCCTAACCTCCGAGACGTACTCCTCCATCCCTTGTTTGGAACTCTTCGATACCCTTTTGATTGCAACGTATGTGTTTGAATCTTTCATAAACCCTCTATAAACCCGACCAAAACCTCCCTCTGCAAGCTTATTGTTCTCCGCAAAGTCGCTAGTCGATTCAGCTAATTCAAGGTAACTAAATTGTTTTGGCCTGGTGCCCATTTCAAATTCATTGTTCATCTCAACATCAAATCCAATTTCTTCTAATTCATCCTCCTTGCTCTTCTTCTTCCTCTTCCTCCTCCTCCGGAATGCGAATGCAAATGCAAGCACAGCAACAAATGTAATTGTGACGCTTAATCCAGTGACTAATCCGGCCTTACTGTTTTTCCCTTTTCCTGTATCAGGGCTCGGGATTAAAGTATCATTACCCGGGCTCGGGTTGAAAGAATCAGGGCTCCCAACTGGTGGCTCCTCCGTGTTTCTATCAACCACAAAATCCGAACTATTAAAACTCCAAGATCTCACCGTATTTCTCTGGAACAAAGCTCCTGTTGCGGCTGAAAACCCGAAAATAACCCATTCAGGCAATTCACGCCTTAGATCAACCGTGTAAACAAGTCCATCTTGGCGTCCCACCGTATTATTTTCAAAACTCGTGAAGGAAACACTCAGATTTTTAGAAACCGCATCATATGTAATCCAAGCTTGACACACACCCCCACCAGTTACATTACTGAACCACTTTTGAAACCGAGCAGAAGACACCGAACTAACATCAATCCCCACATGATCACCCACGATAACATCCCTCCCTTCTACTGGATCCCATCCAGAGTTCCAAAACGTATCGAACTCCACTGCGACAAAGCGGTTACTCGCGTTATTTGGTGTGGAAATAAACGGAAGCCCCATGGCTCCACCTTGGCTGATTACAGAATTATTGTCCGCTAGAAAGAACGTAAGGCCATCACCATAAGAACTACTCCTGTTTGAATCAATCACAAACGTGAAATTGGTAGAGAAGCTTGCTAGCCCCCGCGATCGGTTGTCCCAAAGATGAAGTGGGCTGATGTATGTGGCTCGTCCGGAGTTGAAACTCTGATCAGAAGCAGTCATATTTCTGGTCAACTGGATTCCACCATCGGAGATACTAGCTCCATTACCTTGTATTACTATGTCTCGATTCTGATTTTGTGGATTGATATTTGTTAAACTGAAGGTGATTTGGGCAGCTGAAAAGTTGGAGAGAAGAACAAAGCATGTGATCAAATGGATTCTGGAGATCACCATGATTGGTAGAACTTGAAACATTCATGGGTTTGGTTTAGTTGTTAGAAATCGATCGAGTTTTTTGATCATCAGTGATTGTTGAAACATAAAACATTCATGGCTTTCTTTTGCTTGTTTGAAACACATCGAGTCTCAGGCCATGGGGTTGGCTTACTTGTTTAAAAGTCAAGACGATCAAGACCTGGTCTCAGAGTCTCAGGCCAGGTACAACTTTCCGAATCTTTATTAGTGAAGTGTGACGTAATAAATCATTTCAATAATTAATAATGGTAAGCTTTTTAATTTTCTTTCGATATATAACGTATGTTGAATTTTCTTTAGGAATTATTGGTGAAGTGTGACGTAATAAATCATTTCAATAATTAATAATGGTAAGCTTTTTAAGGGTGTTAGGAGTGGTTAAACACTTTGGAGTGCCAAACCAAAAAACCGATCAATCAGAGTGCGTCATGTCAATCAATCAAAAGTGTTTAAATTTTGCTGAAAAGTGTTGGCAATGGTTTAAACACTTGGTGAAGTGGTAAACTTTAAAAAAAAGGAAAAAAGTGTGATTGGTTGAGAGATGGCATGGACCCCACCCCACAATACCCTCTCTCTCATACACTCCCTCTCTCTCTCTCCTGCTCCCCGGATCGTCAACCTCTCCCCGCACCACAACCTTCACCGATCGGCAAACCCACCGGCGGCGGTATTACCGCGCGGCAAATGCGGTTTGCCGAGTGGGTTTGCGGCCCGCTCCGAACACCCTAATTTTCTTTCGATATATAACGTATGTTGAATATTCTTTAGGAATTATTGGTGAAGTGTGACGTAATAAATCATTTCAATAATTAATAATGGTAAGCTTTTTAATTTTCTTTCGGATATAACGTGTGTTGAATTTTCTTTAGGAATTACTGGTGAAGTGTGACATAATAAATCATTTCAATAATTAATAATGGTAAGCTTTTTAATTTTCTTTCGATATATAACATGGGTTTTTTTTTTTTTTTTTTTTTTTTTTAGAACGGCTTGTTGGTGATGGCGGTGGAGCTCCGCTTACACCCCGGGCCAGCCTGTACTGATTACCCGTCTACCTAGGATCGGGGTTCTCCCCCGGGTAGAACTCCCGCAAGTGGTAAATATGACTCCGACCGGAATCGAACCCTCAACCTCCACTTGCACCTCCATGTAGTCCCCAGGCAATTGCCAGTTGAGCTTCACTTCATTGGCAATATATAACATGTGTTGAATATTCTTTAGGAGTTATTGGTGAAGTGTGACGTAATAAATCATTTCAATAATTAATAATGGTAAGCTTTTTAATGTTCTTTCCAATATATAACGTGTCTTGAATATTCTTTAGGAATTATTGGTGAAGTGTGACGTAATAAATCATTTCAATAATTAATAATGGTAAGCTTTTTAATGTTCTTTCCAATATATAACGTGTCTTGAATATTCTTTAGGAATTATTGGTGAAGTGTGACGTAATAAATCATTTCAATAATTAATAATGGTAAGCTTTTTAATTTTCTTTCCAATATATAATGTGTGTTGAATTTTCTTTAGGAATTAAGGTCTCGTTTTTTTTTTAATTACGATATAGATATTCTGTTTCATCATTATTTACGATTAGAAGTTGATTTGGAATTAAGGTTTTTATAATCACTCTCTCCCAATGTTAAAGGGTTCTAAAATCCCTCTTGGTTAACATGCTAACTTAGGCAAAAAAGAATAAGAAATCAATGTTAATTATTATGAATGTTTATTTTAGCTAAGAAGTTAATGAAATGTTATTGTTATTATTATTATTTAGTTTGTACTTTATTTAAATATTTAATATTAAAATAATTAAGAAAATGGTGGGTGAGATAAAGTTAAGAAGGTTAAGCAATTTTTTTAAGATGAAGTGAAGTAAAAAAAGAAAAAAACGGATGATATGACGCTTATATGAAGTTAAAAAAAGTTAAAGTACACCTCATTATAATATTCGTATCAAACTCATGGTTAGTCGAATCCAAAACACTAAGATCGACTTTCATCTGTATTGCCTTACTGGAGAGCGAGAGCAAAACCAAATCTATTTTAAATGCCTTATTGGAGAGCAAAATCAAATCAATTTTAATGTGATAGATTTTTTTATTCTCAATTTCCTAAGAAGTAGGGTGTTTTTCGGTGTTTTCTCTTTTCGGATTTCCGGTTTTTTGATTTGGTTTGTTTGGGTTTTTGACTGCTAAAAATGAGCCAATAACCGACCCATTTAAATTCTGATTGGTCAGGTTTGGGTTAGTTCAAGTAAGGTTTTTCGATTTTCAATTTTAAATGTAAACTGAAAATAAATGTATCTTTTTTATATATATCATCAAAAATCATATTGCCACTAAACAAATGTCATCAAAATTCAAAAATATTTGACAATATGATCCCATATAATGTTCAAAAGTCTCCTAACTTTATGTTCTAAAAGTAGAGATTCCAAACAAAACACTAATAAAAAAAGGATAAATGTTTAGGTTTTTTTTTTTCGGGTTTGGTGTTACGGGAATTTCAGTCCGGGTTTTTAGCTTTGAAAAAGTGACTTGATAACCAACCCATTAAAGGTTTAGGTAGGTCAGGTTCGGGTTTTTCAGGTATTTCCTAGTTCGAGTTCTGGTTTTGAATAAAAATGGACAACCTTACTCAAAAGTAAGACCAAGATTTTCACTAATTACTCATTTTTTATGTTGCAACTCCGATTGCAGATTAGGGGTGAGTTCGTTAAGGTACACCTCATTATAATATTCGTATCAAACTCATGGTGAGTCGAATCCGAAACCCTAAGATCGAGTTTCATCTTTATTACCTTTGTCACACCCCCAAAAATCCACACGCGGAGTATCACCGCTTGGAGGCGTGACATGACCAGGATCGAGCCACCAATCATATTGAACAACGTAATTAAGTACATAAAACCAACCACAATACAATTGGTGACCAAAAGCTAGTTAACCAAGTTCAAATTAAACAGCGGAAGCATCAAATGTAAAACCAAAACATAAGTAATAAGTTCATAAGTTTAAATGTTAAACATAGGACTCGACAGTCCATGTCCCACAACGACCACGCCTCCCTGTGCAAGCTCCATAAGCATCTAACGACCTGTAAGGCATGTAACAACGAGTCAACAATAAAGTTGAGCGAGTTCACAGTTGGGTGTTTGTTTTAAGTTGTTTTCGAAACGTGGTTTGTCTTTTGCTGGCTTACTTGCCATGGGGGTTACCCCATAGTTGAAAATATGATTAACCAATTCTTTCTTTCCCAAACCATGACCCGTGGGGGCTTCCCCATGTGAACCACTAGACCGTTAACATATCGACAACTGACGAACAATAGTTGTGCCCTACGTCAATGTTCTATCATCATTGACAGTTTGCCATAGTCCATTAGTACACGCCCGTCCGAACGGCACGATGTGAGGTTTGTTAAACCTAATAGCGCTATTAACTAATGACCCGCTCGCCATTGGCCTCGGCGATTAAGTCGATATAAAATGAGGGACTTAATGATAGAGTTTTGTCTAGTAAGTTTTAAGGTTGTTGTCCTACCCAAGGAGTACGAACGTACGTATTCTACCCAAGGAGAATACGCAGGATTTATATTGGCATCCTACCTATGGAGGATGGCGGTACATATCCTACCCAAGGAGGATATGTAGGTTTCGTTTTAATTCATTAACTCATTCCCAACCACCGGGAATCCCATGCCTTAGAAAGTGTGTGAACTCACCTTTGGTTGCTCGGTTAGACTCTCAACAATAGCTAACAGTCAAGGTCGGTCAATCACGTCCTAGTATGATTACCACTTAGTTTATTAGTGACTTCAAATAAGCACGAAGTTCCTACACACATCTATCACATAACATGCATCACTTTAACGGTTCATGCCCATATAAACTTCCCATCTATTCCCGTTCATAAGAAAACATACGACATTGCACATAACACTTTTAATGACATATAATAGGTTAGATCATTCTCAGATAACCTACCCGACATTTAGACACGCAAATTACTACTTATGTTGTTTTAGCTTTTACATTCAAAACTGGGCTGTTTTCAGGAATTTTAGTAAAATAGTTACCCTGTTCCAAAAATTCCTAACTTTTTACAGAAGGTCTTAAACAATCCAAATATTATTGTGTAAAAATCTCGGGATCCAATCCATTACCAATATTTTATAAAAATTCATTTACCGGACTGCAATCAGATTCATCACTTTCTGACTGCAGTCCACGGAATAATTCATTTAAATTTATCATAAGTCCGATTTATGAAATTCCAATGGGAGAATTACTACGACATCAGTGTCCATCTACAGTACAAATTTCGTGACCTAATTCTACAAAGGTTTCAAGTTATGATGAAAAACATAACACATATTTTCAGCAGTAAAAACGCAGCTTTTGCTGCTGTGAAAAACGACCCTTTAAAAATAGCAAACGATGTCCAAAAATTATGATTCCAGTGCCATTAGAACCGTATTTCGTAATAACACATTATAGACTCAAGAAAATCAGTTTTTCGTTAAATATCGACCTGTTTACAGCCAACTGAAGTTGGCTGTAAATGTTTGGACAGAAGCTGTTTTCAGCTTATAGCGCTCTAACGCGAGTTCTATTCGTTCTGTTAACATGTTTAGTGATCAACAACGACATTTAACATTAAAAAGTAATCATCAAGTAATCAACAACATATCAGAACAACTTTATTTCATCAAGATTTCATCTTATTTCATCATCATGTTAGCTTTATGTTCAAGACTTATGTTTATGATCTTTTAGTGTTCTTCATCATAATATAACTATTAACCATCAACCAAATGGGAAGTAAACAAAGATCAAAGGAGCTTACAACTAGCTTAAAGCTAGGGAAGAACTCTAGTGAACAAGATGATGAGAATGGTGTGAGAAAGCAAGTAAGTGAGCTCCTAGGTGAACCACAAGCTCCAAGCTTCACAAGGCTCCTTCTAATACTTGAATGGGACTTGAAAATGGATGAAGGTGGTTGAGTTATGGTGGTGATGGTGGCGGTTATGGTGAGGCCGAGAGAGGGAGAGATAGATGTGAGAAGATGGTGTGATCTTGTGAATGTGAGAGAATGATATGGAGAGATCTCTTATAGATATACACCATACTCATGATCTTGTCATCCAATATTTTGCCAATATACACAAGCAAGATCCAATAAAATAAAGGAAATCAAATCTTGGTGGGGTCCCCCCATATGGGGCCGTAAGTGAAGAGAGGGGGGGGGGGGGGTTAAGTGTAAAATTTCATGGTAGATGGTAATTATTAGTTCAAATGCAAGTATATGTTTACATATGTTAGTTACTAGAGAATTTAGTGGGTGTTAGGGTGTTCGGGGATCATGACTAGCCAAGAAATAATTAAACAATGTTTCTTGCAATATTTTGGTGTCCCGGGTAATGTCCGGTTGTTCGGTTAGATACCGTTCCGTTAAAGTGCTAAGTTATTTCATATAGTGTCCTATATATATCTTTTTGTAACATTTTCAATTCCCAACACTTAGGAAAAACATTCAGGACCATTCAGTCAATTTACTGCACACGACTAGTATGTTAACAAGTACATGTAAGTATGACGCAGTAATCAGAAAGCAGTTAAGTAATTCAACACAGTCATCAAGCACTTTAATTAACATTAATTAATCGTACGGATACATGTAATTATGAGGGTTGTCACATTCTCCCCCTGTTAAGAAAATTTCGTCCCGAAATTTATCACGTGGTTACTGAGGAAGCTAGTTAAGTTGCGTGGTTTACTGGTTTTCCTGGGGTGTCACATCATCCCCCCGTTGGTTTGGAATTTCGTCCTGAAATTCTGCAGTAGCTTCAGCCTCAGTAGTGGTTGTATTTTTTTTCTTAAACAGCTGGGGATACTTGAGTTTCATTTGGTCTTCTCGTTCCCCGGTATACTCTGGGCCACGACGGGAATTCCAACGAACTCGAACAAGAGGTATTCTGGTACGCTTGAGAATCTTAACATCTCGATCAGTAATCTCTACTGGTTCCTCGACGAATCGCAGCTGATCGTCGATAGTGAGTTCCTTGAGAGGAACTATGAGAGTCTCATCTGACAGACACTTCTTCAGATTCGACACATGGAAAACATCGTGAACTCCGCTGAGTTCGGCCGGTAGATTCAGCTTGTAGGCGACTTTGCCAATTTTCTCAATGATTTCGAACGGTCCGACATAGCGCGGATTGAGTTTGCCTCGTTTGCCAAAACGAACTACTCCTTTCCAAGGTGAGACTTTGAGTAGCACTCGATCCCAAACCTGGAACTTGAGTGGTTTCCTGCGCTTGTCAGCGTAGCTTTTCTGACGGTCACGAGCTGCCGCCATTCGTTGCCGTATCTGAGCAATATTCTCGGTTGTATCTACTACAAGTTCTGGGCCAGTGATTTGACTGTCGCCAACCTCTGCCCAACAAAGAGGTGATCGGCACTTCCGTTCGTACAAAGCCTCGAACGGAGCGGCCTGGATACTGGTGTGGTAACTGCTATCATACGAAAACTCCACTAACGGGAGGTGTTTTTCCCAGCCATTACCAAAGTCGATTACACATGCCCTAAGCATGTCTTCAAGGGTTTGAATGGTGCGTTCAGATTGCCCATCTGTCTGTGGATGATATGCCGTGCTCATGTCTAATCGAGAACCAAAGGACTTGTGCATAGCTTGCCACAACTCAGATGTAAAACGTGAGTCACGGTCAGAAATGATGGAGGTTGGCACTCCGTGCCTTGATACCACTTCCTTTAGGTAGATGTCTGCTAGAGTAGAAAACTTGTCGGTTTCCTTGATAGCCAAGAAGTGTGCAGACTTAGTCAATCGATCCACTATCACCCAAATAGTGTCATTTCCGCGTTGGGATCTAGGCAGGCCAGTAACGAAATTCATGGAAATTTGCTCCCATTTCCATGTCGGGATCTCTGGTTGTTGGAGTAGGCCTGATGGTTTCTGGTATTCGACCTTGACCCTAGCACAAGTCAAGAATTTACTGACGTAGGTTGCTATGTTGGCTTTCATACTAGGCCACCAATACGTAGTCTTGAGATCATGGTACATCTTATCCGAACCAGGATGTACTGAGTAACGAGACTTGTGCGCTTCATCCATCACAAGCTCGCGTAAGTTTCCGTAAAGTGGGACCCAGATGCGCCCGTTTACATAGTAGGCGCCGTCTTCCTTTTGTTCTAACCGTTTTCTTGATCCTCGTAGGGACTCCGCCCTGATGTTCTCTGCTTTCAATGCTTCAACCTGAGCATCTTGTATCTGGGTAGGAAGACTAGATTGGATGGTAAGTTGTAACGCTCGCACACGTTTAGGTATAGTATCCTTTCGACTGAGGGCGTCGGCCACAACATTGGCTTTGCCAGGATGGTACTTGATTGCACATTCGTAATCATTCAAGAGCTCGACCCATCGACGTTGTCGCATGTTTAGCTCCTTTTGCTTGAAGATATGCTCGAGACTCCTGTGATCGGTGTAAATGGTGCACTTGGTACCGTACAGGTAATGTCTCCATATCTTAAGTGCGAAAACAACTGCTCCCAATTCCAAGTCGTGTGTAGTGTAGTTCCTTTCGTGAACTTTAAGTTGGCGCGATGCGTAGGCAATGACCTTGTCCCGTTGCATCAACACGCAACCAAGTCCTTGGATGGAAGCGTCGCAATAAACCACAAAATCATCTGTGCCCTCAGGAAATGAGAGGATAGGCGCGCTACAAAGTCTATCTTTTAAGTGCTGAAATGCGGATTCCTGTGCATCACCCCAACGATAGGTGACACCCTTCTGAGTTAGTGAAGTGAGAGGTTGTGCAATCTTTGAGAAATCCTTGATAAACCTTCTGTAATATCCTGCCAAACCCAAGAATTGGCGGATTTCTGTTGGTGTACGGGGTGCAGGCCAGTTCTTAATCGAGTCTACCTTGGATAGATCAACATGAATCCCATACTTGTTTACCACGTGGCCTAAGAAATGGACTTCACGAAGCCAGAAGTCACATTTCGAAAATTTGGCATACAACTGCTCTGCTCGAAGAAGTTCCAAAATAAGCCTCAGGTGTTGCTCGTGTTCTTCCTGACTCTTCGAATAGATCAGGATGTCGTCGATGAAAACTATGACAAACTTATCCAGGTAAGGTTTGCACACTCGGTTCATGAGATCCATGAAGACCGCAGGGGCATTCGTCAATCCGAAAGGCATAACAAGGAACTCGTAATGCCCATAACGAGTTCTGAATGCTGTTTTGGAGACGTCCTCATCTCGGACTCTCAGCTGATGGTATCCCGATCTCAAATCAATCTTAGAGTAATAGCTCGACCCTTGTAACTGGTCGAACAAGTCGTCTATACGTGGAAGAGGATAACGATTCTTCACGGTCACCTTGTTAAGTTCGCGATTGTAACATCCGTGCTTGTAATCATTGTGAACAGTTCTATTATCAATAAAACAATGTTATTTGATCCCAATGTTTGTTTGGTTGTGTTTTACATTTTTCGTGTTTTGACTTTTATGTAATTTCAAACTCTACATCGCTTTCTGGAGAGTTTTACGCAAACTGATGCGTAAACGTAATCAGTTTAATACGACAAATACTCTGGAACATCAACATATACTTAACATACCTTAAATAACCTTTACATAACTTAGAAATAAGTTTTGAGGTGTTCGGTGTGCTAAAATAAACTTTTGGGACATTCAGGGACTAAAAGTGTCAAAAAGTGCACAAGTTTGCACTTTCGCGCATAACTTACGTTCTGAATACATCCGGACATCCAAAAATTTATGTAAGCACTAAAATATTTTATTTTAGTGTTTGGCATAAGAAAAATCCATTCGTCACGCCATCTGGATCGTTTTTCGCGCTTATGCGCATTCCGTCGTAATTAACCGAACATCGCAACCGTACGGCTAAACAAACCGACATCCGATATATTTTTGAGCACATTTTAAGTTCCCTATACTTTAACTTCATTTTAGAGCTTTGAAATGGGGTTAACGGGGCTTAAACGTGTCAAAAATGCATCGAAAACCAAGTTAGGGGGCTGCAGGGACCAAAACTGACATTCTGCCAAACTTCATTTGTTGCGGACCGTAAGGGTTATTTGTTACGGTGCGCAACAAATGCCCAGATGCAGCAAATCGTTTCTTGGCTGCTGTTTTCAGCTCTTAACCCCTCCAAAAGCCAAGTACACGTGTCAAAACCCTATGGTGAGTGCCCAATTAGTTACCACAACATCTTGACAAGTGTACGGGCTAGATCATTCCCTCTTTTCCAAGAAACGATCCTAACGGTGGACCGAAAACTATAAATACCCAACCCACTTCACTTCATTTCTCACAAGAATCTGATCATTTGTGCTCTAAGTTGAAACCTTTGTTTCATACCTGAGCTATTTTGATCTAGATTAGCATTCGGGGACCCTTCGTAAGTGTTCCTTCGTTCTTTTATTGCTTTTCGAGTCCGAAAGTCAAACTTTGTTTGACTTTCTGCATTGACCAGTTTATGGTCGATGCGAAGTTCGTTTGAACTTCATAACGTGAGCGTGATCACGATGGTTATAGTCCCTAGTGACTATACCTACTGATTACCACATTATCTAGTCTCAGTGACGAGCCGTAGTTTCGGCCAGAATACGTATTCTTGCGTATTTTGTAACCAAACTACTTATGGGTATCAAAACCGTTTGTTTTGATACCAAACCTGTTTTCTAAACTTAGTTAAGCATGTTTTAACATGCTTAGCTCGTCACTTTTAGTTTTGTGCTTGTCTAGGGTCGTAAGGGTAAGCGATCTAATAAATCGCTTATACCTTCGAACCCGACCCATTTGGTCGATCATTAGGATCCGACCAAACACATTAGGTGACCGTAGCATATAGGGAATAACCTTCCGGGGTTATACCTTATGGTCGCTTCGTTTAAGTAGTTGTATGATAGGTAGTTTATATGCCTTAGGTAAATTACCAAAATACCCCTTTGATGCCAAAATTCGTTTTAAACATATGTAACATAACTTTTGACATCTAAACTGATTTGACAACCATATTAGACATGTTAAGGCATATTTTACTTGTCATAGGACTAGTTAGGCGTTCCGAACGCGTTTTACGCGAACGACGCGTTAAAGTAGCATGAGCTACCTAAACGGGTCGTAATGGGTCACAAACACTTAGGTTAAGTTTCGTTTTAGTATGTGGGCTTTGTTAAACCATATCACACGAGTCTCCATACTCGTTTGGTTTACGAACCCTCATTCTATCTAAGTCTTCCGATATAGGTCCGGTTTATTAACATAGTTACCTATATTAGGTGCCGTTTGATTCCGTGATCTCTTGCATTGCTTGGTGGTTATCTTAGGACTTCTGAGCAATTTCAAGTGAGTACATAGACCCCTCTTTTACTGTTTTCCAAACTGTTTTGGGGTGAAACACATGTGCCTACTTGTTACTTTCATGCTTTCCTGTTTTCACATCATATACCTGCTATGTTTGTTAGTACATTATAGTACATGATTTCATTACGTTTCATGCTATGTATGTCCATTGTGTGCATACTTAGTACATTGTTTTACATTACATTTCTGCTATGTATGTTAACTGATAGCATGCTAGCACATTGATTTACATGACTTTTTTGCTTTGTATGTTAACTTAGCATACTTAGTACATTGTTTTTATATAACATGTTCACTTTTGCTATGACATTTGGTTTGCACAAACGAGACTATTATACGTTCATTAACATTAGCTACGCCGCACGGTAGTAAGTACTGGTACCATAGGACTTGACAAATCCCATTCCTGACATCCCGGGTTTGTTTGGATGTAAGGAATGACTGAATCCGAAAACATTTCTTTTGATAACCTTGACTGAAAGGGTTATCCGACTGTCTCAAGGCTTGAATGTATGCGTTAACTTACCACATAAATGTTTGTATCAATGTAACATGTATTACTTTGCGAAACATAACTTTTTGATACATTCAAAATACTTTGTTTTGTACATTTCTACATTTGGACTATTTGACAATACTTTACTTACAAGACATAACATTTGTTACACATTACTTGACTACTTTTGGACTATCAACATTTGACATGGTCTATACAAGGACTTTTGACAATTGGTTTAAACATAGACATTATACATTGTTGGTTGGTTAAGTGACTTAAGTAACGAAATGTGAGTAATATGATACAAGCATGGTGGATACGCCGCTGGTACTTCCTATATATAAGTGTTTGTATTATATTACATATCATAGCGTTATTTAAATCATTGATTTTGGACTTATACATTTTATACAAGTAACATGTTTTCACAAGACTTTGTTTTACAATACGGTTTATTTTATACAACTCATTTTACATGGTTATTCATTTAACCATACATTATTCTTTTACTTATACATATCATCTGAACTTATTGTTTTTCAAGCGATTTACAAAACAAATCAAATTACAAGGTTCATGACTAAACATTTTCTTAAACTTAAGTCATGAATCTTATTTTCACAAACCTATGTATCTCACAGGCATTTTTATGCTGACGTACCTATTTTCACATGTGTTTTCAGGAGCTTTTCCGTAGGATGATGATCGTGACACTAGGGCGGACCTGTGCCTTAGAGATTTAAAATGAAGGAAGACTTAGTTTAATTATGTTCTAAACTCTTTAATTTCTGTTTAAGACAATGAAACTCTTATGTTAATAAATAAAATACAACTTTGAATGCCATGGTTATGAAACAATTAATTCTGTTACAACACTCCCCGACGTTTTCCGCCACGTCTTGTATGTTATACGTGGTCGGGGTGTGACAGAAGAGTTGGTATCAGAGCCAATGGTTATAGGGAATTAGGTTATTAGTAATGCTTTGACCTAGACTATAACCTTTCTAGGACCCTAACACAAGTTATCTTGTGTTTAGATTTTAAAACATGCACATCACCTATCCTTAGGTGATTATCAAAACAAAAACCAAAATTTTCCAAAACGATTTTATTTTTTTTGAAAAACAATCATCTGTTTTTGAATGATTTATTACAAGGTTTTGAACCCTCTTTTGTAAGGTTTTGAACCCTTCCAGTTTGACTAAATTTTTGGCCTTGTGCCTTCAAATTTTCAAAATCTCGTCAACGTTTTGGGTTTTAAATAATGTGAACACGTGCAAACTGGAAGAGTGAATGCCTGTATTCTGGGTTTTCTGACTAGGCAAGCACTTCGTATACATCTCATCAGACGCGAGACCAGTTGTGCTTACCTGGGAATTCTTGGGATGAGTGTTCACTTATAGGCGAGCATGTCTTCGTGATACATTATTTTTGATCCATTTACTTTGATTAGTCACTGTGTGTCGTTTGTTTGCTTGGTAATGCGGACAAATGACCACCATCTTTGCTTTTGTTGATTTTGTTTCATCTCGTTCTCTTCATCCAACCATCTCACTTGTTTCTTTTCATGTTCCTCTTTTAGAATGCCTCCTCGACGCGAACACCAGATAGCAACTGCCGAACTGGCAGAAATCATTTCGGAGCAGATGGCTGCTCAGTTCCCAAATCTCTTTGCTCAATGGCACGCAGCCAACAACAAAAACAATGCTCCATGCAAATACAAGGACTTTAGCTCGGCTAAACCACTCAAGTTTAGTGGTTCTGAAGGAGCGACTGGGCTTCTTCAATGGTTTGAGAGCATTGAGAATACTTTCCGCCACGTGCAGTGTCCGGATAATCGCAAGGTCGAGTTTTCTTCGAGCGTATTTCAGAAGAGGGCTCTCACATGGTGGAACGGGGTTATGAGAGACAGGGGTGCAGAAGTTGCTCTAGCACAGACATGGGCTCAACTCAGGGCCCTTATGATGAGGGAATTCTGTCCTCGCCATGAACAGCGAGCGTTGGAGAAAGAGTTTGATAATTTGAAACAAGATAGTGGTGAGCACAGGGCATATACTGACAGGTTTGAGGAGTTGAGTCTGCTTTGCCCAACTATGGTTACCCCACTCGACAAGGCTATCGAAAGGTACATCGACGACCTACCTGACTCAGTACAAGACATCCTTACTGGGAGTAACCCTACCACACTCCGTCAGGCGATCGAGTTAGCAGCGACATTGACTGAGTCGCAGGTTCGAAAGGGGAAGCTGCACAAAAAGGGTGACAAGGGTAAGAAGCAGGTGTCTGATAAGGAAGATAGCAAGAAAAGTCAAAACAAGAAGGGAAAGAATTCTGGAGGGTCTAGGAAGCGGAAGGCTTCCCAAAACTATGCCGTTACTGCACAGGCCCAAGCTGCACCAAATCAGCCTGCGCAACCACTAGCCAAGAAGCCTTATCTTGGCACTGCACCTTTGTGCAACAGGTGTAACGGCCATCATCAACCACACCTCCAGTGTCGTCAGTGCACCAACTGCGGAAGATCTGGTCATCTTACTGCCGCCTGCCGCATTCCTGTTAACCAGAACCAGGCAGTTCAGAACCCGGCTCAACAAGTTGCTCAGCCTCTTGCTCAGCAACAAGGTCAAGCTGCACGACCTCATTTTCCTCCTGGTTCGTGCTACAATTGTGGGGATCTGACCCACTACAGGAACCGGTGCCCAAGGCTAGCCAACCAGAATCAGAATGCGAACCCGAATCAGGCTCAGGCTCGAGGTCGAGCTTTTAACTTGAATGCCCAAGAGGCGCAAGCGGACGATAATGTGGTGAACGGTACGTTCTTTATTAATAATCAGCCTGCATCTGTTCTTTTTGATTCGGGTGCCGACAAGAGTTTTGTGTCATTGTCTTTTGAGCCATTACTTCGCGTGTCTAGAACGAAACTAGGTAAACCTTTGACAGTAGAAGTTGCTAGTGGTGAACCCATTGTTCTTGATTCTGTTCTTCACAACTGCCAGTTGAACCTTAACGATCATCTTTTTCCTATTAACCTCACGCCTATGCAACTTGGAAGCTTCGACGTCATTGTGGGTATGGATTGGTTATCCAAGCATCACGCTGAGATAGTTTGTTCTGAGAAGATTGTTCGTGTGCCGCTTTCGACAGGCGAGATCCTACAGGTTCAAGGTGAGAAACCTACCGGTGGTCTCAAACTCATGTCTTGTTTTAAAGCTCGGAAGTATCTGCGGAAGAACTATGTGGCTTTCTTAGCACATGTTACAGCAGATAAAGGCAAGGGTAAGTCTATTTCAGATATTCCTGTCGTTCGGGATTATTCCGAAGTTTTCCCTGAAGAGTTACCTGGTCTACCTCCAGCACGCCAAGTCGAGTTCCGCATTGATCTCGTACCTGGTGCAAATCCCATTGCCAGAGCTCCATATCATCTTGCACCGTCTGAGATGCAAGAGTTGTCTAAGCAGCTTCAGGAGCTTTCTGACAAAGGCTTTATCCGTCCCAGCTTTTCACCCTGGGGTGCTCCCGTTCTTTTTGTCAAGAAGAAGGATGGATCCTTTAGGATGTGTATCGATTATCGTGAGCTTAACAAGCTTACTATCAAGAATCGATATCCCCTACCGCGCATAGACGATCTCTTTGATCAATTACAGGGCGCTTCTTATTTTTCGAAGATTGATCTACGTTCCGGATATCATCAACTTCGGGTGCATGAAGAAGATATTCCCAAGACAGCGTTCCGCACTCGTTATGGGCATTATGAATTCACAGTCATGCCATTCGGTTTGACTAATGCTCCTGCTGTTTTCATGGACTTAATGAATAGGGTCTGCAAACCTTATTTGGATCAGTTCGTCATTGTTTTTATTGACGACATCTTGATTTACTCCAAGACGCGAGCTGATCACGAGCAACACCTTCGTCTTACTTTGGAACTCCTAAAGAAAGAGCAACTTTTCGCCAAATTCTCCAAGTGCGAATTTTGGCTTAAAGAAGTTCAATTTTTAGGACACATCATCAACGAACAAGGTATTCATGTAGATCCCTCCAAGATCAGTGCGATCAAGGATTGGGATACGCCTACTACTCCTACTGAGGTTCGTTCTTTTCTTGGTCTAGCGGGTTATTATCGCCGCTTCATTGAGAACTTCTCAAAGATTGCAGTTCCTCTAACTGCTCTAACTCAGAAGAACAAGCCCTTTGAGTGGGGATTCAAACAAGAGGAAGCTTTTCAAAACTTGAAGCAGAAGCTTTGCGACGCGCCTGTTCTAACTTTGCCTGAGGGCAATGATGATTTCGTCGTTTATTGCGATGCATCTAAACTGGGTCTTGGCTGTGTTCTTATGCAAAGGAACAAAGTCATAGCATATGCATCAAGGCAGTTGAAGATACATGAGAAGAACTACACCACTCATGATCTTGAGTTGGGTGCAGTTGTTTTTGCTCTAAAGATCTGGAGACACTATTTGTACGGTACAAAATGTGTGGTTTTCACGGACCACAAAAGTCTTCAGCATATCTTCAACCAGAAAGAACTCAACATGAGGCAACGACGTTGGGTTGAGGTTTTAAACGACTATGACTGCGAAATTCGCTACCATCCTGGTAAGGCGAATGTCGTAGCTGATGCATTGAGTCGTAAGGAACGTACTAAGCTTCATTGTGTACGTATTCAATCTGTTATTCAAGCTCAATCCGATATCCAAGCACGCATTTCTCAGGCTCAACAATCTTGTGTTTCACAAGGTTTAATGGATAAGGAATTTCCCTATCACATAACGCCTGCTTTGGAACTGAAGGACAATGGATCGTATTACTTCATGGACCGTTTGTAGGTCCCAAGCCAGGATGATCTTCGTACCTTGCTTATGGATGAAGCCCATAAGTCGCGTTATTCTATTCATCCGGGCTCAGATAAGATGTATAAGGATCTTCGTATTCATTATTGGTGGCCTGGTATGAAGAAAGACATTGCCTTATACGTATCAAAATGCCTTACTTGTCTTAAGGTTAAGGCTGAACATCAGCGTCCTTCTGGTTTATTGGAGCAACCAGAGATCCCAGTTTGGAAATGGGAAAACATTACTATGGATCTTGTTACTAAACTTCCGCGCACAAAGAAAGGTCATGATGCCATCTGGGTAGTTGTTGATCGTCTTACTAAGTCAGCGCATTTCTTGCCAATCCGTGAGGATTTTCCTGCTGACAGACTTGCTCAAATCTATGTGGATGAAATTGTAGCTCGACATGGTGTTCCTTTGAACATCATTTCTGACAGAGATGCTCGTTTCACTTCTCATTTTTGGAGAACCATGCAATCTGCTATGGGGACCCAACTTAATCTGAGCACAGCTTATCATCCGCAAACGGATGGTCAATCTGAAAGAACAATCCAGACTCTGGAGGATATGCTAAGAGCTTGTGTGATCGATTTTGGTGGTAGTTGGGATTCACATCTTAAGTTGATTGAATTCTCCTACAACAACAGTTATCACACCAGCATCAAAATGGCTCCTTTCGAGGCTCTCTATGGTCGAAAATGTCGTTCACCAGTCTGCTGGAATGAGATCGGCGAGGCTCAACTTACTGGACCTGCCCTCATTTTAGAGACAACTGACAAGATCAAGAAAGTTCGTGATAACCTTCAGACAGCTAGAAGCCGTCAGAAGAGTTACGCGGACCCAAAACGCAAGGCCTTGGAATTTCAAGTCGGTGATCGAGTATTACTGAAGGTCTCACCTTGGAAAGGTGTGATCAGATTTGGAAAGAAAGGAAAACTTGCACCTAGATACGTTGGACCATTCAAGATCGTCGAAAGAATCGGTAAGGTAGCCTACAGACTTGAGTTACCTCCTGAACTTGGAAATGTTCATCCAACTTTTCACGTGTCCAATCTCAAGAGGTGTTTAGCTGATGAGAACCTCCACATACCGCTTGACGAAATTCGTGTTGGCAAAACACTGAAATTTGTTGAGAAGCCAGTGGAAATCATGGAACGTGAAGTCAAGTGGCTTAAACGCAAGCGCATTCCTTTGGTCAAAGTTCGCTGGGAAGCTAAACGTGGACCCGAGTTTACTTGGGAACGCGAAGATCAAATGAAGGCGAAATATCCGCATCTTTTCCCACGAGTTTCCTCTAAATAAATTTCGGGACGAAATTTCCACAAGTAGGGGAGACTGTAACATCCGTGCTTGTAATCATTGTGAACAGTTCTATTATCAATAAAACAATGTTATTTGATCCCAATGTTTGTTTGGTTGTGTTTTACATTTTTCGTGTTTTGACTTTTATGTAATTTCAAACTCTACATCGCTTTCTGGAGAGTTTTACGCAAACTGATGCGTAAACGTAATCAGTTTAATACGACAAATACTCCGGAACATCAACATATACTTAACATACCTTAAATAACCTTTACATAACTTAGAAATAAGTTTTGAGGTGTTCGGTGTGCTAAAATAAACTTTTGGGACATTCAGGGACTAAAAGTGTCAAAAAGTGCACAAGTTTGCACTTTCGCGCATAACTTACATTCTGAATACATCCGGACATCCAAAAATTTATGTAAGCACTAAAATATTTTATTTTAGTGTTTGGCATAAGAAAAATCCATTCATCACGCCATCTGGATCGTTTTTCGCGCTTATGCGCATTCCGTCGTAATTAACCGAACATCGCAACCGTACGGCTAAACAAACCGACATCCGATATATTTTTGAGCACATTTTAAGTTCCCTATACTTTAACTTCATTTTAGAGCTTTGAAATGGGGTTAACGGGGCTTAAACGTGTCAAAAATGCATCGAAAACCAAGTTAGGGGGCTGCAGGGACCAAAACTGACATTCTGCCAAACTTTATTTGTTGCGGACCGTAAGGGTTATTTGTTACGGTGCGCAACAAATGCCCAGATGCAGCAAATCGTTTCTTGGCTGCTGTTTTCAGCTCTTAACCCCTCCAAAAGCCAAGTACAAGTGTCAAAACCCTATGGTGAGTGCCCAATTAGTTACCACAACATCTTGACAAGTGTACGGGCTAGATCATTCCCTCTTTTCCAAGAAACGATCCTAACGGTGGACCGAAAACTATAAATACCCAACCCACTTCACTTCATTTCTCACAAGAATCTGATCATTTGTGCTCTAAGTTGAAACCTTTGTTTCATACCTGAGCTATTTTGATCTAGATTAGCATTCGGGGACCCTTCGTAAGTGTTCCTTCGTTCTTTTATTGCTTTTCGAGTCCGAAAGTCAAACTTTGTTTGACTTTCTGCATTGACCAGTTTATGGTCGATGCGAAGTTCGTTTGAACTTCATAACGTGAGCGTGATCACGATGGTTATAGTCCCTAGTGACTATACCTACTGATTACCACGTTATCTAGTCTCAGTGACGAGCCGTAGTTTCGGCCAGAATACGTATTCTTGCGTATTTTGTAACCAAACTACTTATGGGTATCAAAACCGTTTGTTTTGATACCAAACCTGTTTTCTAAACTTAGTTAAGCATGTTTTAACATGCTTAGCTCGTCACTTTTAGTTTTGTGCTTGTCTAGGGTCGTAAGGGTAAGCGATCTAATAAATCGCCTATACCTTCGAACCCGACCCATTTGGTCGATCATTAGGATCCGACCAAACACATTAGGTGACCGTAGCATATAGGGAATAACCTTCCGGGGTTATACCTTATGGTCGCTTCGTTTAAGTAGTTGTATGATAGGTAGTTTATATGCCTTAGGTAAATTACCAAAATACCCCTTTGATGCCAAAATTCGTTTTAAACATATGTAACATAACTTTTGACATCTAAACTGATTTGACAACCATATTAGACATGTTAAGGCATATTTTACTTGTCATAGGACTAGTTAGGCATTCCGAACGCGTTTTACGCGAACGACGCGTTAAAGTAGCATGAGCTACCTAAACGGGTTGTAATGGGTCACAAACACTTAGGTTAAGTTTCGTTTAAGTATGTGGGCTTTGTTAAACCATATCACACGAGTCTCCATACTCGTTTGGTTTACGAACCCTCATTCTATCTAAGTCTTCCGATATAGGTCCGGTTTATTAACATAGTTACCTATATTAGGTGCCGTTTGATTCCGTGATCTCTTGCATTGCTTGGTGGTTATCTTAGGACTTCTGAGCAATTTCAAGTGAGTACATAGACCCCTCTTTTACTGTTTTCCAAACTGTTTTGGGGTGAAACACATGTGCCTACTTGTTACTTTCATGCTTTCCTGTTTTCACATCATATACCTGCTATGTTTGTTAGTACATTATAGTACATGATTTCATTACGTTTCATGCTATGTATGTCCATTGTGTGCATACTTAGTACATTGTTTTACATTACATTTCTGCTATGTATGTTAACTGATACATGCTAGCACATTGATTTACATGACTTTTCTGCTTTGTATGTTAACTTAGCATACTTAGTACATTGTTTTTATATAACATGTTCACTTTTGCTATGACATTTGGTTTGCACAAACGAGACTATTATACGTTCATTAACATTAGCTACGCCGCACGGTAGTAAGTACTGGTACCATAGGACTTGACAAATCCCATTCCTGACATCCCGGGTTTGTTTGGATGTAAGGAATGACTGAATCCGAAAACATTTCTTTTGATAACCTTGACTGAAAGGGTTATCCGACTGTCTCAAGGCTTGAATGTATGCGTTAACTTACCACATAAATGTTTGTATCAATGTAACATGTATTACTTTGCGAAACATAACTTTTTGATACATTCAAAATACTTTGTTTTGTACATTTCTACATTTGGACTATTTGACAATACTTTACTTAAAAGACATAACATTTGTTACACATTACTTGACTACTTTTGGACTATCAACATTTGACATGGTCTATACAAGGACTTTTGACAATTGGTTTAAACATAGACATTATACATTGTTGGTTGGTTAAGTGACTTAAGTAACGAAATGTGAGTAATATGATACAAGCATGGTGGATACGCCGCTGGTACTTCCTATATATAAGTGTTTGTATTATATTACATATCATAGCGTTATTTAAATCATTGATTTTGGACTTATACATTTTATACAAGTAACATGTTTTCACAAGACTTTGTTTTACAATACGGTTTATTTTATACAACTCATTTTACATGGTTATTCATTTAACCATACATTATTCTTTTACTTATACATATCATCTGAACTTATTGTTTTTCAAGCGATTTACAAAACAAATCAAATTACAAGGTTCATGACTAAACATTTTCTTAAACTTAAGTCATGAATCTTATTTTCACAAACCTATGTATCTCACAGGCATTTTTATGCTGACGTACCTATTTTCACATGTGTTTTCAGGAGCTTTTCCGTAGGATGATGATCGTGACACTAGGGCGGACCTGTGCCTTAGAGATTTAAAATGAAGGAAGACTTAGTTTAATTATGTTCTAAACTCTTTAATTTCTGTTTAAGACAATGAAACTCTTATGTTAATAAATAAAATACAACTTTGAATGCCATGGTTATGAAACAATTAATTCTGTTACAACACTCCCCGACGTTTTCCGCCACGTCTTGTATGTTATACGTGGTCGGGGTGTGACAGCGATAGTCAATACACATTCTGAAAGTACCGTCTCTCTTCTTCACAAACAAGACTGGAGCTCCCCAGGGCGAAGAGCTAGGACGTATGAAACCCTTTTCAAAGAGTTCTTGCAATTGCGTGGATAGTTCTTCAAGTTCTGACGGAGCTAGTCGATAAGGTGCACGAGCTATTGGTGCTGCTCTAGGAGCTAGCTCGATTTGAAACTCAACTTGTCGATGAGGCGGGAGACCAGGTAATTCCTCAGGAAATACCTCAGGAAAATCGCGCATAATAGGAATGTCTTCAATTCTCTTCTCTTTCATTGATGTGTCAGTAACGAGTGCTAGAACGGCAGTGTGGCCCTTTCGCAAACACTTCTGGGCCTTAAGGAAAGAGATAATGCCTACGACAGCACCACTCTTATCGCCATGAATCACAAGGGGTTCTTCACCAGAACGAGGGATGCGGACAATCTTCTCATTGCAAAGAATTTCCGCTTGCTGATGAGATAACCAATCCATCCCAATAACAACGTCGAAACTACCCAGAACGATAGGAATAAGATCGATAGATAAGTTCTGACCAGCTAAGACGAGGTTACAACCCTTAACTAGGTGTGTGGCTTCAAGACTTTTACCGTTTGCTAGCTCTACCATGTGTTTGGTGGTCAAAAGTGTTGGGGTGCGCTTAAGCATTTGACTAACTTTTAAGGACACATAACTAGTATCGGCACCCGAATCGAATAAAATAGTAACAAAGAAATCATCCAGAAGAAACTTACCCATCACAACGTTGGGATCGTTCCTCGCGTCACCCTGACCCAGCATGAAAACACGTCCCCTGGCACCATTGCCATTATTGTTACCCCCGTTGTTGCCTCCATTGTTGCCTCCATTGTTGTTCCCGTTTCCTTGATTGTTGTTGTTCTGATTCTGGTTCAGCTGAGGACAGTTCCTCTTAAAGTGGCCCTCAGCGCCACACTGAAAGCATCCTTTATTGCCCTGCTGTTGCTGCTGCTGGTGGTTCTGTGGAGCTTGTGGCTGCTGTTGACGATTCTGATTTGCAGGACGTGAGCTCCTACAATCCTTTGCTTCATGACCAAACTTGTTATACCTCAGACAACGACCCTTGTGGCACTGCCCGCTATGATGCTTGTTGCACCGGTTGCACTTGGGGTGGTTCCCTCGGTATCCACCCTGTCCTTGATTACCAGAAGATTGCTGACCAGGACTCTGGTAGTCATCAGTCTTCCGCTGCTGGGACTGAGACTGAACTGAAGTAGAACCCTTGCCCGAATTTCCATCCCACTTGCGCTTGTTATCACTGGGAGCATCAGAAGTAGTAGCGCTAATACGTTTGGGCAGCTTGTTCTGCTCAACTGCCTGATCAGTGAGACGATGAGCCAACCGGATGATTTACTGAATGGTGCCAAGATTAGCTGAGGTCACATGGCTTTGAATTTCTGGCACCAAACCCTTAAGGTACAGCTCGATGCGCTTGATAGGAGGATCCACCATAGTGGGGCACAATATAGCTAATTCGTTTGATCTCTTCGTATATGCCTCAATTTCAGACCCCGTCATTTTCAGATTGAAAACTTCCACCTCTAGCTTGTGGATGTCATCACGACTACAGTACTCTTCTTTGATCAACTCTTTGAAATCATTCCATGGGGTGGCATTAGCAACTGCCAGCCCTAGCAGTTGAACCTGTGCTTTCCACCAGGTTAACGCATCACCTTCGAGTGTTCCAGTAGCAAATTTCACCCTACGATCCTCAGGGCATTCACACATCTCAAAAACAGACTCGAGCTTCTCGAACCAGTGAAGAAGACCTACAGCTCCTTCTGTGCCACTGAAAGTACTAGTCGGCAATCCATGAACATTTTGAACGTACATACGGGAGGCTGAGCATGTTGACCTCCTGCAGGGACAGCTGCGAGTGCGTCAGCAACTCGCTCATTGATCAAAGCCGTTAACTGGGCTTGAGTTAGGTTGATACCACCACGTGCTCCGCGTCCGTTCATGATCTTCACAACGAAGTAATGTGAGTGAGAAAAGTGTCGCGTAAGTGCGTAAGCGTGGGACGACAGAAGAGAGTAAGCACACAAGGCTCAAATAGCAGTTATCATGTTAACTAGTGAACTATCAAACAGACAATATAAATATAAATCATACCACATATTGTGTCGAGTCTTGCACGTGGAGTGAAGCGTCGTTGTGGATCGTTGAGCACTGTACAGGTTATAGTCTGGTTTTATCAAAAAGCTTTTCCCTTTTTAAAACCAAGTTCACTATAACCAATGGCTCTGATACCAATCTGTCACACCCCCAAAAATCCACACACGGAGTATCACCGCTTGGAGGCGTGACATGACCAGGATTGAGCCACCAATCATATTGAACAACGTAATTAAGTACATAAAACCAACCACAATACAATTGGTGACCAAAAGCTAGTTAACCAAGTTCAAATTAAACAGCGGAAGCATCAAAGGTAAAACCAAAACATAAGTAATAAGTTCATAAGTTTAAATGTTTAACATAGGACTCGACAGTCCATGTCCCACAACGACCACGCCTCCCTGTGCAAGCTCTATAAGCATCTAACGACCTGTAAGGCATGTAACAACGAGTCAACAATAAAGTTGAGCGAGTTCACAGTTGGGTGTTTGTTTTAAGTTGTTTTCGAAACGTTGTTTGTCTTTAGCTGGCTTACTTGCCGTGGGGGTTACCCCATAGTTGAAAATATGATTAACCAATTCTTTCTTTCCCAAACCATGACCCGTGGGGGCTTCCCCATGTGAACCACTAGACCGTTAACATATCGACAACTGACGAACAATAGTTGTGCCCTACGTTAATGTTCTATCATCATTGACAGTTTGCCATAGTCCATTAGTACACGCCCGTCCGAACGGCACGGTGTGAGGTTTGTTAAACCTAATAGCGCTATTAATTAATGACCCGCTCGCCATTGGCCTCGGCGATTAAGTCGATATAAAATGAGGGACTTAATGATAGAGTTTTGTCTAGTAAGTTTTAAGGTTGTTGTCCTACCCAAGGAGGACGAACGTACATATTCTACCCAAGGAGAATACGCAGGATTTATATTGGCATCCTACCTATGGAGGATGGCGGTACATATCCTACCCAAGGAGGATATGTAGGTTTCGTTTTAATTCATTAACCCATTCCCAACCACCGGGAATCCCATGCCTTAGAAAGTGTGTGAACTCACCTTTGGTTGCTCGGTTAGACTCTCAACAATAGCTAACAGTCAAGGTCGGTCAATCACGTCCTAGTATGATTACCACTTAGTTTATTAGTGACTTCAAATAAGCACGAAGTTCCTACACACATCTATCACATAACATGCATCACTTTAACGGTTCATGCCCATATAAACTTCCCATCTATTCCCGTTCATAAGAAAACATACGACATTGCACATAACACTTTTATTGAAATATAATAGGTTAGATCATTCTCAGATAACCTACCCGACATTTAGACACGCAAATTACTACTTATGTTGTTTCAGCTTTTACATTCAAAACTGGGCTGTTTTTGGGAATTTTAATAAAATAGTTACCCTTTTCCAAAAATTCCCAACTTTTTACAGAAGGTCTTAAACGATCCAAATATTATTGTGTAAAAATCTCGGGATCCAATTCGTTACCAATATTTTATAAAAATTCATTTACCGGACTGCAATCAGATTCATCACTTTCTGACTGCAGTCCAGGGAATAATTCATTTAAAATTCATCGTAATTCCGATTTATGAAATTCCAGTGGGAGAATTACTACGACATCAGTGTCCATCTAAAGTACAAATTTCGTGACCTAATTCTACACAGGTTTCAAGTTATGACGAAAAACATAACACATATTTTCAGCAGTAAAAACGCAGCTTTTGCTGCTGTGAAAAACGACCCTTTAAAAATAGCAAACGATGTCCAAAAATTATGATTCCAGTGCCATTAGAACCGTATTTCGTAATAACACATTATAGACTCTAGAAAATCAGTTTTTCATTAAATATCGACCTGTTTACAGCCAACTGAAGTTGGCGGTAAATGTTTGGACAGAAGCTGTTTTCAGCTTATAGCGCTCTAACGCGAGTTCTATTCGTTCCGTTAACATGTTTAGTGATCAACAACGACATTTAACATTAACAAGTAATCATCAAGTAATCAGCAACATATCATAACAACTTTATTTCATCAAGATTTCATCTTATTTCATCATCATGTTAGCTTTATGTTCAAGACTTATGTTTATGATCTTTTAGTGTTCTTCATCATAATATAACTATTAACCATCAACCAAATGAGAAGTAAACAAAGATCAAAGGAGCTTACAACTAGCTTAAAGCTAGGGAAGAACTCTAGTGAACAAGATGATGAGAATGGTGTGAGAAAGCAAGTAAGTGAGCTCCTAGGTGAACCACAAGCTCCAAGCTTCACAAGGCTCCTTCTAACACTTGAATGGGACTTGAAAATGGATGAAGGTGGTTTAGTTATGGTGGTGATGGTGGCGGTTATGATGAGGCCGAGAGAGGGAGAGAGAGATGTGAGAAGATGGTGTGATCTTGTGAATGTGAGAGAATGATATGGAGAGATCTCTTATAGATATACACCATACTCATGATCTTGTCATCCAATATTTTGCCAATATACACAAGCAAGATCCAATAAAATAAAGGAAATCAAATCTTGGTGGGGTCCCCCTACATGGGGCCGTAAGTGAAGAGAGGGGAGGGGGGGTTAAGTGTAAAATTTCATGGTAGATGGTAATTATTAGTTCAAATGCAAGTATATGTTTACATATGTTAGTTACTAGAGAATTTAGTGGGTGTTAGGATGTTTGGGGATCATGACTAGCCAAGAAATAATTAAACAATGTTTCTTGCAATATTTTGGTGTCCCGGGTAATGTCCGGTTGTTCGGTTAGATACCGTTCCGTTAAAGTGCTAAGTTATTTCATATAGTGTCCTATATATATCTTTTTGTAACATTTTCAATTCCCAACACTTAGGAAAAACATTCAGGACCATTTAGTCAATTTACTGCACACGACTAGTATGTTAACAAGCACATGTAAGTATGACGCTGTAATCAGAAAGCAGTTAAGTAATTCAACACAGTCATCAAGCACTTTAATTAACATTAATTAATCGTACGGATACATGTAATTATGAGGGTTGTCACAACCTTACTGGAGAGCAAAACCAAATCTATTTTAAATGCCTTATTGGAGAGCAAAATCAAATCAATTTAAATGTGATAGATTTTTTTATTCTCAATTTCCTAAGAAGTAGGGTGTTTTTCGGTGTTTTCTCTTTTCGGATTTCGGGTTTTTTGATTTGGGTTGTTTGGGTTTTTGACTGCTAAAAATGAGCCAATAACCGACCCATTTAAATTTCTGATTGGTCAGGTTTGGGTTAGTTCAAGTAAGGTTTTTCGATTTTCGATTTTAAATGTAAAATAAAAATAAATGTATTTCTTTTATATATATCATCATAAATCATATTGCCACTAAACAAATGTCATCAAAATTAAAAAATATTTGACAATATGATCGTATATAATGTTCAAAAGTCTCCTAACTTTATGTTCTAAAAGTAGAGATTCCAAACAAAACACTAATAAAAAAAGACAATAAATGTTTGGGTTTTTTTTCGGGTTTGGTGTTACGGGAATTTCAGTCCGGGTTTTTAGCTTTGAAAAAGTGACTTGATAACCAACCCATAAAAGGTTTAGGTAGGTCAGGTTCGGGTTTTTCAGGTATTTCCTAATTCGAGTTCTGGTTTTGAATAAAAATGGACAACCTTACTCAAAAGTAAGACCAAGATTTTCACTAATTACTCATTTTTTATGTTGCAACTCCGATTGCAGATTAGGGGTGAGTTCGTTAGGGACCTCTGAAAAAGCAGGGAACCAAAGGGGAACTAACTCAAACGAACTCATAAAAAACACCAATTAAATTCAATTTTTAAATACTATCACAACGGTTATTAAAACAAAAGTGTATATAAATTTACTCTCCAAATAATTCATCTGTACTCTCAAAATTACTCTTATTCTTTTACACATGTGTATGTTGGGTTATGTGTGGAATCTCTACTTTGATTGTGCCCGGTGCAATTTCAGAAGACAATTTTAGCGCAGAGTAATTAATTTGCAGAACTGACTCATTTCATTTAATTATAGCCCATTTATTAGTTTTCTTTGGGAACAAGTTTTGTAACCCTAATTATGTAATTATAAATAGGCGTCTTGTACTTGTAAGTCTTTTTCTCGAGTGGTGAGAGGTAGACAACAATAAAAATCCTGATTGCAATCCGTGGACGCAGGTTTACATCGAAATCGAACCACGTAAATCCTTGTGTTCTTGTGTTCGCTTATTTTCTGCATATTATGGTTGATTATGTGTGTTGTTTCCGTGTGCGTATACCTAACAAGTGGTATTAGAGCTTTTGCTCATTACACACGATTTCACTAAAGAAACAATTCGTAGAAAGGAGGTTTGGTTACCCATTTGAAGATCCTGATTAGGATTTGGTGGTGTGATAGGCAGTCGTAGCTGACACTATTACCAAGAAAATCCTTGAGTCGTCAAAGGTTTTGTCCAAATCGTAAATCGAAGCAGCAAAATACTTATGGTTAAATTGTTTCTAGCTATTTGAATTTTTCCCATAATAATTAACTTTTGTTCTTGAGATTCTGAAATTAAAAGAAGCAGAAGAAACTTGTGGTACTCCTTTATATTTGTCTTACATGGGTTGATGACAACAAACAATAAGAAAGAGTTTAAGTGAAAGAGTTACTTTGATCTAGATCCTAAGGTTTTTTGGTTTTGGGTCGTAAACCATTATTTTTTTAGTTTGGGTAGGAGCCCATTCCAAGAAGCAAGTTGTTAGATCAAGTTTTGGCAAAAGTTTTTTTTAACAATTTTTTTTCTAGATTAATTCCTGATTGTTTGACTAGAAGGGGATTCAGCCAGGGGCGGACCTACGTTACGAGGAACGGGGTCCCCGGACCCCAAATTTTTTTTTAAAAAGTAGTAGAAACGATATATAAAATTGTCTATGGACCCCATAAAATAATTTAGTTGGACCCCATAACAATGAAAGTGAGCCTAGTGCAGTGGTAAAATCCCTTGTTTACACACAAAAGGTCATGGGTTCAATACTTGTTTATTCGTTTTTTTGTGTTTTTTTTTTTGGACCCCATTGTCCAAAAATCCTGGGTCCGCCACTGGATTCAGCCGTTTGAAAATTAGAGAACCATAAGCACATGTTTTTTTTTTGTTTTTATTTGTTTCGGTGTTGCTCTTCTATTTATCTGAATTCCGGTTTCGTTTAGTCGTGTATGTGTTTATCATGGCAAAAAATGGGAAGGTGCAAATCGACAAGTTTAATGGTACATATTTTAGCTAGTGGAAAATACAGATTGAGGCGTTATTGGTTCAGAAATATCTATATATTGTGTTATATGGGGTTAGATCGGAGTAGATGGAACCAAAAGGGTAGGAATTGAAAGATAGAAAGGCTAAGACAACTATTACATACGCGTTATCAGTCACACCACGAACCAGAGGGCTGGACGAATATTAAATTAATGTATCATCAACACAAGCACACACAATGGATCAAAGTATTTTAACACTTTAATAAATAAAAAAAATATATTTATACACTTAATTTTGTTACAACAATCTATCCATCGATTAGTAAATATATCTGGCTAAACTACCCACCGGGTTTCTTCTAAGGTTTCAAGATCATCTTCGAATCCTCGTCCGTCTACTCCTGGTTCAGAGCCGTGACTAATAATCCATTATAGCCGAGACTAGGGTACCCGAACACATGCTTAAAATATATTTTGTTCACACTAGGTTGAGTGAGTTCACGAGTTTAGTTTGTGCCCACAATAAACAGTTCCAATAGCTTATAAAACAATCTATAAAGTTTAAATAGATCAGTGATGCCCAAGCCACAACCTCAATCCTAAGACGAACCTATACACTGCAAGTATAGGTTACATTGCATAACACATGCCACAAACGGTCCACTGACCTCAGTGGAAGGTTTCTCGATTCCCTAGCCCAGAGTCCACCGTGCGCGAGGGATTCCCCAAGTGGTACTACCCATACGTTAAGCGGCTCTACTTAAAGAGTTAATGAGGATGAGTATTATCCACATTTGGCATTAGTATCTTGTAACATCACTAAGGTTTTATCAAACTAAGCATACATTCACCCCAAAAAAAATTAAATATATAAAAGGGGGTTCAGGAAACTCACCTGTTTGATATCGCGCGGTTGTATTACGTGATATAGATAGCGCGGCAGTTAGCATGCATAAACAATCTTCAATCCGATCCTATTAGAGACAAGTTTTATTAGAGTGTATGCTCGGTTATCGAGGTTACACATGGGGACGAGCTCGAGCATTTAGTTATTACCAAGTCAAATACCAAATCAATTCTATGTTTTTTCTATTAAGAGATCTATAAAATTTAATTAACTATATATCATAGTTATACATTTTAAACTCTCTATATGATGTACATTCATTTACCTATACTCGATGTCCTATTTCGTGTCATATATGTCTAATATTTACAAAAATAATAGCAACTATATGAATACTTATAATAATTATAGAATTATGTACTTATAAGTATAAATATACCTGTACTAGTAACAACTAACGTTCTTGCTGCTTACACGCCTGACATGCAGTTCATTTATGTATTACCAGGATGGGAAGGATCTGTTGCTGATGGTAGAATACTTCGTAGTGCTATGATTCGAGAGAATGGATTACAAGTGCCTAAAGGTAACTACTATCTTATTGATGCCGGGTACACCAACGGAGAGGGATTCCTTGCTCCATTCCAAGGTCAAAGATATCATCTGAATACTTGACTACAAGGGTAAAGACCCGAGAAGCCTAAAGAGTATTTCAACATAAAGCACTCAGCTGCAAGGAATGTCATCGAACGATGTTTTGGTGTTTTGAAGAAAAAATGGGCAATACTTAGAATCCTATCTTTCTATCCGATCAGAACACAAAATAAAATTATACTCGCATGTTGTCTTTTGCATAACTTTATTCAAAGAGAAATGGCATATGATCCTTTTGATGATGATGAATTTATTGACACAAATAATGATGCGGATGACGAAGATCTTGGCTCACATGTGGACCATATTACAACATTTGGGACCTCGAATGTATGGACAAACTTTAGACAAAATTTGGCAACATCTATGTTTAATGCATGGACATTTAGACATCATTGATTAATTAGATTATTATGTTTTTAGTTATGCAATTTTAGTAATGTTTATAAAATGGATTTTCTTAGAATAAATTTGAATGTTTTATGTGTTTCTTATCTTATATTTGTTATTTACACAACATTTGAATGTTTTTATTATTTATACAAAATTGCTAATTTTTGTGTGAAGATATGGAATCACAGCTCGATTCTGAAAGGGGTCCAGGAAAAAATAAAAGAAATGGAATGAAGATGAAGATGAGAAGCTTGTTGCAACCATGCTTGATGTGCTCAATTCATGTTCTAATTACAAATCAGATAATGGGTTTAAACCTTCAATGCGGTGGAGCGACAACTAGCAATCTTACTTCCTGGAGCTGGCATAAAAGCAAAGCCACATATAGAGTCACGTGTAAAGACAATGAAGAGTGACTAGTCTGCGATACATGATATGCTAGCATCGAATAATACAAGTGGTTTTGGTTGGGATTACAATAACGACATGCTTGACACCCCCAAACCTGTTTGGCAAGCTTATATACAGGTAATGTCTAATCATTTAAGATTGTAGCTTTTTATAATAATTGTTTTTATATATTAATTTTATAGCTCGTTAACTTCAATCATGGTGATGTGGCTTGTTAGGTGCACAAAAATGCAGCAAGATGGAGAATAAAGAAATTCCCACATTACTGGGACTTGTGTAATGTATTTGAAAAGGATCGGGCCAATGAAAGAGATGCCCAAACAGCTGCTGATATTATATCAGACATAAATAGAGAAGAACCAAAAGCTATTGGGGAAGGATTAGATGATATGGATGTTAATCAACCATTAAACAGCCCTTCATATGATGCTTCAAGAGAAGAGTCAAGTACCCAGCGAAAGAGAAAAAGGCGCAACAGTTGGGATCCTCTGATGAATAGCCTAAAAGAGTCTGCAGAAATAATCGGTGCAGAGATTAAGGGGCTTCAGATACTTTCAATAGAATTTTTTGAACGGAGAGCAATAGAGAGGAACTCCGTAACAATCTTTTTGTGGAGATGAATAAAGTTGAAGGTCTAACTACTCGGGAGTGTAACAAGGTTGTATGTAAGCTCGCGCAAAACGAGGAGTTGATGGTAGTCTTTTTAAGGTTGATGAAGACCGCAGGCTTGAATGGGTAAAGAACATGCTTGAAGATACTGCTTGACGTGATATAAGATGACTTTTGGAATATTATTTATTTTTTTTTGTTTGCAAATTTTGGATGATTTTTATTTTTTTATTTGGCGCTTATCGGATTATTTTTAATTTTTTTTTGTTGGAAACTTTTGAATGAATTTTGAATTTTGTTAGTTAAATTTATTCTATTTTTTACTATAAATTTGTTATAGTTTTTAATCAGAAAATTTTGTGAAAGTTGGTAAATTTCTTTTATTTTAAGGCATGGGTATTTTTGTCATTTACAATGAACTGCATTCCATTCATTCGCCTTTTTTCGCCTACCAAACAACACAAAGTAATGAATAATTCCATTCTCATAGGGTAACCAAACAAGATAATGGAATGGTAATGACTCATTGCATTCCCTTGCTCATACCATTCCCTTACCCATTCCATTCACTCGTCCATTCCATTACTCCATAACAAACAGACCGTTAGGGTTTTGAGTGTAGGTTAGGTGGGTAAGGTGTAGAACGCGTACACGAACCCGCTTAATGTTATGTGTCTCCATTTAAATAATTAGCTTGATTAACAATAAATAAATACACCAGGTACGCTAGTTATATGCATCTAGTTAAAATGGGTATTCGAAAAATATATATTTATATTAAACAATTACTATATACCTGTTAAATCAAAGATGTTTGACCAGGTTATCAGTTAAATAATACGTTCTATCCGTCGTAGGTCATTATTATTTGGAATAATAATAACCTAAATTTTAGTAAGCGTTTTATAAAAATTGCTAAAGAAATCGCAAACACGTTGTTACATGTAAATATACACGGTTTCACGAAAGTTCTCAAAACAAACATATAAGTCACATAACACCTAATCTATATTTAATTATTCGAGAATACTATTTTGATTGTCCACCAACATTCAGGGACAGACTCGTGTGTGATTTCGAATTCTCCGAATTGTTCATGTAATAACTTACACACTTAAATAACTCTAAACAAGTGTAATGCAATAATGAATGTTTGAGATATCGGAGTTTGTGTTAACAGAGTTAACCTGAAAATGCTAGGTGTCACAAAAATGGAATAACAATCTCCCCCTAAGTGTTGTGAAGAAACACTAGATAAACGACCGGGATCGAAATATCTAGGGGGTTTGGATCTGCATAAAGGGGTTCGTTCTCTCTCGTTTGATTCGATTATGATTGACCTTCTTCTCCGATAAAACTCTGCAAAAAAGAAGCACCGTTAGCCTCGCCAAGGGGAGAAAGGGGTTCTCTCCTTGACCCGACTCCGGTGTGAGAATAAGTATGGGTTATGAAGAAGAAGATGTATTGATTAAGTGTGTGTAACTTGGGTTTCATACCTGATTTATTCCATATTTATAGCCGGGAGTTTTTGGGAGGGAAAACCTGTTATTGAAAAGTTAACGGAAGATGCTAACGCCGTAGCGGTTATTTTTCTCCATCGTTAATTCCTTTGATCCGACATGAGAGCACACGGATCATTGTTTAGATCAAAGGCTGGGGTTTTGCCACGTGGAAAGTGGACAAGTGATGATTTCTTTCTATTTCCATGCCATCACCGTGACTCTAAGGAAGGCTGAGGAGATGACACGTGGCCCAGACGGTTGTAACCGTCTGGATGGTGCACGATTAAGTCTTCTAGAAGATTACTGCTATAATCTGGTGTGATTCTTTACCATGTGGTATCAGTTAAGTACATAATATCCAAGTCTGGATATTATTAAGCGGAAGTGCTTGTCTTAGGATTCTCATCCTTTATGAAAGCGCAAGGATTTATGATTTCCGTTTGGCGCGCGGGTGTTGTCTGCTATCTGCCTTAAGCCTTTCTTTTATAAACCCAGTGCGCGGTCGCGCAAGGTAAAAAGGGCTTGAAAGACGAGGTTGTGGTATGGTCCCAAGTACTTATTACAAGGTTTTTGGGACCTTACCCCTTCAAGTCCCCCCAGTCTAGTGTTGCTCTTATGCAAGTAAGTGGAGCACTGGACTTGTGAGAGGGAAATGCTTTTTGGCGTGAGAATGGGGAATCTTCTAAGAGAAGATTTAGCTTGCCTATTGAAATTTGTTAGGGGAGGTTTCAGATTTTTTCCCTTTGTTGATTTGATCTTCTTGTAATCATGACCTGACGTGTGGTGACGTCGGTTTGTAATAAAAATTTGGTTTTTGTGATATTTTTCCTTCTTTCCTTGGGATATGTAGTGGCGTTTGTCAGGCCTCATTTATGAGGATATGATACTTGTTCCTGTAGCGCCGTTTGGAAAAGACATCTGACAGGTGATCATGCCTTTCCCCTTTCCCGGGGTTAATTTGCTTATAAATACATTTGATGGATTCTTTGAGCCTCCTGCTTAATTTGGTGAAAAGAAGATGAAGCGGTCTTCTTGTACTCGTCATCTGTTGGATATCTTTAGAGTTTATGAGGCTGCTGAGGGCCTCGTTCTTCTCTCTAGTTCACCGCCCTTAGTGACTATCGGAGCAAAAGATCCATTCGACCCTATTTCTCCGGCGATTGCTGGTTCTGACTGTGAGGCCTCTCAGCGAAAGGGTGATGTTGATGATGGTGTCGTTGTGCTATCTGCTGATGATTTGATGGCCCGTTTTCCGATGATTCAGAAAGGAGGATGCCAGTTGGTGTATCAACGTCGGAGAAATCGCCGGTTTGATCAGGTGCCGGTTGCTGGTGTAGACCCTTCCGTTGAGTAGGTTAGGTTTGGGAAACTGCGTATTCCCCTTTTTTTGATGTTTATGTTGGTCTTGCTACCGAAAACTTTTTTGAAGATCACTGTCGTGATCGTTGTGAATGGTTGTTTATACTGCTTTTTGATGATATGTATATTTTTGATGCACTGTTGTGCATGTAAGTTTGTGTTTAAATTACAATATGTTGCATATGTTTAATTGCTTTTAGTAGGTAGGGCGAATGAGAAATGGTATTGTGCTCATGTGTGAACGTTTGTCTAAAAGGCGTGTTAGTTTGCCTTGTTTAGACTGTTCATGAGGTGTACAATGTCTACCACATCGTTTTCGCGTAAACCAAAAGAATTATATGAAATTTGTAATAAACAGTAATATGAGTAAAGATGATGTTTGTATTGATAGGAGTGCAAAGCTCGTAATACAAAGGATAATAAAGAAATACATTGCCTGTATGCTTTCATTTTTGTGGACTGGTTTGACTTATATGTAACACCCAAGCAGCTGCTGCGCGTTCCAGGTGCGGGGAACTAGTGTCCCATCAAGTCTTTTTAGGGTGTATGCGCCTTTGCCTAAGACCTCATTGATGATGTATGGTCCTTCCCATTTTGGTGCTAATTTGCCTGGTTTTTCCGCGTTGGAAGCCTCATTGTCGCGCAAGACAAAGTCACCAGGAGTAAATGTGCATACACGGACGCGCGCGTTGTAGTATTTTTCGAGTTTGGATTTGTACCTTGCCTCTGTGATGGCGGCATTCTCGCGCCTTTCTTCGAGAAGGTATAGATCCAGTCATCGCTCTTGCTCGTTGTTTTGTCTTTCCATAGCTAGCATGCGTGGTGATGGAAGACCGATTTCTGCTGGTATTACCGCTTCTGATCCATAAACCAGGCTGAATGGTGTTTCTCCGGTGCTGGTTTTTGGCATGGTGCGGTGTGCCCATAAGATGCTGGGGAGTTCATCGACCCATCCTCTGCGCGCTGTCCCGAGTCGCGCTTTTATGCCATCGACGATCTGTTTGTTTACACTCTCTACCTGGCCGTTTGCTTGTGGATGCACTACGAAGGCGAAGTTGTGCTCGATCTTCATTTCTTTGAATCATTTTTGAAGATCATCTGAGGCGAAGTTAGTGCCATTGTCGGAGATGATGCGCAATGGTAATCCGAATCTGCAAATAATATGTTCCCATATAAATTTGCGAATTACCATTGCTGTTGTTGAGGCTAGTGCCTTGCCTTCGACCCATTTTGTGAAATAGTCGACTGCTACAATGATGAATTTTACTGCGCCTGGCGCATCAGGGAATGGACCAACAAGATCGATGCCCCATTGCTGAAAGGGCCAGGCGGAGGTGACCGGTACGAGCGGGTTCTTTGGTCGGAGTGTTTTTGGCGCGTGGCGTTGGCAGGCTGCGCATCTCCGTAATAATTCTACTGCGTCCACGTGCATTCCCGGCCAGTAGTATCCCGCATTCATTATTTTTGCCACGACCATGCGCGGCCCTGCGTGTATTCTGCATAAACCCTCGTGGATTTCTCTGACCAGATATTGCGCATCTGTTTTGTCAACACAGCGCAGTAATGGTCCCATAAATGACTTCCGGTATAGGACGCCATCCGCCATTTCATAGTTTATTGCCTTGTGTTGGATTTTTCGAGCTTATGCCTTTCCTTCCGGGAGTTTTCCGTGTTGTAGGTATAAGATGATCGGGACATCCATGATGGATTCCCGACTTCTATAACGTTTACTTGCTTGAGATGAACAGAAGGATTAGACAATACCTCGATACGCACTTCTTTTGCTAAGTGCTTGAAGCTGGTAGCGGCCAATTTGCTTAGTGCATCTGCGTGCTTGTTTTCGCTTCTGTTTATATGGTTAACTTTGAACGTCTGGAATTGGCTGATTAACATCCGCGCTTGTTCAAGGTATAACGCCATAGCTTCTCCCTTTGCATCATAGTGTCCATTAACTTGCTCGGCCACCAGCTTTGAATCGACATTAGCTTCAAGGTTTCTTGCCCCCATTTTAAGCGCTAAGCGGAGACCTGCTAAGAATGCTTCATATTCAGCTTCGTTATTCGTGCTTCAGAAATCCAAGCGTATGGCATAGGTAAGTTCGTGATCATCGGGACTGACTAATCGAAGTCCTGCGCCGGCTCCGTCGTCATTGGAAGCTCCATCTGTGTGGAGAGTCCAAACTCTATCATCGAAAACAGGAATAGGGTTCTGGATTGCCTCGCACTCTTGAACTTTGTCGATGGGAACTTCTGTGGCAAAGTCCGCCAGAACTTGCCCTTTGATTGCTGGTCGCGGTCTGTACAGGATATTGTATCCTCCTAGCTCAATAGCCCACTTGGCCGATCTTCCCGCGACATCGGGTTTGGATAAGATTTGACCTAAGTGGTAATTAGTGAGAACTGTGATGACATGGCCAGAGAAATACCGACGTAAGCGCCTTGATGCATGCACTAGCGCTAGGACCAGTTTTTCTATCATTGAGTAGCGCGTCTCTGGACCAGTGAGCATCTTGCTTATATAGTATATTGGAGTCTGAATGTTTTCACGCTCTACCATTAAGACCGCGCCTACTGCTACTTCTGCAGCAGATAAATATAGGATCAGTGGTTCCTTTTCTCGTGGCGCTGTCAGCGTTGGTAACTGAATCAAACATTCCTTCATTTGCTTGAAGGCTGTTTCCGCTTCGGGTGTCCACTGGAAGTGGGTTTTCTTGGCGCAGTTTCCCAGCGTGCTGATGAATGGGTATGACTTTGCCGCATGATTTGCTAAAAATCTGTTCAAGGCTGCTAGACGTCCGGGGAGCCTTTGCATTTCTTTTACTGTTGCGGGTGATGGAATTAACTGGATTGCCTGCACTTTCTCCGGGTTTACTTTAAAACCGTCTCTTGTGACTATGAAACCCAAAAACTTCCCTTCTTCCATTCCGAAAGAACACTTTGTTGGGTTGAGCTTTAAGTTTACGCTGCGCAAAGAATTGAACGTGCGCTGGATATTTGCGAGCATTGTTTCTTCCTCGTGACTCATGATGACGAGGTCATCCATGTATACTTCGACTGTTTTGCCTATGTCTCCTCTGAAGACCGTGTCCATTAGGCGCTAGTAAGTTGCGCCTGCATTGCGTAAGCCGAAGGGCATTTTGGTGTAACAGAAGATGCCCTTATCTGTGCGGAATGCAGTTTTGTCCTCGTCTTCTTCTTTCATCTGGACCTGATGATAGCCTTTGTAACAGTCAAGAAAGCACTTCCATCTGAATGATGCTAGAGAGTTGACTTTTTTGTCTATCTCAGGAAGCGCATAGCAATCTTTTGGGACGCTTTATTCAGGTCTTTGAAGTCGACGCACATTCTCCATCCGCCACTGTGTTTCTGGACCATTACTGGGTTGGCTACCCATGTATGGTATTGAACCTCGCGCAAGATTCCGGCATTAAGTAACTCTGTCACCTGTTCGTCCATGGCCTTTGCTTTCTCTTCGCTGAAGCTGCGCCTTCCCTGCGCAACAGGCTCTGCTGAGGGTTTGATGTTCAGACAATGTTGTGCTATATCGCGCGGGACCCCAGTCATGTCTGCTGGGCACCAAGCGAATATGTCTTTGTTGTTAGACATCAATTCTTTTAATTGTATCTGAGTTGCTGGGGAAATGGCATGTCCTAGCAGGATGGTCTGTTCTGGATACTCATTGTTTAGAACCCATTTTTCTGGCTCATTTGATGCTGAGGGTTTGGCCACTTTTGCTGGTGGCTCATCGTCCACGTACATGACCTCTTTACTTGAGTATAAAATTGCCACTCCGATTTCTGTTGGAAATCCACATGCAGCATGTGGAATAGAGGTGATCATGCTGAATTCTCTTTGTGATCTTCTCCCGAGCAATACATCATGCCGTGATTTTGCTGGCATGACCATGAAATTTACTGTGACCGTACGCGAATGCTCGCCATCAGATAGAGTCACATGGAATGCTATTTGCCCTAACGGGAATACAGCTTCATTGCAAAATCCGGTGAGAGGAAAATCGACCGGCTCTAGGCGTGCTTTGTCTTCTGGATCGAGTTGTTTGAAGCACTGCTCGTATATGATATCCATCGAGCTTCCTGGATCTATGAACATATAGTCCGTTCGGTAGTGGCCGAAGATGCCAGTAATGATTACTGGTCGCTCTTCTTGAGGGCCTCCAGGAACAACAGGAAACACAACTTGCTGTTCCCTCCAATGCTGATCATGACATCGTTTGTTTGGCCTTCGTGAAGGGCCTCCTTGTATCATGTTTATGTGTTTTGGTTTAGCTTTCTGATGGCTGATATCTCTGGATTGTTGACGTATCTCAACATAACTGTTGGATTGGATGTCCCCCTAACAGGGTGTTGGTGGGTCCAATACTACAGTGTCAATTTCTCCACTAGATCTGATGCTTGGGAACTCAGATCTGGCAATTTGTTTGAGAATTGTGTTTAAAGTAATCTGGCATTTGTTAAACCAGTACTCTGGAGATCTCTCTATGAGTTGATCTGATGAATCCTTTTCGTCTGAATGACTGTTGCTTTTGTTTATTCCCATGATTCCGTCGATCTGGGTATTTTGGGTTGTAGAACCCTCGAACTCAGATCGAGGATCTGATGGGTGAGATGATGAGTTCTCTGCCATGTGAAAACAGAGAATGAAGAAACTGAATCGAAACGAGACAAAACTGAAAAAACAGAGGAATCAGTGGGCGCCAATGAAGAAACACTAGATAAACGACCGGGATCGAAATATCTAGGGGGTTTGGATCTGCATAAAGGGGTTCGTTCTCCCTTGTTTGATTCGATTATGATTGACCTTCTTCTCCGATAAAACTCTGCAAAAAAGAAGCACCGTTAGCCTCGCCAAGGGGAGAAAGGGGTTCTCTCCTTGACCCGACTCCGGTGTGAGAATAAGTATGGGTTATGAAGAAGAAGATGTATTGATTAAGTGTGTGTAACTTGGGTTTTATACCTGATTTATTCCATATTTATAGCCGGGAGTTTTTGGGAGGGAAAACCTGTTATTGAAAAGTTAACGGAAGATGCTAACGCCGTAGCGGTTATTTTTCTCCATCGTTAATTCCTTTGATCCGACGTGAGAGCACACGGATCGTTGTTTAGATCAAAGGCTGGGGTTTTGCCACGTGGAAAGTGGACAAGTGATGATTTCTTTCTATTTCCATGCCATCACCGTGACTCTAAGGAAGGCTGAGGAGATGACACGTGGCCCAGACGGTTGTAACCGTCTGGATGGTGCACGATTAAGTCTTCTAGAAGATTACTGCTATAATCTGGGGTGATTCTTTACCATGTGGTATCAGTTAAGTACATAATATCCAAGTCTGGATATTATTAAGCGGAAGTGCTTGTCTTAGGATTCTCATCCTTTATGAAAGCGCAAGGATTTATGATTTCCGTTTGGCGCGCGGGTGTTGTCTGCTATCTGCCTTAAGCCTTTCTTTTATAAACCCAGTGCGCGACCGCGCAAGGTAAAAAGGGCTTGAAAGACGAGGTTGTGGTATGGTCCCAAGTACTTATTATAAGGTTTTTGGGACCTTACCCCTTCATGTTGTAAAATAAATAATATACTTAGACTTTTTGTAACACACTTACTATTATTTTACTGTTTTCGTATAATATACGAGAATAAACATGTAATTATGATTACATTTATAATGAAAATACAGGTTAATTAAAACTTTACTAAATGTTAATTCGTTACATTTTGTTTGATAAAAATTCGTCGTTTAAATATAACAACGAAACCCTGTGCGGAAGCCTGCAACTGCATCGTGTTCGGTTCTTCGTTGAGCTTGATCTTCATCCGGGAGCCCTCAACATATACCTATGATCAAAACCAACTAAAAAGTTAGTTTTGATAGTAAAATAACGAGTTTAAACAAGTTATACGGGTCAAACAACAAACGAAAACAAAATTTTCAGCAAATCATGTCTCTCGCGGCCGCGAGCCTGACATCCTTCGCGGGCCGCGACTGTGGTCGCGCTACGCGACAATTTTTCCTACGCGTTCGTAATTTAATTCTTGTCACACCCCGACCGCGTAAAACAACAAATCGCGGCGGAATCGTCGGGGAGTGTTGTAACAGAATTATTGTTTCAAAACACACGGAAATTTGAAGTTTCGTTTTATTAAACATTAATTATTTACATCGTCTGGAAATCTAAATAAACAATTTAAACATAGTCTATCATTGTTATTAAGTCACTAAGGCCTCGTCCAGTCCTATGTGAGCATGCATCCTAGCAATCAACATCATTCAACAACACCTGAAACATATGTGAAAACAAAGTCAGCAAAGAAATGCTGGCGAGTACATAGGTTTTATAAGAGTATCGGATTCATGGCTAGTTTACATGTTGCAATACTTAATTAAAAACCTTGTTTTGAAAAGTATTGTATTGCGACATAATTAACCAACTCAAATCAAGTTGGTTATAATTTATAAAATCTCGTAGCCATGATTCTTAACTTGAAAACATTTTGTTTTAGAAAACCAATTTGTAAAACATCTCGTATTAAATCGTTAATAAAACTCGTTAATAAATCTCGTTAATAAAACTCGTTAATAAAACTCATATGGTTTATATTATTTCGAAAGCCTCGTTTGTGTGACATCGTTTCAAAATCGTTTACCCAAGTGAACTAAATAACGCCACGGTATGTAATACGATGAAAGCACTTATATATAGGAAGTACCAGCGGCGTATCCACCATGCTTTCATCACATTACACCCGTCCCGTTATCTAAACACCAACCAAAAACCAATCGTTTACCCAAATCGTTTAATTCGTTAAAAATCTCTTTATTCATTTAAATCATTCTCGTTTTAAATTGTGAAAACTACTTTTGGTCGTCTCGCTAATAACATCCAAACCTTCGTGACTCGACTATCTCGCTTCTCGCATTAATAAACCACCAAAGGGTAAATTAACAATCACAGATTCAGTCGTTACCCACCTAACCCACACATAACCATGGGTGCAGTCTGATAACGGGATTTGTCAGATCCTATGGTACCATAACCTAATACTGGTCGGTTCAGCCAAAAGTAATGAATGTTATTCGTTATGTAAATACAACCAACAAGTTTGTTTACTTTATCAAAATCGTTATTAATTTTGTATAAACCATATCATTTATTTTTGAAACCATCGTTAAAACCTCGAAAAGATTTAGCACATATGAATCACCCCAAAACAATTTAAAACAGTAAAATAGAGGAACTATGTACTCACCTGAGAATGCTTAGAAGTCTTGAACAACAAACAAGCAAAGCTAGAGGGAGCACGGAATCAATCGGCAACCTAATAACTATATAAATAAACCGGACCTAAGTCAGAAGATCGGATAGGATGAGGTTTTGTAAACCAAATGAGTATTGGAACTCATATGGCATGGTTTAACAAAGCCTACATTCTAAATCGAAACCTAACCTAAGTGCTTTCGACCCATTGCGACCCATTAAGGTAGCTTACGCTACTTTAACGTGTCGTTCGCGCAAAGCGCGTTCGAGACGTCTAACTAGTCCTATGACAAGTATTATATGCCTTAACATGTCTAATAATGTTACCTAATAATGTCTAACATGTTTAACGAATTTAGAAAATAGATTTGGTATCAAAACAAACGGTTTTGATACCTATAAGTAGTTTGGTTACAAAATACGCAAGAATGCGCATTTTGGCCGAAACTACGACTCGTCACTACACCTAGATAACGTGGTAATCAGTAGGTATAGTCACTAGGGACTATAACCATCGTGATTACGCTCGCGTTATGAAGTTCAAACGGACTTCGCATTGACCATAAACTGGTCAATGCAGAAAGTCAAACGCATTTTGACTTTCACACAAAAGAACGAAAGAATACTTACAAAAGGTCCCCGCAAGCTTTGATCCGATTTACTCTCAGGTATGAAGCATAAACTTCAACTTAGAGAGCCAAAATCAGATCAATGTGGGTTTTGCAAGTGAAAGGGGATAGCTATTTATAGGAAAACTAGAACCGTTAGGATCGTTCATCGTAAAACGAGCTTCGATCTCATCCGTACACATGTGCCCATGGTTTTGTGAAACCATGGGAGCCCATAGTTTCATTAAAACCATGTGCAAATGAGGGGAACAGCTGGAACAAGCTGGAATTTAGATTTTTCATTTTGGTCCCTTCCTAAGAAAACTATGGCAGAATGACAATTTTGGTCCCTAAACTTCAGAATCTTGCATTTCGGCTCATTTTTGACATGTTTAAGCCCCGTTAACCTCATTTCAAGGCTCTAAAATGAAGTTAAAGTATAGGGAACTGAAAACATGCTCAAAAATATCTCGGATGTCGGTTCGTTTGGTCGTACGGTTGCGTTGTTCGGTTAATTACGACGGAAGTCGTAACGAACGCAAAAACGATCCAAATTACGCTACAAATGGAATTTTATCATGCCAATCACTAAAATAAAATATTTTAATGATTACATAAAGTTTTGGATGTCCGGATGTATTCAGAACGTAAGATATGCGCGAAATGCAAACTTATGCACTTTTGACGCTTTTAGTCCCTGAATGACCAAAAAGTTTATTTTAGCACACCGAACCCCTCAAAGCCTATTTCTAAGCTATGTAAAGGATATTTAGGGTATGTTTAACTTATGGTCATGTTCCGGAATGTTCGTTACAGTACAAATCGGCATACTTTCGCAGTTTGTCGAAATTAGTCCCTATAAGCGAATAAACTTGATTTCGCCACACCAAACCCTCCAAAACATATTTATAAGTTATATAAAGGTTATTTAAGGTATGTTAAGCCTATGTCACTGTCCCAGAGTGTTTTTTACATTAAACTGGTTATATTTACGCATCAGTGCGCGTATAACCTTCCAGAAAGCGATTTAGAGCCCGAAATCGAACAAGAGTTGATATGTGCAAACGATACACATCTTTATACAAATCCCAAGTATGAAACACAACATTTCATTGATTTGGTATTTGTTTGATGGTCGTGGAGGGACAGATGTCACAGTCTCCCCAACTTCAGTAAATTTCGTCCCGAAATTTAATTAGAGGAAACTTGTGAGAGCTCGAAACATGAAGTCGAAAATATAAAACAACACTGGTTAGGGTTCTGAACTTCTAGTAACTTTAAAATAACATTATGCTTGCAATGTAAGAGGGACACTCATATACAAGTATATGAAGCGCCATTGGTGCGTCCACCGTACCTCTATTACATTGTTCACGTTTCGTTATTGTTGTCACTATCGGTTCTTACACATGATAAATCTTACTGGGGTTCCTGTGCACTAAATTTCATAATTATGTACGCGTCCATAATTACATAATTCCTTGCATAGCCCACACAATGCATTTGATAATGTGTAGGGGAAAACCAAATGAATGAACCTGTGATGAGTGTGACTGGACCATCATAGGGTCCTTTCAGCTGTATCATCACATGCCACTCTTAACCAGATTCTGAATCAATCTATAACTAGACCACTCAAGGGTCTCTTTTCGAATCATGGAATGGTACTATATAACCCAAGGGTCTTAACTACCACGTAGAAGCCCATTAAGGATTTAAGGTAGTACCTTTTGAATATCCTACTATGAATCCCTCATATGAAGATATGGAAGATTCTATGAGGATAACAAAAATCGGATCACACAAAAACATGGAGGATAACACATAAACACATAATCACATAATCGCATAATTGTTTAATTTGACCTTTAATTTGTTATCTTTGGACACGGGTATTTAAAGCACACCAGGAATCTAATCCGTGGATTTCATTTGGCACTTTAAATATTTTCAAGAATCTAACTATGAAGATAGGAAGATCTTAAAAGGAAATTCGGTTTTGTCATTATTGAATCATAATGTACGTATTAAAGCATACAATGAATTCAATTAAGGACTCCGATTTGAGCGATAATCATCCACAAGGATCCTTAAAATAGGGCAACCCATCACTTTTCGTTTCGATTTTAAGCTCGAGTTGAAGTGGTAGCTCATATTTCAATAAGCCTTCGTTTACACAAGATCGTTGTGCTTGAAGGACACGGGATTGAATATCAGATAGAGTTTGAACAGAATGAAGCTTGGCTCGCTCCTTTCGACTAAGCGCATCGGCTACGATATTCGCCTTACCAGGAAGGTTGCGAATCACGCAATCGTAATCGTTCAAGAGTTCAACCCATTGTCGTTGCCTCATGTTCAGCTCCTTTTGATTAAGAATGAGCTGGAGACTTTTGTGGTCTTGTGAAAACCACACACTTCATTCCATAGAGGTAGTGTCTCCAGATTTTGAGAGCAAATGCCACAACACCTAACTCAAGATCATGAGTTGTGTAGTTCTTTTCGTGAACTTTCAACTGTCTTGACGTATATGCTATGACTTTACCTTATTGCATAAGAACATAACCAAGGCCTAGATTCGACGCGTCATAAAAGACAACGAAATCATCGTTTCCATTGGGCAAGGACAAAACAGGAGCATCACATAGCTTCCGTTTCAGCGTTTGGAACGCTTCTTCTTGCTTATATCCCCACTCCAAAGGCTTATTCTTCTGAGTCAAAGCAGTGAGTGGCACTGCGATCTTCGAGAAGTTTGAAATAAAATGACGATAATAACCAGCGAGACCAAGAAAAGAACGAATTTCTGTAGGTGTCGTTGGTGTATTCCAATCCTTAATTGCAGCAATCTTGGATGGATCCACATGAATACCCTCCTTGTTGACTATATGACCCAAAAACTGAACTTCTTTATGCCAGAATTCACACTTGGAGAATTTAGCAAAAATTTGTTCCTTCTTCAGGAGTTCCAATGTCAAACGAAGGTGTTGCTCGTGATCGGCTTGAGACTTTGAATAAATGAGAAAATCGTCGATGAACACAATGATGAACTTGTCTAAATAGGGTTTACAGAACCTATTCATTGAGTTCATGAAGATAGCTGGGGCATTCGTCAAACCAAAAGCCATGACAGTGAACTCGTAATGCCCATATCTTGTGCGAAAGGCAGTTTTGGGAATATCTCCTTCGAGAACACGAAGTTGGTGATACCCAGAACGCAGATCGATCTTGGAAAAATAGGTAGCACCTTGCAGTTGATCAAAGAGATCATCGATTCGAGGTAGGGGATATCGATTCTCGATGGTAGGCTTATTAAGCTTACGATAATCGATACACATTCGAAAAGATCCATCTTTCTTCTTCACAAAGAGGACAGGAGCTCCCCTAGGGTAAATAATTTGATCGGATGAATCCTTTATCAGATAACTCTTGAAGCTATTTCGATAATTCTTGCATCTCAGATGGTGCAAGACGATAAGGTGCTTTCGCAATTGGGTTGGCATTGGGTACAAGGTCAATATGAAACTCGACTTGATGAACTGGAGGCAAACCAGGCAGTTCATCAGGAAACACCTCTGGATAATCCCAAACAATCGGAATATCCTGAATACTCTTGCTCTTGCCTTTCTCCTCGATGATATGTGCCAGAAAAGCAACATATCCTTTTCGTAAATAACTTTGGGCCTTCGTACATGACATGAGCTTCAATCCACCAGAAGGTTTCTCGCCACGAACTTCCAGAACATCGCCAGACGAAAGAGGAATGCGAATAATCTTATCGAAACATATCACCTCAGCATGATGTTTGGTTAACCAATCCATCCCTATGAAAATGTCGAAACTCCCAAGTTGCATCGGTGTGAGGTCAATAGGGAAAAGATGATTATCGAAGTTAAATTGACAGTCGCAAATAACAGAATTGAGTACAAGCGGTTTACCAAGAGCAACTTCGACAGATAAGGGTTTCCTTAGTTATCTAACCAAGGAATTAAAGTGATTACTCGAATTGTCACTTCGTTTCTTAGAATGAAGCGACCATTTAGAATTTTCGAGGAAATCACGAGCGATCACATGAACGAGAGAACTACAAATACGTTTCTTTGGTGTAGGTATCGTAGGGGTATGCCATACACACATGCAACTATATTTGTACATCAGAATTGAAAATAAAGATTTATTTATAAACAAAATCGATTGTTTCCGAGTTCAAAGGAAAATACTAGAAACATAAACATAAGATTCGGATTATTCAAAGCAGCAGCTTCTTCTAATAGGCCAAATGCTCATCCGTGGGTCGGATTTGCATTGAAAATATTTGGGTATCTGTCCCTGACATAACCCGTCTCGCCATAGGTGTAGCAAATACCAGGAGGAAAATGAGCCTGTGCTGGATCTGCTTGAAATTGAACGAGGTTCTGAAAAACTTGGTTTAGCACAGTGACTGAACGACAGTCTCATGCCAAATGACCAATGAGTCCACAGTCGAAACATTTCCGACATTTGATACTGGCATAGTGGTGGAGGTTACACTGATTGCACAGAGGAGCAGTTCCTAAGTACGGATTCTTGGCTGGTGGTGCTGCCACCTGGCAAGGTTTTGCTTGATTTGGTGTAACGGCTACGGGACCCTTTGGAGCTTTACGCTTCTTTGACTTTTTCGAAGGCTCGGCTTCTGCTTCTTTCGATGCTTCTTGGGTGGCTTCATTATTGAGACAAGACATGGCGATACCTAAATCCACAGTCTTCAGGATTACTTCGCCTATTCGCTGGGCAAATTTGGCAGTTTGCTCGGACATTTGAGTGTCGATGCGATGAAGACACATTCTAGAGGAATGAAAGACATAGGAGAAAACAAGTGAAATGTTATCGGATAATTAAAACAGAATAACAACGCATAGAAATTGCGATCATTTGTTTGTTACCTAAGGCAAACAAATGAGACGGTGATTAATCAAAGTAAACGGGTCATATTAATGTATCACTGAAGACATGCTCGCCTATAAGTGAATACTCACCCCAAGAGTTCACAGGTAAGAGTGACTGGTCCGATACTGCGGATTTGTACGAACACTCTAGCCTTAGACAGAAAACTCAGGGTACAGGCATTCACCCTTCCAGTTTGCACGTGTTCACATTATAAGACCCAAACTTTGACGAGATTTTGAAAACTTAAAGGGTTCAAAACCTTACAATAAATCATCCTAGAACAGATGATTGGTTTTCAAAGCAGATTCGAATTTTTGTATTCTTATTGTGGTTGTCACCTAAGGATAAGTGACGGTATTGTTTTAAAACTAAACACAAGATAACTTGTGTTAGGGTCCTAGGAAGGTTATAGTCTAGGTCAAAGCATTACTAATAACCTAATTCCCTATAACCATGAGCTCTGATACCAACTTTTCTGTCACACCTCGACCGCGTAAACCAACAAATCACGGCGGAATCGTCGGGGAGTGTTGTAACAGAATTATTGTTTCAAAACACATGGAAATTTGAAGTTTCATTTTATTAAACATTAAATATTTACATCGTCTAGAAATCTAAATAAACAATTTAAACATAGTCTATCATTGTTATTAAGTCACTAAGGCCTCGTCCAGTCCTATGTGAGCATGCATCCTAGCAATCAACATCATTCAACAACACCTGAAATATATGTGAAAACAAAGTCAGCAAAGAAATGCTGGCGAGTACATAGGTTTTATAAGAGTATCGGATTCATGGCTAGTTTACATGTTGCAATACTTAATTAAAAACCTTGTTTTGAAAAGTATTGTATTGCGACATAATTAACCAACTCAAATCAAGTTGGTTATAATTTATAAAATCTCGTAGCCATGATTCTTAACTCGAAAACATTTTGTTTTAGAAAACCAATTTGTAAAACATCTCGTATTAAATCGTTAATAAAACTCGTTAATAAATCTCGTTAATAAAACTCGTTAATAAAACTCATATGGTTTATATCATTTCGAAAACCTCGTTTGTGTGACATCGTTTCAAAATAATTTACCCAAGTGAACTAAAAAACGCCACGGTATGTAATACGATGAAAACACTTATATATAGGAAGTACCAGCGGCGTATCCACCATGCTTTCATCACATTACACCCGTCCCGTTATCTAAACACCAACCAAAAACCAATCGTTTACCCAAATCGTTTAATTCGTTAAAAATCGCTTTATTCGTTTAAATCATTCTCGTTTTAAATTGTGAAAACTACTTTTGGTCGTCTCGCTAATAACATCCAAACCTTCGTGACTCGACTATCTCGCTTCTCGCATTAATAAACCACCAAAGGGTAAATTAACAATCACAGATTCAGTCGTTACCCACCTAACCCACACATAACCATGGGTGCAGTCTGATAACGAGATTTGTTAGATCCTATGGTACCATAACCTAATACTGGTCGGTTCGGCCAAAACTAATGAATGTTATTCGTTATGTAAATACAACCAACAAGTTTGTTTACTTTATCAAAATCGTTATTAATTTTGTATAAATCATACCATTTATTTTTGAAACCATCGTTAAAACCTCGAAAACATTTAGCACATATGAATCACCCCAAAACAATTTAAAACAGTAAAATAGAGGAACTATGTACTCACCTGAGAATGCTTAGAAGTATTGAACAACAACCAAGCAAAGCTAGAGGGAGCACGGAATCAATCGGCAACCTAATAACTATATAAATAAACCGGACCTAAGTCAGAAGATCGGATAGGATGAGGTTTTGTAAACCAAATGAGTATTGGAACTCATATGACATGGTTTAACAAAGCCTACATTCTAAATCGAAACCTAACCTAAGTGCTTTCGACCCATTGCGACCCATTAAGGTAGCTTACGCTACTTTAACGTGTCGTTCGCGCAAAGCGCGTTCGAGACGTCTAACTAGTCCTATGACAAGTATTATATGCCTTAACATGTCTAATAATGTTACCTAATCAGTTTAGATGTAAAAATTTATGTTACATATGCTTAAAATGAATTTATGCGTAAAAAGGGCATTTTGGTAATTTTCCTAAGGCATATAAATTACCTATCATACCACTAACTAAACGAAGTGACCATAAGGTATAACCTCGGAAGGTTATTCCCTATACAACTATGGTTATTAAACATGTTTGGTTGGATCCTAATGATCGACCAAACGGGTCGTGTTCGAAAGTCTAAGCGGGTGTTTAGTCCGCTTGACTTACGACTCTACACAAGCGCAAATCTAAAAAGTGACGAGTTAAACATGTTAAAACATGTTTAACGAATTTAGAAAATAGATTTGGTATCAAAACAAACGGTTTTGATACCTATAAGTAGTTTGGTTACAAAATACGCAAGAATGCGCATTTTGGCCGAAACTACGACTCGTCACTACACCTAGATAACGTGGTAATCAGTAGGTATAGTCACTAGGGACTATAACCATCATGATTACGCTCACGTTATGAAGTTCAAACGGACTTCGCATTGACCATAAACTGGTCAATGCAGAAAGTCAAACGCATTTTGACTTTCAGACTCGAAAAGTGATAAAAGAACGAAAGAATACTTACAAAAGGTCCCCGCAAGCTTTGATCCGATTTACTCTCAGGTATGAAGCATAAACTTCAACTTAGAGAGCCAAAATCAGATCAATGTGGGTTTTGCAAGTGAAAGGGGATAGCTATTTATAGGAAAACTAGAACCGTTAGGATCGTTCATCGTAAAACGAGCTTCGATCTCATCCGTACACATGTGCCCATGGTTTTGTGAAACCATGGGAGCCCATAGTTTCATTAAAACCATGTGCAAATGAGGGGAACAGCTGGAATAAGCTGGAATTTAGATTTTTCATTTTGGTCCCTTCCTAAGATAACTATGGCAGAATGACAATTTTGGTCCCTGAACTTCAGAATCTTGCATTTCGGCTCATTTTTGACACGTTTAAGCCCCGTTAACCTCATTTCAAGGCCCTAAAATGAAGTTAAGTATAGGGAACTCAAAACATGCTCAAAAATAACTCGGATGTCAGTTCGTTTGGTCGTACGGTTGCGTTGTTCGGTTAATTACGACGGAAGTCGTAACGAACGCAAAAACGATCCAAATTACGCGACGAATGGAATTTTATCATGCCAATCACTAAAATAAAATATTTTAATGATTACATAAAGTTTTGGATGTCCGGATGTATTCAGAACGTAAGATATGCGCGAAAATGCAAACTTATGCACTTTTGACGCTTTTAGTCCCTGAATGACCAAAAAGTTTATTTTAGCACACCGAACCCCTCAAAGCCTATTTCTAAGCTATGTAAAGGATATTTAGGGTATGTTTAACTTATGGTCATGTTCCAGAATGTTCGTTACAGTACAAATCGGCATACTTTCGTAGTTTGTCGAAATTAGTCCTTGTAAGCGAATAAACTTGATTTCGCCACACCAAACCCTCCAAAACATATTTCTAAGTTATGTAAAGGTTATTTAAGGTATGTTAAGCCTATGTCACTGTCCCGAAGTGTTTTTTGCATTAAACTGGTTATATTTACGCATCAGTGCGCGTATAACCTTCCAGAAAGAGATTTAGAGCCCGAAATCGAACAAGAGTTGATATGTGCAAACGATACACATCTTTATACAAATCCCAAGTATGAAACACAACATTTCATTGATTTGGTATTTGTTTGATGGTCGTGGAGGCACAGATGTCACAATTCTCCATCATATGGAGTTAAAATTTAAGCAATCGGCTTATTATTCAAAATCAACATTTTGGTCCGTTTGTATTTCAAACCACCAACTTGATTTTCAAACAACAAAATATATACACCAATGTATTTAACCCAAAATCCTTTGCTCGGGTTTGAAATTTTATTATGAATTATGCGTCTACTACACAAGCAATGCACTTAATTCCATTTTGACCTGTTTAAGGGGGGGGGGGGGTTATGCATTTAATCATCAGCTCGCTTTTCCCCCCTTCACACTTCGCATTCTCGTATCTAAATAACTACTTATAATCCACCACAACTATTTTTGTGGTGGATTTAGCATAACGAACCCCTTTACCCAAATTTTACCCTTCAGCTAGTCATTTTACGCAAATGACTATTTTTAGGCATTTAACCCACAAGTGTGTATGCCTATAACTTTTATTCAAATCTACGGATTTCATAATCACAATTCCAATTCCAAAACAACCTCTAAGGATCGTTTGTCCGGTTTTCCCATCAAGGGCTTTTTGGTCAAATTTAGTCCCCCATTTACGACGAAGGACTTTTGCTACTTATTTGACCAAAAATGTACGTTTAACCACAATCATATTTATACGTACCTGGCTCGGGTCGACCTATTGACTATTTTCAACACCTTGCCTCCGTAATATGCTAATTCATAGCATTGTTAATTCATAAACCATTTTTATCCTGTAAGCATAAGACTTGACAAGTACTTATTAGTCAACGTTTGTCAAATGGCATCAGCCTTACCATTTGACCATTTTTATTCATTTAGGCTTACTTATAAAGTAGCCACTCCAAAACGCATTTATTTATGTCACTTTATGACCAAATTACCATTTTGCCTCTTTTACCATTAAACATGGTTTTAAACGTTTTTATTCGTTCCGACTCATTTTGTTTCGTGTCGGAACCCATAATTCGAACAAAAACCCATTGTCGTATTTATCGCCTATAAAATAAATACGTATACTACAAATGGGTGTAAGCTTTACTTACCTCGTATTCAGATTACGCCTTTCTTCTTACACTTGATTCGTTTGACCAGCTTTCTCCCCAAGCTTCACCTAGCTTGTTAAGCGCCAACAATCATTCATCATTCACAAGGTGGTTAGTTTAATCATAACTTAATACGGTTATTCCACCTTACGTATTTTATATCTAAAATTTATCATTCGTCGCATTGTAGGTCAGTTTGACTTTTTAAAAGTCAAATGCCCATTAATACACGAATTGCACATTCAAGTTCATCAACTAGTTTAGGCATTTTCAAGTGACCCGGTAGGGATTCTTTTAAGCCACCGTTTTAACTAATCTTTTAACCCCGTTCCTTATATTTTTAACACTTCAACTAGTTCAAGCGATTATCAAAGCTAACTTATTTATTTATTTCTCAAGAATTAAGAGTTCTCATCCATGAGTGAAACCCGTTCATCATATCGCTAGCATTCATCCGAACACTTAATATATCCAAGTTTTTTTTTTACATATCAACTAGTAGATATCATGATTTTCAAACATCCATATTCATGAAATAATTTACCAATTTCATTACAACATTCAAAAACCATCTCAATCATGTATGATCAAATACTCAAACTTGCAAATTGTTTAGGTATCTCGCACCAACTATCAATTATGATGATTTATAGCACAAACATATCATCATCTTCATTATTTAGTCAAAACCCACTTAGCACATACAAGGGTAAATCATCAAATCCCTAGTTTTTAACACTAATTCATCAAGTTTCCATCTAGGGTTTGTTTCTAAACATGAATTCAACCCAATATCACTGATACATATGACATTCATCACAAAATTTCGATTTATGAGTGTTCATGACAAATCATAATCATCACCAAATATCGAAATTAGACATACCTTGTGATCCCCATGACTTTGTGATCGCTAATATATATTCAAACCCGAATTTGGTCTTCGATTTCCCTTTCAATTTGAAGATTAAGTGAACTAGGGTTCTTGGCTCCTTGGAGCTCTTTCTGGTCGATTCCAGAACACACACCTCATGTGTGTTTATATTTTTTTATTAAATAGAACTAGTTTCCTTTTTAACGATTTTGGTCCCTCAAGTTTAATTTTAAATTGTTAGGGACTAGAACTCCATGTTTTATTACTTATTTACACCTCACTAACTAGGTTAATCATTCCTAGTTAATTTAATGGGTCCGGAAAGTTATAACCCGTTATATTTTAAGTCCGGTTAACTCGGGCATTTTTATATACTTTGTTTTCTCAAAGTATTTATCCTCTTTCCAATTAATATTAGGTTTATTTATTTAAATTTCTAATATTTACCGGGTTAATTTTTACCACTAGTGGTACTTTACCCGTCATTACTTTTAACGTGGTTTGATTACCAAACCCGTTTTTGGGGTGTTACAAGTTTACTTAACAAACATATAAAATAAATGAGGTCTACAATTTTTCAGACTCAACACCCATTTCTAGGTTAATTTTTAATTCAAGATCTAGATGTATTGTCTTTTGGCATATTGTTGGTGCATCTACTGTCTGTTAACTTCGTCTTAATGGAGTCTTATGTCTAGACAGGATGAACGAGCACACAGCAGGGTTAGAATTTAGGGTTTTACATGTTTATATAGGTGATTCCGCTTGAAATTGTAAAGGTGTAGTTCAAGCGAAATCATAACATGTGATTTCGCTTGAAGTAACCTGTTACATCCTCAAGCGAAATCTGCTAGTCTATATATAGATGTTGTGTGTTGTCATTTGAAGCGAACCTGGTCATTAGTTCTAAGTCGAGGTGCTGCCGGATTTTTATCAGAAATCTTTGTAAAGACTCAGAAATCAGTAATAGAAAAGAAAGTTAAAAGGAACAAGCTGTTTTGAAGTTGTTTACTTTGATTCCGCCTTAGTAAATGATTGTGAATTGCTCAACTTGACTGTTTAGGGTCTCGGAACGATCCAACAAGTTAACTTCATCTTAATCGAGTCTTATGTCTAGACAGGATGAACGAGCACACAGCAGGGTTAGAATTTAGGGTTTTACATGTTTATATAGGTGATTCCGCTTGAAAGTGTAAAGGTGTAGTTCAAGCGAAATCATAACATGTGATTTCGCTTGAAGTAACCTGTTACATCCTCAAGCGAAATCTGCTAGTCTATATATAGATGTTGTGTGTTGTCATTTGAAGCGAACCTGGTCATTAGTTCTAAGTCGAGGTGCTGCCGGATTTTTATCAGAAATCTTTGTAAAGACTCAGAAATCAGTAATAGAAAAGAAAGTTAAAAGGAACAAGCTGTTTTGAAGTTGTTTAATTTGATTCCGCCTTAGTAAATGATTGTGAATTGCTCAACTTGACTGTTTAGGGTCTCGGAACGATCCAACACATATCTTCCAAAATGCCTTCATTTCTTCTCTATGAGCTAAGCAGTCATCAATATTTCAAACTGTTTTGTTTCTCATCTCTGCAGGGTATTTGTTATAGTCTAGTATTATCTTTTTGATGTACTTGAGTGTTATGTTTGAGTAGTTTCTGATATCTTCTTCTAAGTACATCTTTCTCTTCTTATCCTTACCCATGAATACTACTCAGTTATGGTCTCCGAACCCTTTGAAGATTTCTCTAGATCTAGCTTTCTTCATGTTTTCAAATATTGTGTCCCTTAGAGGAGTAAGTGAGGTTTTGTCAAATTTTCCATCTGATTCTATGGCAAGTTCCATATCATATTTTGAAAATCTCAGGAACACCCTATTTGTAGCTTCACTAATCTGGTGGATGGCTCTTCTGTGTTTGAGCATTAGAGAGCATCTGAGTTTGAAAGTGTTGTTACATCAATAAGATTTTTAGGATATAGATCATCCAAATCTTTATTTGAAAATATGTCAATCTTTTCATCATGTCTAAGTACCTCATAGATGTTACACATCTTCCTAACCATTTCCTATGGATACTACTATTTTGATATGCTAAGCACTGTTTTGATTTGGATTTGACTCCAGAAAGTTGCTATTTGCTTACTCCATTCATCTTTGTTCAAGTAGTATAGTTGAGTTCTCATGGTTCTTGGACTTCCTGAATATGTTGTAGTCTTTTTTTTATAAAAGATATGCATATGTTTTCACAGGAAATTCTTCTGGTTGTCAAGTGTTTTGAGTTTTAGTAAACTTATAAGCTATCGGTTCTTCTACTTTGGTCACTTTGAGTTGAGTGGTGGGATCAACTTCTTTTCTTTGTCTCTTTTGTAGTTGTTCCTTAGCGAATGTAATCTTGCTTGCTTTTTATGCTCTCTCTAGCTCTTCGTTTTCTTCTTCTTCTCTTCAAGGTGCATAAATTGGGTTAGGTTTGGGAGGACCCATGGGGAACTTACTTCTAGTTGCTTGTTGATGTGTTCTTTTAGTTGTTTCTGAGCGTGGATATGCAATTCCTTCTTATTTCCTTCATTGAGTCCATTTCTCAAATTTTCCTTTTCTCTATCTAAGAAGAGATTTGTTTGATTGTACATGTGTTGAAGTTCTGAGCGGAGGGTTATCTAGCTGTTGTAGACATGTTTCTGATTGTATTCTTTACAAGTTGCTTTAGTTTGGAAACATATTAAGTAGTCATCTTCTCATTTGACTCTAATCTTTTCAACTACTCTATCTGTCACACCCTACTAGTAGCGGAAGCGTATTGCATGTGACGTAAGAAAGGTAATCATTGCATCCAATCATGTAAACATATATAAATAGACAACGATGCCATAAGTATTGATTTGTAACAAAAGTTTACAATTTCTTAAAATGAGATTTCAAGTTCCAAACAAGTTCACAATGTTATCCAAAATATAGTTATTGAGTTACATTACACTTCGAACAAAAGATTGTTTTCGTCTCCTATATACCCATACGAGGTTGGGATATAAAAGACAAATCCTCCAAAGGCATTCGTTGTCATGTCATTCCCATTTCCCATGGTCTATCACCGGCTCAAGTCTCGTGTCCTGAGATACATGTAATTTTAAAAAGTCAACAAAAGTTGAACAAGTTCATGTAGTTATTGTTATCTTATAAAATCTCATGTTTGAAATCCTATAATGAAATCATGTTTGTAATCCAGTAATGAAATCATATTTGTAATCCAGTAATGAAATCATGTTTGTAATCCAGTAATGTAATCATGGTATGTTATTAGCATTCATGGAGTTTAAGGATCTATCAGTGTGTAGCTTGCACCCTGACCTATATGCCATAAGTAAGTAACCAAACCGAGACAACTTTGACATCATTGGGATCATAAAAGCACTCCTAAGGTACCAACCAGGAGTGGAGCGTGTCTCAAACTCTATAGATCTATATCTTTTGCACATGGGTCACTAAGTGATTAATGGTTACTATTATCATCATCCTACTTACGCACATTGATCGTGTTATCATCTAAACCCATAGCTAACATACCATTTGTTTGACATATATTTCCCCTCGATTGTTTTAAAATAAAACTTTGAAATCATAGAAAGGAGGGACATGCACTCACAGGTTTGCATTCCGTGTATCGTACTACTGAAATTTGAGCGTCCGTACATTTGAGTAACCAACATGTGTACTAACTTTATTAGACACTTAGGTCTTATTGCACCTCGTACAAGTTGTTCATCTTGAATTCTTGTCATTTATTTCTTTATTATTTTTAGAACAACTTTGTGTTATCATAGTGTTAGTAGTTCGATTGTTCGATCGTTGATTATATATATTTCACACTTGTGTGTGTGTATATATATATATATATATATATATATTTGGTATTTATTAACTCGTGTACGAAAGGGCCTCGCCATTCACATGTCCTCGTGCCTTGCGCGCGTGTCATTGGGCCTAGCCCATGTCCTTTATGTTATTGGGCCTTGCCTCATGTCTTTATGTTATTGGGCTTTGCCCATGTCTTTTATGTCATTAGGCCTTGCCCATGTCTTTTATGTCATTGGGCCTTGCCCATTTCTTTTATGTTATTGGGTCTTGCCCATGTCTTTTATGTTATTGGGCCTTGCCCATGTCTTTTATGTTATTGGGCCTTGTCCATGTCTTTATGTTATTGGGCCTTGCCCATGTATTTATGTTATTAGGCCTTGCCCATGTATTTATGTCATTGGGCCTTGCCCATGCATTTAAGTAATTGGGTCTAGCCCAAGATAATTATATGAGTCCATATTACTTTTGTTCTTGCATTTTTGTATTATTTACTAAGTGTGGATTTTAAGTATGTGCATATACTTATATAAAATCCCTTAGTAACTTTTATACATCATAACTTTCAGGATTTTTGTTATCGTGAATATATATATATATTCGTCAAGTGTCTAAAAATATATTATTTTTAGACATGTCGTAGTAGTCGCTTAATATATGTTTTCGTGTCGAAAATCGCCCAAGCGTCGTAGTAGCTCCTCGTGATGGCGATACGCTCGTTTGCCGTCAGTGATCATTATATATTCCTTTATTGACCGTTTGATTTATATGTCTTATTTGGTCGGTTGAAATACATTTGTTTCTTAGGAATATATTTTATAGGTCTGTCCGTCGTCCGAATTGTCCGCTCATCCGTTTATTCGCTTAAGGATATAATATAAGTAAGGTTTATATATATATCCATTTTCTTAGCATTTCCTTGGAAATTTGAGGATATTAGTGTCACACCCTGACTTTTGCGGAAGCGTATGATGTGTGACTTGCTCAATATCATTGCATTCAATTATAATAAACAACTATATAATTAAAATGATGTTCATCCATTCATAAGTTTAAAATGTAATGAACACAAATCACTTAAGTTCCAACCAACATGACCTCTGATTAAGTTACAGACCAACAAAAGTGGATGACATCTAATCTTGAAATTTACACCTTGAAAACAACACCAGCACCCAAGATCCATCTTGTTTCCTGAAATACATGTAATTTTGAAAACATCAACAAAAGTTGAGCGAGTTAATGTGTTTCTATATGAGTTCGAATAATCTTGTAAACATTTGTAAGTACGCCTTTGTAAACCGGTATGAAAGCGTCTATGAACAGATCATTAATGTTTCGCAAGGACATTAATATGTGTGGGAAGTGCTCAAACCTCGTGAATTTCCTCCGGGCCATCCGGCGGGAACGACATAGTCACCACATGCGGCCACACAAGGACCTATGGGTGGGGCTCACTACACCCAGATAGATCTACCACTCATGCCCCTCGGTCTATTCTAGATTAATGACACTTAGGAGAGATACTAACTCATCCACGTGATCTAACAGTTCATTCCTTAGCTAAATCATACCATTGAAACATTTGAAACATGTATCTCACCCCCGAGAGTCATAAAACTGAAAACAGTTAAAGGAAAAGGGGGACATGAACTCACTGATTTGCGTTCTTCTGTCTAGTAACTCAAAGCTCCTTCCTAGTGGTCGTACAACTACCTACACACGTGCTATGTCTTATTAGACGGCTAGGTCGTGTAATGACTCTTAGTCTTAGGTATTATAACTTAAAATAATAATATTTTAACTTAAAATTATATTCATCTAATTATTTGGAATATTGTTAAAATAATATACTTTAACTTGGTTTATTATGTATTTCCACATATATATTTTCCCAAGTATGGGTATACTTGTATTTATGTATTTTCATACTTGTGTATTTGTGTATTTTGCCAAGTATTGGTGGTGTATTCCGGTGTGTATTTTATACGTATGAGAATACGTATTTTCTTGTATTTATCTTGTATTAAATTTTCCGGAATATTATTTTTAGACAACTAAAAATCACCAAACTTATATTCACAAAATATATTTATTTTAAGAGAATTTTTATAGAAAAAATATCTATAAATCTTTCTTGGCAAAAATAATATACCTTCATATATATCTTAAAAATAATATATATTTTTAAGATTTACTTTAGAAAATATATATATATATTTCTATCTTTCACCCAAAATAATATATCTTCAAATTATTTAAGAAAATATATATTTTTTTCCACTCAAAATAATATATTTTCTATTTGACAAAATATGATATACTTTGTAATACTTGTAAAAATTCATATTTTTCGTTTCTATGGTTTCCAAAATACCGTTTGTCATACTTGTCGAGTTACGAATTTATTTCCAGAATATATACATATTTATAGTCCTTATGTCCGTTTGTCCGATTGTCCAATATTCGGGTATATATTATATATTTATTTTCTTGGAATTTCGGTAATATTTTGTATCACAATTTTGGTATTTTGGTGTGTTATATTATTTTCAAGTTCCTAAAATAATATAACTAATACAATCGATATACAAATAACACACAATTTGTGACATCTAAATATATATTTCCCTAAATATATACTTAGTCATTTTTATTTATCAAATATCAACCTCCAATATTTGTAATTTTTGTAATAAAAATTATAGCGAATTTTTATGTGAAGACCATGATCAAAATTTACTTGTAAACACTTGTTTAAAAATATTTTTCTAAGTGTTTAATTTCTACAAAAATCTTGCCATAGATTCCCCTTAAAATGGAGGTTTCCATGCTTAAAAGCATATCATTTTCTTTTAAAATCTCATCATCAATCAACAACAATTTACACATAACTTACCATATGCTTCAAATATTAAATTTACACTATGACATAAACTTGAAGGTTTGTAAAAATTGGTAGTAACTTCACATGTTGTTTAGTAAGTTTAGTTACCTCTAAAAACATGGTTTTTAGTTTAGAAAACTCATTCTTGTGAATTTTGATTCTTCACAACTTGTATGATGATTTTTCAAAAATAATTCTTCTTGTATTTTTCTTGTTACCAACACTTTTCTAGCTTTGATTTAACACTTAAAACATGATTAATTTCTTTAAAAACCATGATCATGTTAAATCTTGTAATAAACTTTGGTTTCTTGAAAATATTATTTTTGAAATCTTTTATTTTCAAGACTTATAACTTGTAGACATAATCATCATTCACTAAAACAAGTTCATATTCAAGTTCAAGTTTAACATAAAGGATGATCATCACTAATTTCACAAGATCCATCCTTATGCTTGCTAGATCATGTGTTTAATCATCATCTAGCAAGCTTCTTATGATGATCAACATCATAATCACAAGAAATCAACAAACAAGTTTCATACATACACTAAAACAACTTAGATTTTCATGTTATTAAGCTTTATGTTTATGTTCATGCTTATGTTTCTTTGAGATTCTTTAGTTTATGTAACATCCCAAAAACGGGTTTGGTAATCAAACCACGTTAATACTAAAAGACGGGTAAATTATCGTTAGTGGTAAAAGTAACCCGGTGAATATTAGGATTTTTAAATAAATAAGCCTATTATTAAATTAAAAGCTGAAAGAAAGCTTTTGAGAAAATAAAGTTTATAGAAGCCCGAGTTAACGAGACTAAAAATAAACTGAGTCATAGATTCCCCAAACCCACTAATTTAACTAGGAATGTTTAACCTAGTTAATAAGTGGGAATATTGTTAGAAATAAGTAGGTTGTGCCCTACGTAATAACTAACCAAACAAGAGGGGCCAGATTCGGATAAATGGAAAGTTTAATTATAAAAGAAACTTAAAACAAAACACACACACTTAGTGTGTGTTCTGTGATCAAACCCAGGAAGCTCCCAGGAGCTTCAAAACCCTAGTTCTTGTTAAATCATCAAATAAAAGGGCCAACTGACTCCCAAATTCACAATTGAACGTGAATTAATGATCACCCAAGCTAGGGGATCATAAGGTATGTCAAATTTTGATGATTTGTGAAGTTTTGAAATTTAGATAATCATCATAATTGCGAATTATGAATGAATTATTGAAGCTATGATTGAATTAGTGATGTATACTAGCTTAGGAACAAAACCCTAAGTGAAAATTATACATATGATACTATGAATTGACTGATTAAATGATTTACCACACTAGGATAAGTGGGTTTTAATCATAAGATGAATTTGATGATATAATTATAATTAGAATCATCATATCTGATAAAAATCAGGAAATACTTGAACAAATTGAGTGTTTAAGTATATAATTATACATACTATGAAATGAGTTTAGTATGATATGATAAAAATTGATGATAGGTTCATGTTAAATGATGTTTAATATCATCAAGTATTAATTCGCTAACTTATGGTTACAAGAACTTGGTAATAAGTAGTTAAAACAGTAGCATAAGAAGGATGCTTACCGTATAGTAGCAAAGTAATAAAACGAGTAGTTAAGCTACATCGTGTAATTACTTTTGTCAATAGGCAGTTTGACTTTTAAAGTCAAAATGACTTTTATATGATCGAATGATAAATTCGACATAAAGATCGTAGGATGGAATAGTCGTGAATGAATATGACTAGTCTAACCATCTTACAAATTACAATGATAGTTTGACGCTTGACAAGCTAGGTGAAAGCTTGGGAAGGAAGCGGGTCAAACGAATCAAGAATGAAGGAAAAGCATAATCTGGATGCTAGGTAAGTAAAGCTTGCACTCTATTTATTTAATACCTATTGGTTTTATAGGTTATGAATAATAAAGTCTTGTTTGAATTATGATGTTCCGACACGACATGTGCGGTTTGGAACAAAAGACAATGATATTAAACCATGTTTAATGGTTAAAAGGAGTTAATATGATTACTTAGTCAGGCAATGACTAATAAACAACGAGTTTTGAATGATTACCTTATAAGGTAGACTAATACAAATAATAAGGGTAAAACAGAAATTCGGTCACTCGTTGATGATACCCGTTAGTTTTTGAAAGACACTTTATGACGTAAGACATAAAGGGGTCAAAAGAATAAAGAAATGATTTATAAGTAAAATGACCGCAAAGAAAATGGTCATTTAGACCAAACGGGTCAAAAGGTGAAATTATCACCCTTTAACAATAACGACTAATGGTTTGTCGAGTTGTATGATTATAGGAATAAATATCGAATGGATATTTACATCGCTATTACTTAGCGGCTATTAAGGCAAGGTATCAAAACGGGTCACTATATTGATCCGAGCCAGTATGTGTAATAGATTAACTACTCATTTAGAATGAGAGGTTCATTGAGAGTTAAATAAAGTAAAAATAGACATTTGGTTACTTTAATGAGTATAGCGAATGATTCAAGTGATGGTCATTGTGATTTGAAACATAATGACTTTTCAAACAAAATCATATCTAAAAAGAGGGATTTTGGGTCAAACTTGCTTTCAAAAGTCCTTCATCGTAAATGAAAGACTAAAATGGACCAAAACGCCCTTGTAAGCTAAATTGAGCAAACGACCTTTAAATGTTGTTTGGAAACGAGTTTTATGATTAAACAAATACTTAGAATAAGTATCAAAAGCGAAAGATGTAAATCTTTGGTCAATTGACTCTATAGGAGTCTTTGCCGTAAAATAATGATCCGAGGGGTAAAACTCGGAATTTATAAATTACCACATTAAATCCGACACAAATATAGTGTGGAGGAAGATTATTTGATAAGAAATGTGGTAATAAAATGCTAGAAACGAATGAAAGCGATTCGTGTATAAAATATGCTTAAAATCCCTTAACGGGTCAAAATAAGCATATGAGCGAAAACGGATTTAAAATACTTATGAAATCCGTGATTTGAACTTAGTAAGATAGAAAATATTGAACTTGTGAAGTTCATAAGAAAATTGGGATCAAACAAACATGTTTGTTTGATGTATACATGAATGGGTAAAAAATTCATAACTACATTTTAAGCCGAAGGCTTAATAGTATAAAATTTTGTTAATCCGAATGTCGGATGTTAACTCCATGTGATGGAGAATAATTTTACGATCACGTAGGAAGAAACGTGAGTCAAATCGGATCAAAAATGGGCAAGTTATGCCCGTTTTCGTAAAAGATGGTTTGGCTGGAAAACGCAGGTCTGAAAACAAGTCTTGCTGTCGAAATGCCACCCTCGCGTCACGCGATGGAGGGGACTACACACTGTCGTGGCTCGCGACAGCCTTAAATCCCTGCAAATTGTTGCTGTTGAATGATTTTGCATTGCAAACTCGTTTAAACTCGTTTTACATGTTATATGAGTAAAACATATTATGTTTTTATGAAATGTAGGTTTAATATGCAGTACCGGAGGACGATCAAGCTCGATAAAGAACCGAACACAATCAAGATTCAAGCTTCCGCGAATAATTCGTCATCACGTTTTTAAACGGCGAATATTTTATGAAATGTTGAATGGTGTTATTTCTTAAAAGTTTTTAAGAAATGCATATTTTGTAATGTATGTGTAAGCATATTTAAATAATTATAGTTGAAAACTATATACAAATCGTATAAATGGACTAAGGGTCTTACAAGTTGGTAATCAGAGCTCCAGGTTAAGGAGTAAGGTGTTCGGTTCGAGACTTGATCGCAAAATCCGGTAAGTTATTCAATACATTAACGGTCTAGCATTGAAAACAACACATAGGGTTATCGTGTAAAACACGTTACCCCAAATAAAGCGATAAAAGACCGATATAGTTACACGTGTCATAGAAAGCCTTGTAGTATAGTACGGGCACTTATTAATGATAAACATTACTAATCTTTGTATACGTTTTAGTTAAAGGTCCCTCGCATCCGAAGATGACGAGAGTTTAAAGAATTATCGATACGATAAAGAAATGGTCTGAAGTATGACAAGTAAGTCATACACGCTAAAGACTGAAATCGAGAAACGATCTTGAATGAGAGATCAAACAACAAGGAAAGTTTATCAGGGCAAGTATCTACAAGGTACACGTCTTAAACTTATAGCATAAACAGAAATATACAACAAACATATAGTGAATGATAGTTACATATAGAATTTGAAACTTGGAAAACCTGGATAGGTTACCTATCCAGGATGACGTTTCCAAGAGAAATTCAGTAGAGATATGTATTATTCACAGTCGTGAATAATAAGACAATAACTGAAGTCAATTTAAATATAAACTTGGACGAAAGTAATCATCCAAGTAAGTATTCTCAATAAAGATTAAATTGAGAAAAGTAATGATCACATCGACGAATGTGATTGTATAAATGATTATAAAAAGGAACATTGTATATGTTCAAAGATAAAACGGGTAAATCCAATAATTGTTAATTGACAGTTAAATAAAGTTTTACCAAATGAAATCATAAAAATGAAATAAATCGAGAGATTACTTACATGGGATGTGATGTGGTAATTATAACAAGGTTATGCGTACCATGTGTTGATCGCTTACTCTGGCCAAGTAAGTAGTGAACACATGATACCATGAGCTTCTTATAATGAGCACAGTTATGTCCAATGTGGTAAGGTCGAGACGAATGAAAAAGTTAAAAGAACCTTGGGGTCAAGAAATCTTATGGGCATACTCGTATAAATGGTTTTCGAGGGAACCATAAAAACGAGGTATGGCGTGCATAGAAATAGATGACCCAAGTGAATAGTGAAATAAGTCATAATGGACGAAAGTGCCATGGTTGACAAAAAGGGGCATGTAAAACCAAAGGATAAATGACTCGCGAGGTCATAAAAATGAAGGAATTGCTCGTACAAAAAGATGATCGAAGTCATTGACTTTGGTCGTAGTAAAGAAAGGATGATGATGATAATCATCATTCAGAAATTAAAAGACCATCAAGCATGGTCACATAAAGAATAAAAGTTTGGTTAAATAAAGCGATGGATTTCGCTAAGACAACCAAACAAGTCAAAACGAAGTCTTAATGCATACCTAAAGGGTTGCATTAATAATGACTTCGGTAAATCACCCGGTTGATGGGTAGGAAATTAAACACATGTGTAAACCAAGAGACGGGAATGCGGATTGAAAGTCAAAGGACTCGGATTATGAGCTATGACTAAAAGACTATAAAATTTCGTAAATAGAAATTTTGAATAAATATGTTCAACTATTTTGAGGTTGAACGGGTTGAATAAAGAATAAAGTTTGATTGTTTATAAGTGATGGATTTCCCATTAACAAGTCAAACGGGTTAAATACAATATAATGCCGGATGGCATAAGTAAGCGTAAACCAGATAATGGTAGCGTTAAACGCAAAAGAATAATGAGCCCGGTAGTGGGACATAATCAAATACGAATATATGCAAACCAGATAACGGTGAGCATAAGACAAACCGACGCATAAATGACATGAGAAGTCATAGAGTCGGGAGAATGATCCGAAATAAAATGATTGTAGTCACGAACTACAGTCAAGGTTAACGAATCTTAAACTTGAAATCAAATGATTTTCAAACATAAACAAGGTGCCTTGACACCAAACATATATTTTAAGAATGACATGAGTAAGAAATGATCTACGGGATCAACATAACCTTCAGGTTATAAATAATGAAAAGGTCTACAAGACCAAAATGACCCTTGGGGTCATAAATTAAAAAGACATGAATTATAAAGGGCCTTGCCTTGACAAGGTAAAAGCCTAAAGAAATAGCCCATGAGGCTAAGTGATAGAACCTACGGGTTAGTTAGACAAAGCGAGGGAATCAGTTGAGAATCCCTGTGTAAAACAAAGACTGTAAAAGAATAAATTCTTATCTGTCAATATCCTGGTATGGATAATTGACAAAAGTTATAGAAAAGATGCTAAACTAAAACTTCAGTTTTAGTAAGAAATAACGTTTAAACAAATATGAATTCTGATAGGAATTTAAATAGTAAATATTAAAGATACAGGTCTTGACACTGATAGGTGCAAGATGATATAGTCGAAAAGAAATATTTTCGAAAATAAAAGGTTGACCTAAACTTAAACATGACGTGACACGATCACGGTCAAGAAAAGTAAAGTGAAGTATAATCACATTATAGCCCGAGCGATGGATAAGTCTAGTTAGTGAGACCGGTTAAGGTCAAAATTCAAAGTAAGAATTTGGATAGTACACTATTTACTATGAGAATAGCGTGGAATAAACAAAAAAAATCAATAGATTTATATGATCAAGTGGCCAAATTGGCGACTTGGTCAAGTAAACAACAAAAGTATATAGATACAAGATAAAAGTGATGGCCCATGAGACCACACTAACAGTAAATACTGATCACCTATATTGAGAGATCATGAGACAACCCAAGAGAAGGGTTGGGAAGTCAAATCGAGCAAAAGCATGATTGAAAGATAAAGTTATAAGTATGCGGTTATATACTTTATAGAATTACGTTAATATCATTTATTGAACTATCTTAAATAATTAAGATAAAAATCAAGAAATTCGGTTTCCTCGTAAGCGGTGGATTCCGTATAACTAAACTGAATGAATAAATTCGAAAACAAAAGAATTTGTTTGTCAAAAGTGAAAGATTTCACTAAAACCTCCAAACGGATTAAAATAATGGATTCATGAAGAATTCGATAGCCTAACAACGATGGATTTCACTAAATTAACTAAATTGGTCGAAATAACGAGATTACGTTATTTCAAGTTGCATTATGTCGTATGAGATATGTATATGTTTTATAACCAAAAAGATATTACCATACTTTTCTGGTAATACTAACAATTGGTTAAAGTATAAGTAATGCTTAAAAGATTACTCAGGTCAAATGCATTGAGTTTAAAACTCAATGAACTATGTAAGAAAGGTTTCGAGGACGAAACCTCTTTAAGGGGGATAGACTTGTAACACCCCGAAAACGGGTTTGGTAATCAAACCACGTTAATACTAAAAGACGGGTAAATTACCGTTAGTGGTAAAAGTAACCCGGTGAATATTAAGATTTTTAAATAAATAAGCCTATTATTAAATTAAAAGCTGAAAGAAAGCTTTTGAGAAAATAAAGTTTATAGAAGCCCGAGTTAACGGGACTTAAAATAAACTGAGTCATAGACTCGTTGAACCCACTAATTTAACTAGGAATGTTTAACCTAGTTAATAAGTGGGAATATTGTTAGAAATAAGTAGGTTGTGCCCTACTTAATAACTAACCAAACAAGAGGGGCCAGATTCGGATAAATGGAGAGTTTAATTATAAAAGAAACTTAAAACAAAACACACACACTTAGTTTGTGTTCTGTGATCGAACCCAGGAAGCTCCCAGGAGCTTCAAAACCCTAGTTCCTGCTAAATCATCAAATTGAAGGGCCAAATGACTCCCAACTTGACAATTGAACGTGAATTAATAATCACCCAAGCTAGGGGATCATAAGGTATGTCAAATTTTGATGATTTGTGAAGTTGTGAAATTTAGGTAATCATCATAATCGCGAATTATGAATGAATTATTGAAGCTATGATTGAATTAGTGATGTATACTAGCTTAGGAACAAAACCCTAAGTGAAAATTATACATATGAAAATTACCACATTAGGATAAGTGGGTTTTAATCATAAGATGAATTTGATGATATAATTATAATTAGACTCATCATATCTGATAATAATCAGGAAATACTTGAACAAATTGAGTGTTTAAGTATATAATCGTACTTACTATGAAATGAGTTTAGTATGCTATGATAAAAATTGATGATAGGTTCATGTTAAATGATGTTTAATATCATCAAGTAATAATTCGGTAACTTATGGTTACAAGAACTTGGTAATAAGTAGTTAAAACGGTAGCATAAGAAGGATGCCTACCGTATAGTAGCAAAGTAATAAAACGAGTAGTTAAGCTACATCGTGTAATTACTTTTGTCAATAGGCAGTTTGACTTTTAAAGTCAAAATGACCTTTTATATGATCGAATGATAAATTCGACATAAAGATCATAGGATGGAATAGTCTTGAATGATTATGACTAGTCTAACCATCTTACAACTTACAATGATAGTTTGACGCTTGACAAGCTAGGTGAAAGCTTGGGAAGGAAGCGGGTCAAACGAATCAAGAATGAAGGAAAAGCATAATCTGGATGCTAGGTAAGTAAAGCTTACACTCTATTTATTTAATACGTATTGTTTTATAGGTTATGAATAATAAAGTCTTGTTTGAATTATGATGTTCCGACACGACATGTGCGGTTTGGAACAAAAGACAATGATATTAAACCATGTTTAATGGTTAAAAAGAGCTAATATGATTATTTAGTCATGCAATGACTAATAAATAGAGAGTTTTGAATGATTACCTTATAAGGTAGACTAATACAAATAATAAGGGTAAAACGGTTATTCGGTCACTCGTTGATGATAACCGTTAGTTTTTGAAAGACACTGTATGACGTAAGCCATAAAGGGATCAAAAAAATAAAGAAATGATTTATAAGTAAAATGACTGCACGGTGTGAACCGAAGCGAGTCATGTAGACGAGATGATAATAAATCCATCTCGCAAAGATACATGGTCATTTAGACCAAACGGGTCAAAAGGTGAAAGTATCACCCTTTGACAATTACAACTAATGGTTTGTCGAGTTGTATGATTATAGGAATAAATATCGAATGGATATTTACATCGCTATTACTTAGCGGCTATTAAGGCAAGGTATCGAAACGGGTCAATATATTGATCCGAGCCAGGTATGTGTAATAGATTAACTAGTCATTTAGAACGAGAGGTTCATTGAGAGTTAAATTAAGTAAAAATAGACATTTTGTTACTTTAATGAGTAAACTGAATGATTCAAGTGATGGTCATTGTGATTTGAAACATAATGACTTTTCAAACAAAATCATATCTAAAAAGAGGGATTTTGGGTCAAACATGCTTTCAAAAGTCCTTCATCGTAAATGAAAGACTAAAATAGACCAAAACGCCCTTGTAAGCTAAATTGAGCAAACGACCTTTAAAGGTTGTTTGGAAATGAGTTTTATGATTAAACAAATACTTAAAATAAGTATCAAAAGCGAAAGATGTAAATCTTTGGTCAATTGACTCTATAGGAGTCTTTGCCGTAAAATAATGATCCGAGGGGTAAAACTCGGAATTTATAAATTACCACATTAAATCCGACACAAATATAGTGTGGAGGAAGATTATTTGATAAGAAATGTGGTAATAAAATGCTAGAAACGAATGAAAGCGATTCGTGTATAAAATATGCTTAAAATCCCATAACGGGTCAAAATAAGCATTTGAGCGAAAACGGATTTAAAATACTTATGAAATCCGTGATTTAAACCTAATAAGATAGAAAATATTGAACTTGTGAAGTTCATAAGAAAATTGGGATCAAACAAACATGTTTGTTTGATGTATACATGAATGGGTCAAAAATTCATAACTACATTTTAAGCCGAAGGCTTAAAAGTATAAAATTTTGTTAATCCGAATGTCGGATGTTAACTCCATGTGATGGAGAATAATTTTACGATCACGTAGGAAGAAACGTGAGTCAAATCGGATAAAAAATGGGCAAGTTATGTCCGTTTTCGTAAAAGATGGTTTGGCTGGAAAATGCAGGTCTGAAAACAAGTCTTGCTGTCCAAATTCCACCCTCGCGTCACGCGACGGAGGGGACTACACACTATCGGGTTTGGTTAATGGTATCGCGGCACGCGGCAGCCTTAAATCTCTGCAAATTGTTGTTGTTGAATGATTTTGCATTGCGAACTCATTTAAACTCGTTTTAAATGTTATATGACTAAACCATTTCATGTTTTTATGAAATGTAGGTTTAATATGCAGTACCGGAGGACGATCAAGCTCGATAAAGAACCGAACACAATCAAGATTCAAGCTTCCGTGAATAATTCGTCGTCACGTTTTTAAACGGCGAATATTTTACGAAATGTTGAATGGTGTTATTTCTTAAAAGTTCTTAAGAAATGCATATTTTGTGATGAATGTGTATGCATATTTAAATAATTATAGTCGTAAACTATATAATAAATGGACTAAGGGTCTTAGAGTTTAACATATTTCATAACACTTTAACCACTAAAATTAGAAGTAATAACAAGTTGTGAGGAGCTTACTACTAGCTCTAAGGCTAGGGAAGAAACTTGTATGAAGATGATGATGAATGAGGTGGATAAAAGCTCTAGGTGAAGGTCCTTCAACTTCCAAAGCTTCCAAGTCTCTTAGTTAAGCTTCTTACACCCTTGAGAGTCCTTATAATGCTTGATATTGAAGTGAAAATGGATGTGTGTGGGTGTGTGTTTGGAGCCGGGAATGAGAGGAAGAAGGAGTAGAGTTTGAGTGGTGAAGATGGTAAAGTGATCTTGGAGTTTAGTCTTGTGGGTTTAAATAAAATTCCTCCAACATTTGATAGTCCTATGGTTAATATGTTTCTAATCATTCATACATATCTAATAAAATATTTCAAAGAAATCAAGGGGGTGGGACCCCTTGATGAACCGTAAATGGGGGGGGGGTGTATGGTTGGTTTTCAATCTTAAGTTAGTTAATCTAGTTGAAGTGTAAGGGATTTAGTAAGTGGTATGTGTGATATAGTGTTTTAAGATGTGTTATGATGTTCGGTGACCATAACTAGTTTCGTAACACTAAAACAATGCTTCTAGTGAAAATTTGGTGTTTCGGGTAGTGTTCGGTTGTTCGGTTGGTTACCGGTTTGTTAAAGTGCTAAATAGCGATGTTTAGTATGCTTTATGTTGTCTTTTATGACAGTTTTGATTCCCGACACTTAGGAAGGTATACTGGACCACTAAACCATAATTTTGCATTATATTTTGTTGTTAAAATGCTAATTTTTGCTGAATTGTGCAGAATTCTGCAGTTTTTGTGAGTTTCAGGCACTTTCCGGCACTTAAACTATCACTCGGAAGGCAGTTTTATGATCATTACTTTCCTACCCACTATTCTAGTGTAACTCTTGGTTCCGGGCTTATTCTGGGTCTTAACATCATGTCTGCCTGAGTACTGAACTCCTGTCAGTACTTCTAGTTTGTCTGATAACGGTGCTAACATGTTCTGTGCACTAATTGAATCATACTGTGTTGCATGCAATAATGATAAGAAATTATGCAACATGTAATGCACTTGTATGTATATGATAGAAAGCAGAAAATCATTCATGTCTTTAATTTAATCATGTACAGTCATTAAAGCACAAATTACTGTTTAACAATGTACGGAATACATGGAAAAGTACCGGTTGTCACATTCTCCCCCCGTTAAAAGAATTTTATCCCCGAAATTCAAGCTGCGTTATCGGTCACCGGGGAGTTGTGAAACAAGTGCGGATACTTTGACTTGATTTAGTTTTCACGCTCCCAAGTAAACTCTAGGCCACGACGTGAATTCCAGCGAACATTGACAAGTTTAATACGACTTCTCCGTGACTTGTGGACCTTCCAAACCGTAACCTCTACAGGTTCTTCAGAATATTGGAGTTTGTCGTTTGACGTGAATTCCGTCCTCGGGAATAACCACTGTTTCCTGTGTAGGGCTCTTCTTGAGATTAGACACGTGGAACGTGTCATGAACACTACTAATCTCTTCTGAAGGCTTTAGTTTGTATGCAACGGTTTCAATCAGGATCTTGAAGGGTCCAATGTACTGTGGGTTCAACTTTCCGCGTTTACCAAATCCTACCACGCCTTTCCAAGGCGAGACTTTCAAATAAACCATATTATCAACCTCAAATTCCAACGGTCTCTGCCACTTGTCGGCGTAACTCTTCTGTCTATCATGTGCTGACTTGATACGATCACGTATCTGAACGATCTTGTCCGTAGTTTCCTGAATCAACTCGGGGCCAATAAACCGTTTATCTCCGGTCTTCGCCCAACACAACGGGGACCCACACTTACGTTCATATAGAGCTTCGAACGGGGCGACCTGAATCATTTATAGGAAAACTCCACCAAGGGTAGGTGAGCATCCCAACTTCCACCAAAATCCATCATACAAGCACGTAGCATGTCTTCCAAAGTTTGAATCATTCGTTTACTGCGGCCGTCCGTTTGAGGGTGAAAGGTTGTGCTATGGTTCAACTGTGATCCAAAATCTTGCTGAAACGATTTCCAGATTCTTGACACAAATCGACCATCCTGGTCGGATATGATGGAACAGGCACTCCATGACGTGCCACAATATCCTTGAGGTATATCTCTGCAAACTTCTTCGTGCTATCCTTCTCACTGATCGGTAAGAAATGTGCAGAATTTGTGAGTCGATCGATAATTACGCAAATCATATCACGAACTCCTTGGGTCCTCGGTAGCTTGGTATCGAAATCCATCAATATTTGTTCCCACTTTCACACAGGAATCTTAGGTTATTGCAGCAACCCTGAGGGTTTCTGGTATTCTGTCTTAACTTTGGCACAAGTAAGACAGTTACTCACGTATGTAGCGATGTCGGCTTTCAACTTGGGCCACCAATAAAAGTCCTTCAAGTCTTGGTACATCTTGTCGGATCCAGGATGGATAGAGTACCTTGACTTGTGAGCTTCATCCAGAATAAGTGCTCGTAGATTACCGAAGGATGGTACCCAATTTTGTTCCATGAAATACATTGTTTCATCTTCCTTTGGAACCAATTTCACTTCCATACCACGCAGTGATTTAGCTCGTAAGTTCACTGGTTTAAGTGCTTCCTGCTGGGCTTCACGAATCCGAATTGTGAGATCGGTTTGTATCGTCATCTCTAAGCCTCGCGCCCTTAGAGGCTTTGCGCGTTCCTTGTGACTCCAGGCGTCGGCTACAATGTTTGCCTTACCCGGGTGATACCTGATCTCAAAATCATAATCATTCAACAGTTCAACCCATCGACACTGTCTCATATTCAAGTCCTTCTGATCAAAAATGTGTTGCGAACTCTTATGGTCAGTAAAGATCGTGCAACGAGTACCATACAAGTAATGACGCCAAAATTTTAATGCGATTATCACAACTCTTAACTCAAGGTCATGCGTCGTATAGTACTTCTCTTGCACCTTTAACCGACGTGTCGCGTAAGCGATGACCTTGTCTTGTTGCATTAACACGCAACCAAGACCTTGCCGTGAAGCATCACAAGAAACTACAAATCCATCGGTACTGTCAGGTAAAGATAAGATAGGTGCATCGTAGAGTTTATCCTTCAACATCTGAAAGGCCGTTTCTTGTTTCTCTTTCCAATCAAATTTCTTATCTTTCTGGGTTAGGGACGTTAGCGGCTGAGCAGTCCTTGAAAAAAAATTCTCAATGAATCGTCTGTGATAGCCTGCCAACTACAGAAATTGCCATATCTCAGTTGGGGTTTTTGGTGCTTCCCAATACTTGATTGTCCCAATCTTGGCAGGGTCTACATGAACTCTATTCTCATTCACCACGCGACCTAGGAATTTCACCTCGCGAACCCAAAATTCTTACTTAAACGGCTTTGCATACAACTGTACCTCTTTCAAAGGTTCCAAGATAGCTCGTAGGTGCTGCTCGTGCTCCTCCTTGATTTCCGAGTACATGTGGATGTCATAATAAACATAATCACGAATTTATCCAGATACGGCTTATGCACTCGGTTCATGAGATCCATGAATAATGTCGGTACGTTCGTTAAGCCAAACGGCATGGCAAGGGACTCGTAATGCCCGTAGCGAGTCTGAAAGGCCGTTTTAGGGATACTTTCTTCTTGTGTCATCAACTAGTGATATCTTGTCCTTAAGTCAATCTTGGAATAGTAGCTGGAACCTTGTAGTTGGTCAAACAAGTCATCAATTCTCGGTAAGGGGTACCGATTCTTGATGGTTAGTTGTTTAACTACATGTAGCCTATGCACAATACTTCTTCCTCACCAGTTCCAATTTCAGGATTTCCGACCTGGAACAATACCGTTTCCTCATCAATTCTTTGATTTCCTCCTAGACCAGGCCGTATGTACATACGAAAAACTGTTGTCCTTCTTCCTATCCAATAACACTGTTGCTCCCTAGGGTGAGAAGCTCGGCCTGATAAATTCCCTTGTCTAGCAGCTCTTGCAGCCGCGTTGAAAGCTTCTGTATTTCGGACGGGGCTAACTGGTAAGGTACCTTTGCCACTGGTGCCGCTCCTAGCACTAAGTCTATTCGAAACTCTACTCGTCGCTGTGGAGGTAGTCCAGGCGAGTCTTCGGGAAAGACTTCTGGAAATTCCTCCACAACGGGAATGCCTCCTAATCTTGGCCCCTTGGTCTCCTTGTCGACATTATGAGTAAGGAAGGCTATGCAGCCTCTTCGGAGACACTCCTACGCTCTCATAACCAATGTGAAATGTCATAGTCTTCCGCCTTATGAGGCCCAGTGTCCTCGCATCAACTGTATGAAGGTCGTGTACTATAAGTGTTTCATCATTCGCAAGAGGGATGCGAACGATTTTCTCATGACAAACGACTTCAGCTCCATTCTTGGATACCCAATCCATGCTGACCACAGCATCAAAACTTCCAAAACCAACTGGTAGTAGGTCAATAGAAAACTTTCGTTCTTCAAGTTCAAGTGTACAACCCTTAATAACTTCATCCTCTTCGACTAATTTCCCATTCACTGATTCTATTGAATAGGGGGGTGTCTAGCTTACTTGCCTCTAGACAAAGTAGGTTCTAAATTCTATAGATACAAGGCTAAAGTCGGTGCCAATGTCAATCAAAATGGATGCATAGTGTTGGTTTATACAGAACGTTCCCGTAGCTACGTTCAGGTCCTGGCGCGCCTTGGGTGCTCCTTTCGTAACAAATGCTCCCACAAACTTTATTTTTCTTCGGGCAGTCCTTCTGTTAGTGTCCTTTGTCGCCACATCCGTAGCAACCTTTACCCTTGTCATTTCCATTACTGCTCTGCTCCCTACTATCGCTCTAGTTTCTATCACTGTCCTGGCTCCTATTCCCACGTCCCGTCCCGTCCCGTCCCGTACGAGACCAGCATTGCCTCCTTACTACGCCTGGTCTTGCCACAACTTCCACACCTATGAGCCCTGCACGGACCGGTGTGATGATAACCACACCTGTTACACTTTGGTAGTTCTCCTTGGTAGTTTTTATCACATGCCTTAGTTGTGGTCACGGATGCCTTGACTGTCCTAGTTGCAAGGTTTTCCTTATGTTTGTCGCTTGGCTTAAAGTCTTGCTTGTAATGCGTATACTTCCTCTTATTCCTATCCAAAGAAGACTCCACATGTGTCTTCTCTTTTACGGGACATTTATTCAAATTCTCCATCATTATTCTGCCCTTGGCAGAACCTAGGGCATGAGTTATCGCCTGAGCGATTACCAATATGATTCCTCTTATTCCGCCGTTGTTTGCAGTGTTGCTTGCTTCGTATTGGACGATTGCTTCAGCAACTTGTTGGTTCTACAGAGCTTCAAGCTCAGCTCTTGTTGCTGGTAAAGGTTCTGATTAGACTCGACCTGCGTTTCATTCGCTGTGGTTCCATGTGCTTCTCATGTATAAAACACATCGACGAAATTAAACATTTATTTTGGAATAATGTTGTTGTCTATGTGTGAAAGCAAAGCTTATTCGTCGTGCACCATAAGTATAACGGTAGGGTAATTCCTAATGATGCTTATGCAAATCTTCCCACCATAGTAATCTCTTCATTGTAGCAAGGTAAAATGAGTCGCAACAAAATCTTGCTAAGGGTATATCAACTTTTACATACACCATATCAACTTGTTACAATTAATTTTGCGTAGCAAACCTCCTCGGAGTCACCTTACTCCGATTGATGCAAGTCATCCAAGGCTATACAAAACATGGTGAGGTCTTCCCTTCACCTTGTTCCTTGTTTATTCCTCAAGTCTCCGACTCTTCCATAGCCTTTAGTTTTACAAAAACGGGCATACTTCCCAAAGGATGGGGTTGTGCATTCCTACCACGTGTAGGGGGGTGATAGTGGAATCACAGAAGTAAGGTCGTGAGGGTACATGACTTCTTCCTCAGGACCAAATTGTACCTTATAGCAACCGTAAAGTGGTTTCCAGGGTGTGAATGCACTATTCAAACAATACGGTGCACCACGGGATAGAAGGGTGGAAGTAATGATGGGGGTGTCGGTGGTGTAATATAGGTAGTGGGTGGCAGGGTGCTTATGAGGTGAGGGACGAGAAGAAGCTTCCTGCCTGTTTCATCCATGTGCATAAATGGAATGGGAATCTGTTGAGAAGGGGAGAATCGAGTGGTCATTTTCGTCCTTATAATATGTATTCCATACTTCATGGTCCTTGATCGTCTGATGTGGAAAGGACCCCTTCGCCACACCGGACCGTGCGACGCATACTTTGATTTTGCTGGGGCTCCATGTGTCCCAATACGGTTTATATGGTTTCCACGAATGCCGAATAGAGTGCGGTAAAATGGGTTACGCTACAGCTCACGCCATGCAACCTCCTTGAGGTAAAACGAATGTCAAATGTAGGGGTCTATCGTAGCAACTACAATGGATAAGTTTGGGGTGTCGTAAGTACTGTACAAATTCATACGTAAGAATCCAGCAGTGTTGAGGTAAATCTTTCCTAAGCGTTAGCCATCTTCTCATGCTTAGATACCGGGTCTCATACGACTCGTACTACAGGTAGAAGTGTTACATGTGAAGTAGGCAAAGACAAACTTCCTACTTGTAGAGTGTTATAGTAACTATCTCGGCTAGTGTTCTACTAGATGAAAATTTGATCAACTTTAGAAATTTTGAATGGGTGGTGATCATTAGCTTGACCTGCAGAGTCCACCAGGATTTCCATGCACTACAAGTCGTTATTACGTGGGCCCCCGTAATAATAAATTGTCTTGCATGGTCACCCTATTTTTCTCTCGTTCAAAGCAGCAGATCACTCAGGGAGGGAACACTACTATCCTCATACCTTCAACATGGAAAGGACCTTTATGATGGTCCGTGCGCCAACGTCCGTTGTTGTTATGCGTGAAATGGCACAATGCCTAGACAGAATAGGAATAAGGAGGGTTCGTAGTAATAGTAGCTGGAGGGGCACCTTCAAGATGAGTACCTCATTCTCTTTGTCTGGAAAAGAGTGTCGTCAATCAGGTTTCGTAAATACCTCAGGGACCTCGTCCCACTGATAAGGTTGATGTCCAAGGTTACCTCCTCCGCCTCGCTGTCACTGTCGTAGTCTGACACCTTCGCATTCGAGAGGGAAGAATAGCCATCTTCTACGGAAATAAGTTCAGGGTCTCGTGTGGTAACTACATCAGCCATAAGCTTCGCAATAAGATCGAGGTTGATAGTCTCATTGTGCGAGTCAAGAATAATAATAATAATAGGATTCGAAGTCGAAGGTATCTCGTTCCCATCAATAATTATTACTTACACATACATGCATATATATTTATAAATATTAATGAGTAATAATGTTACTTAGCATATACAGGCAATAAATGCAACATATCACATATAACTCTCGTCTGTTCTTTCGGGGGTCATTTTGTCTTTGGCAAGTCTCTCCCTCATGGACTGACTATACCTCAATTGGCACATTGGTCGGGGTATTCTCCCTCCCTACTAATGTCCTTGCTTTGTCTTTGCTTTGCCTTTCCTTTGAAAAATGTTCGACTCATGGATCTTGGCGCTTTTTGTAAATGCAATGAAAAATATTTTGCAAAAATATTTTCGTGAGAGAGTCCTAATGATTGTAGTCTAGACTCGAGAATGAATCCTAGTTCACTACAATCGAAGCTCTGATACCAAACTGTCACACCCTGACTTTTGCGGAAGCGTATGATGTGTGACTTGCTCAATATCATTGCATTCAATTATAATAAACAACTATATGATTAAAATGATGTTCATCCATTCATAAGTTTAAAATGTTATGAACACAAATCACTTAAGTTCCAACCAACATGACCTCTGGTTAAGTTACAGACCAACAAAAGTGGATGACATCTAATCTTGAAATTTACACCTTGAAAACAACACCAACGCCCAAGATCCATCTTGTTTCCTAAAATACATGTAATTTTGAAAACATCAACAAAAGTTGAGCGAGTTCATGTGTTTCTGTATGAGTTCGAATGATCTTGTAAACATTTGTAAGTATGCCTTTGTAAACCGGTATGGAAGCGTCTATGAACAGATCATTAATGTTTTGCAAGGACATTAATATGTGTGGTGCGTAGGAAATGCTCAAACCTCGCGAATTTCCTCCGGGCCATCTGGCGGGAACGACATAGTCACCACATGCGGCCACACAAGGACCCATGGGTGGGGCTCGCTACACCCAGATAGATCTACCACTCATGCCCCTCGGTCTATACTAGATTAATGGCACTTAGGAGAGATACTACATTATCCACGTGATCTAACAGTTCATTCCTTAACTAAATCATACTATTGAAACATTTGAAACATGTATCTCACCCCCAAGAGTTATAAAACTGAAAACAGTTAAAGGAAAAGGGGGACATGAACTCACTGATTTGCGTTCTTCTGTCTAGTAACTCAAAGCTCCTTCCCACCGGTCGTACAACTACCTACACACGTGCTATGTCTTATTAGACGGCTAGGTCGTGTAACGACTCTTAGTCTTAGGTATTATGACTTATCTTGGAATTGGTATTGTTGGACCGTGTCGTGACCCTAAACGATCAGTTAAGCAAGTTCATCATCACGTATAAAGGCGGAATCAGTATACGCAACGTTACAACAGCTTTCCTATTCAATTCCTTCACTTTATTAGCTTTCTGAATCAATTTTGACAGAGTTCGGTTACAAAGCTTATGACCAGATCTCCTCCTATGTTCACACACATGAGGTATTTATAGGTAGGCTGATTTCGCTTATGTGTCAATGACACTGAAACGAAATCACCTTATGTACATTGAAGCGGAATCACCTACTGACCATTGAAGCGAAATCAACTAAATAACATGTACATTAAAGCGAAATCAACTCTAAAAACCCTAATTTGACTTTTAAGATCCAATCTTGACTTTCTTGATTTAAGACTTGATGAAGATGCAGTCAACAGACATTCTTGTGCATCAACAGACTCCCCCTTGGATGTTGACGTAGTCTTCAGATCCTGAGTCTTCAGTCTTAGTCTTTTCTTTAACTCTCTGTCATCTCATCATAAACACTCTATCTTTACAGGTTTCAGAAACTTGTCCTCCTGGCTCTAACTTCTTTCTTCCCTTTGAATGTTGATCCAGACTCCCCCTTTCACAGACTCCCCCTCTCGATATGCTAGAATCTGAGATATCTGATTCAATCTTTGACATTCAGCTTCCATTGGGAATAATGAAGTCCAAAACCTGTTACTCAAACATCATTCATTACAAACTTATCTTTTTCACATATAACTCATAAACTTAATCAGTTTTAGAAATCCACTCAAGTATTCAGGTTCAAGTTCATGACCCTAATCACTTGATTAATCTACCAAGTCCAAATTAATGACCTTGGTTGATCATTTGACGACTCAAACTGATTTTGAAAACATTTCAAATATTATCTGAAAATAACAAGTATCAAATTAATGAACTTGTGTTTAATTTTTCAAACAATTCAAACTTCATCAAATATAAGCTCTCCTCATTCTTCAGTCCAGAATCTCCTGCATCTGCTTCAAACATTTGAGAATCCAACAATCAACTTTCCACTTTAGTTTGTCGGAAAATAAAGCAGAAATAAAATCTTTTTGGATTTTATCAAAGTGTTCTAAACTAAGAAATGAAATACAGAAAACTTAAATTTCAGAAATTAAACAAAGTAAACTATTTACAAACATATTTTTGGTAAGCGTGTCAGGGAATCATATCAGCTTTTCAGACAAATCACAAGTACCGTTAAGCTACATTTCATACTCAGACTTAAACAATTCACCTCGATTGTCGATATACTGATCCATCTTAAATTCCCACACAAATTTCAACTTACTCAGGATACGAATTAGATGAATTAAGAACTTAGATCATTCATGTGTCCCACCTCTTGAATATACTCCCGTATCCAGAATCTCAATAATCAGTCTTACAGGTGAGAATACTACAATGATATCTGTATATAATTTAGGTATGCGAGGGCCGAGGGATCTCAGATCGATACTTCCGTATACGCAGAGAGATATCAGCTTCGACTTTTCGGTGTGTCCCCTTTAGAGGATCTTTTTGCTTACAACAGCAGCATATATCAATTTTATTGTTTCAGCATGCTGAGGGTTTAATGTTGTATTTCAAGCATTGCAGCAAGTATTAGCCAGGGACTAGGTCAGAACTACCGTTCAGCAGAAGTCCCGGAATAATACCTCAGACATCATAGAGTATAAAGACCTAGTATATCAGATTAAGAGACCTTTCAAACGAGATTTCAGGGGTTACCTATATATCCAAGTAGTGTTCCCCACGAATTCACAAGTTTGAATTTTAAGTTTATATCCCGAATAAATCTACTAAATGTGTGAAAACCTATCGACACATCATCAGTAAGATTGTTTAACTCTTTTATACTTTTCAAATCTTTAGCATACTGTAATCGTCTAGCTGATGTACTATCATTTTCCCTATATACACAAGCTCTTTTTCAGATTTTATCATGTTTTTGTATTTTTGCATTTTTTACTGTTTTTGTATTTTCTGAAAACATAACTATGTACAAACATCTACTCCCCCTAAATACCAAAACAAGTAAAAATTCGACAAACCATTGCAGATTGTTTCTCATCTTCATCCACAACAGTACTCTCATCAACGCCAATTATGCCATCCGACACCGAAAGAAGCTTCATACCGTTCAGTTTTAACAAATATTTAAACCGATTTTTATCAAAAGCTTTGGTATGTAAATCAGCTTTCTGTTCGTCCGTGTGGATTTTCTCAATTCGTATCAACTTTTTCTCAAAGCAATCACGAATAAAGTGATGACGAATTTCTATGTGTTTAGTTTTAGCGTGATGTACTGGATTCTTAGATATATTTATTGCGGCCTCATTATCAACAAAAAGAGATGTGTTAAGAAACTGCAAACCGTAGTCGCGCATCTGTTGCTGTATCCACAAGATCTGAGAGCAGCAACTGCTAGCAGAAACATACTCCGCTTCACAAGTAGATAACGCCACAGACGTTTGTTTCTTACACTGCCAGGTAACCAATCTAGGACCAAAGAACTGGCATCCTGCAGTTGTTGATTTTGAATTGACTTTGCAGCATCCGAAATCCGAATCGGAATACCCTTCGAGCGTAAAGTCGCCTTTCCTAGGATACCACAACCCCAATGAAGGAGTTCCTTTCAGGTAGCGCAATATCCTCTTCACAATGATCATATGCGATGCTCTCGGGTTAGACTGAAATCTTGCTGCGAGGCATGTTGGGTACATGATATCAGGACGTGAAGCAGTTAGGTACATTAAAGAACCTATCATGGATCGGTAAAACGTTTCATCAGCCCTGTCTCCGGTGAGATCTGGGTGAATCCCATGATTTGTTGCAAGTGGGGTAGCAGCTGGAGTAGAACTTGACATCCCAAATTTCTCTAGAATATCATGAACGTACTTTGACTGATGAATGAAAATTCCTTCAGGAAGTTGTTCAACTTGTAATCCCAGAAAGAATTTCATCTCCCCCATTGATGACATTTCAAACTTCTGCTTCATCACTGATTCAAAATCTTTGCATAGATTTTCATTTGTCGACCCAAAGATTATATCGTCCACATAAATCTGAACTATCAGAAGATGACCATCGACCTCTTTAGTGAAGAGAGTGGCATCCACTTTTCCACGAATGAACTTGTTGGCTAGTAGGTGTTGAGACAAAGTCTCGTACCAAGCTCTCGGGGCCTGGTGTAAACCATACAGCGCTTTGTCCAATAAGTAGACCTTGTTTTTGTGGATTGGATCGGTGAAGCCCGGCGGCTGACCAACATAAACCTCCTCTTTAACCTTCCCATAAAGAAACGCCGATTTAACATCCAACTGATAAACTTTGAAGTTCTTCCAAGACGCAAATGCTAGGAAAATTCTGATTGCCTCTAGTCGTGCTACAGGAGCATAGACTTCGGTAAAATCAATTCCCTCCTGTTGACTAAATCCCTGAACAACGAGTCGAGCTTTGTTCCTTACAACAACTCCTCTATCGTCCCTCTTACACTTAAACACCCACTTAGTGTTAATCTTTCTTTGACCATCCGGCAAATCAACTAACTTCCACACTCCCAATTTCTCAAATTGACTAAGTTCCTCCTGCATTGCATTGACCCAAGAGTCTTCAGTAAGCGCCTCTTTGTAAGTTCTTGGTTCAATCTGCGAGATAAAACAACTTAATGAGAATTCAGTTTGCAAAGGAGCAACTTTTGTATAAAAACATGTAAGTCCTTTATCAATCTGATTTCGAGTGCGAACTCCTGCTTGCAATTCTCCTATGATCAACTCCTCTGGATGATATGAAAAAGTTCGCGGCATCACTTCACTCGGAACCTCTACATTTCCCTCCAGATTAGTAACATTCTGCTCTGCATCTTGTTCACCAACTTGGTTTGTTTGACCTGAAATCTGAATTTGCTCCCCCTCAGAATCTGAATCTGAATCACCGTGATCAAATACTGGCATGTTTTCAGCTTCTAGATTATCATTCTGAGCCGACTGATTATCTTGAGCAACTTCATTCTGTTGGACATCATCATGTTCACCAGCATTACTTGGACCTGCTTCATCGTCATTTGAAATTTCCCGTGGTCTCCTCGAATACTCAGCTGGGAACCTTAACTGCGACTCATATTCACGCAAAATATCCAACTCATCAAAGAAATCTTCATCATCCTCTGATTCTTCTCTCATGTCAAACGAATCCCAAAGTTTGTCATAATGATAACGCCATGAATCACCAGGATTCTGCGGCGGCATAGTATAACCTTGACATTCAACATTTGCAGCTTCAATAATCCGCTTCTCACTTGGAACGAAGACACGTCGCAATGGATTTGAATAACCAACAAATATTCCCTCAATGCACTTCGGACCAAACTTTCCAAAAGGCTCTATAACCGTACAAGGTGACCCGAACGGTTCTAGATACTTCAAATTCGGTTTGCGATTATTGATTAGCTCAAAGCATGTTTTATTGAACTTCTTGACAGTGAGAACCCTGTTGAGAGTATAGCATGCAGCAGAAACAGCTTCAGCCCAAAAATTAATCGGTAACTTTGAATCTGCGAGCATAGTTCTAGCCGTCTCGATTAGTGTCCGGTTTTTGCGTTCTGCGACTCCATTCTGTTGCGGAGTGTATGGAGCACTAAACTCATGCAATATACCTCTTTCATCACAAAATTCTTCCATCTTGCTGTTCTTGAATTCAGTACCATTATCACTTCGAATTCTCTTAATACGCCTTTGGTACAAATTCTCAATCTTCCTGAACAGCTCCATCAAACTGTCAAATGTTTCATCTTTCGTCTTCAAGAAAGAAACCCACGAAAATCTGGAATAATCATCAGTAACGACCAAACAATAGTAATCTCCTGTAATACTTTTGACATTCACAGGACCAAACAAATCCATGTGAAGTCTTTCCAGAGGTCTCGAAACTGAATTGACTTTCTTTGTAGGGTGTGACTTTTTCTTCTGCTTGCCTTTGATACAGCTAATGCACTCCCCTTCCAGATGAAAACCTTTGATATTAACTCCCAATACCAAATCATTGTGCACCAAGTGATTCATTTTTCTAAGATGTATATGCCCCATCTTTCGGTGCCACAATCTTGATTCTTTCTCAGTTGCTCTAGACACAAAAAAATGTGCTTGACCAGTTGTTGTAGTTGCTACAGACATATCTAACACATATAAATCATTCACTCTAGGTGCCCTCATAATAATCCATTCTTCAGGGATAACAAAACCAGGTTTCAAGATCAAACATTCCTTATCAGTGAAGTGAGTAGTATACTGATTGTCACAAATCTGCGAGATACTAAGCAGATTGTTCTCCAGCTCAGTGATGTAGTTAACTCTCTCAAACGTTACAATCCCATTGGATAACGTTCCTTCACCAACAATTCGACCACCTTCATGACCAGCAAATCCCACATAACCACCATTAATATTTCTTACATCATACAGCAACGCGGTTTTTCCTGTCATATGTCGAGATGCGCCACTATCCATGATCCATCTTGAAATGGCTCTTGGAAGATCCTGCACATACCACAAGTTGATTTTAAAACATTTCAATAAAGATGCCGATTCATGCTTCGCGATCCAGGAAGCTCCGGCAATTCAAACTGATTATTCAAACATGGTGTCCACCCAGGCCTCATCAGCCTTAGGTGTAACCTTGACTCTCGCAATTTGAATTTTGAAATTTTCAGCCTTCAAAGGTGGAAAATTTGCATCATAATCAACCGAAATTGATTCTTCAGCCTTTTTCACTTCAGAAGTTGAAATTTTCATTTCAGTTTTTGGTTTCCAAACTTGTTGAGATAATGCAACCCGCTTATAAAATTTGTCATTTTTAGTTACCACTTTCATTACGGGTTCATTTTTCACTTTGATGTTGTCATTTTTCACATTCCTTTTCTCAACAACAATTGATGCTTTACCCTTCACATCAACTTTCTTTTGTTGAATCTTCACCGTTTCAGTCTTAGGTTTGAAGTTGGTGCAATTTCTTGCAATGTGACCAACTTTGTTACATCTAAAACATGTACGAGTATCAACAACTCGACTTGTGCCTTCAGACTGATATTGTGAAGCTCTTTTCTCAAAGAACTCTTTATTTGATTTTGAAAAAATTTCATTTTCCTCATCAGAAAGTGAACTTGAACTGTTCACAAACTCCTTCTTTTCAGCAAACCTTTTGTTTTGAAATCTTCTTTGCTGAAAATTCTTACCACCCTAATAATCACCCGACCAGTTGTTTCGATTGTTATTATAAAACCTTGGTGGAACAACAGGCTTTTCGTAGTAAGCTTTATCTTTCTCAAAATTCATTTGCCATTTTGTTTGTTTCAAACTGTTCACTTCTGACAACTCAACTTCAACCAATTTGAACACATTTGTCAACTTTTTCACATTAACATTCTCAATTGGAAACTCAGAATCCGAATACAACTTATCAGATCCAGCCATCTTGTACATCACAAGACCCGGTTCATCACTTAAGTTGTTTTTGGACTTTGATTTCTGAATGTATTTGTCCAAGAAACACCCATCATCTTCAGTTGAATCAAACATTAAAACACTTTCAGCTGTGCTTTTAACAATCTCTGTCTGAACACTATCATCAGATGATGTAAAAGTAACATCAATGTTCTCCGGAAGTTTAACTTCACTCTCTTCCTCAATTTCAACCAACCCAGACTGCTTTTTAGTGTAATTATCAAGAACAGGTGGTGGAACTTGATGAAACCCCACCCCAGTTCCATCACAATACACATCTTCGCCCGCTTTGTCTTTCCCAATGGGTTTGGGAATGATATGTTGCAAAACAAAGCTTGCGGAGCTGTAACTATTAAGCTTCAACTGGATTCGCTCGTTTTCGATTACCGCCTCTTGAACTTTAAGTTTCAATTTAGCGATTTCATCCAGTTGTTGGTTGATTGATTCTTCTTTGACTCTAAGCACTGCTCTTAGATGTTCATTTTCTTTAAAAGTTTTACCATTTCGATCATCACAATCTTTCAATGTACTTTTGAGTTTTTCAAATTTTTCAGAAATCTGACGGTTTTCAAGAATCAACTTTTCATTTTCACTTTTAACTTTGTCATGATCAATTTTATCATTTTCCAATTGTTTAGTTAATTCTTTTATCCGTTCAGTTGAAGCTTTAACCATTTTGTCACGATCAAGAATCTGATTCTCAACGCTTCTGACCTTAGCTGTCAGATCATCAACTTTCTTTCCGTTGAGATACGTGACTGTGCTACAAAATTTGCACTCTTTGTTGCAATTTTTGCAATCAGCATTTCCATCGATTTTCTTACCTGACACATCTGTTGACACATCTGAACTGACCTGGCTTTTTGACTCAGACACGGAGTTAGAGTCTACCTCAAGTGCCTTAGCAGCTAGCACTTTGTCAGCCATACTTCCAAGATTTTCAGCAGTCAACTCCTGCGTTGTGTCAATAACTCCAGTATCAATCTTTTTTTCTTTCTCGATCTCTTCTTTCTCCTTTCTCTCTTTCTCTTTCTCTTCTTCAATCATTTTCGAAGTTGGAGTTCCCCACCATTTGTGTTGCCAGTACTCATCATCTTCTTTGTATTGCTGAATTATGGCTTCGATATCAAGCGTACTATCATCAATTGCAATATTTCCATAATCATCAAGATAGCACTCTCTGTCTGGATCCCATCTATTTGCTCTTCTTGCTTCCAGAAAGATACGAGATATTCTAATGATTTTGTTTTCAGCAATCATTTTTCTGTATTGATATTTTTGCTCTTCAGTTCGATCGTCTTTCCACGGAATAGGATCGTCATTTTTCGCCATGAATGCGTAACCAACCGCATCTTCTTCCGGTAGAACCTCTTGACTCCAGTCATAACCCTCATCATCGTAAATCACTGCAAGAGCTCTAGATTTCTCTTTGTTGTCTTCAACTTGCTTCAATCTAGGCGGCTCGTATTTATTCTGGTGATAAATTGCCTTCTTGTAGTAATCATCTCTGAAAGGGTTCTCCGATTCATCAGCATAAGCGTTTCTGCATTCTCGTTTGAAATGACCCTTCTGCTTACACTTAAAGCAAGTCACCTTCGATTTATCGAATCCCAGCTTGGTAGATGCTCCTCCAATTGTTTTCCTTCCGGTAATTTCCATGAAACGTTGTGCTCGACGAACAGCACTTGCCATAGCCCAACGGATATCAATCAGTTCCATTTCCTCCGGATCAATCTGATCGTAATCTTCTTTCGTCAGATTTGTATTGCCTATCTTCCCAGCTACCAACCCTTCATATGATTCCAACACCGATGCTAGGAAGATCATCTGCTGCTTAGCCGACTCTTCATCAAAGTTTTGAGCATTCTTTAAATCTATCGCGATGTTGCATTGAAAACGATTCTTTGCATCAGAATGACCTCCAGAAGATGAAGATCCACTGTGATAACCACTGTGACTTCCACTGCTTTGACCACTTTGACTATCTTTGCCAGCTGTCGAAACATTTTCAGCAGAAAACGCAGTTTTTGGAGAGGTTGCTTTTGGCATCATGCTCTTTGGATAATACAAATCCAAATTCTGCTGATGAGATGAGTGATTGACTTTGTACGTCTTCTTCAACTCCAACTCATGACTTTCAAGTTTCTCAATCAGCAAATCTAATGTCAGCTTTTCTGGTTCTTTGATGGTATTCTTCAGCATCAACGCATAATATCTCCAATCCATCTCGTCAGGCAACGAATCGAACAATTTGTCGATAAGATCTTCTTCAGGAATGTCGATATCATGTCTTACTAACTCCAGCTTCAGATGACCAAACCTTTCTATCATTTTACACACTGACTCATTCTTTAAACATCCGAACAAATCAAACTCTTTTCTAAGAAGTTTCTTTTTGTTTTTCTTAATTTCTTGACTGCCTATACATTTCTTTTCTAACTTTGCCCAAAGATCTTTTGCATTTGAATAGTCAATCAAAGCGATAATGTCTTCCCGAACGGACTGGAATAACAACGCCACACACTTTTGCTCAGCTACAAACGAATCAATCTCCTCAGCTGTTCTTAACGTCTCACCATTTTTGTTTCCATTGGCATAACCATTTTTCAAACTCTTCCAGCTAGGAAATGCGAATGCCATCAACCAGTCTTCAAATTTTCTGGACCAACGACTGTACTCCTCGATAGTCGTAAGCTTTGGGGGTTTATTGAACGTTCCGAATGCGCTTTCAGATTCCCAAGCTTCCTTTTTCTTTTCCTTCGGTGGATTCTCGTTCTCATTCGTATTGTTGTTGTTTGTAGAAATATCATCTCCCGAGTTTCCTGCAAATGCGTACATATCGCTAAATGGGTTCAAGAAAATATCATCCATCATGAATGTACCTGAAAAATCAGCAAACACTTAGTAAAATTTTCCGAAATTTTGTCAAATACTGACACTGAAGCGAAATCAACTAAATAACATGTACATTAAAGCGAAATCAACTCTAAAAACCCTAATTTGACTTTTAAGATCCAATCTTGACTTTCTTGATTTAAGACTTGATGAAGATGCAGTCAACAGACATTCTTGTGCATCAACAGGTATTCTTTGAGTTATATCTTGGATGTACATTATATAATTCCAAAGTATATAATTATTAGTTAAAATAATAATATTTTAACTTAAAATTATATTCATCCAATTATTTGGAATATTGTTAAAATAATATACTTTAACTTGGTTTATTATGTATTTCCACATATGTATTTTCCCAAGTATGGGTGTACTTGTATTTGTGTATTTTCATACTTGTGTATTTGTGTATTTTGCCAAGTATTGGTGTTGTATTCCGGTGTGTATTTTATACGTATGAGAATACGTATTTTCTTGTATTTATTAAGTATTTTATACTTAATCTTATATTAAATTTTCCGGAATATTATTTTTAAACAACTAAAAATCACCAAACTTATATTCTCAAAATATATTTATTTTAAGAGAATTTTTTTAGAAAAAATATCTATAAATCTTTCTTGGCAAAAATAATATACCTTCATATATATCTCAAAAATAATATATATTTTTAAGATTTACTTTAGAAAATATATATATATATATATTTCTATCTTTCACCGAAAATAATATATCTTCAAATTGTTTAAGAAAATATATATTTTCTCCACTCAAAATAATATATTTTCTATTTGACAAAATATGATATACTTTGTAATACTTGTAAAAATTCATATTTTCCGTTTCTTTGGTTTCCAAAATACCGTTTGTCATACTTGTCGAGTTACTAATTTATTTCCGGAATATATACATATTTATAGTCCTTATATCCGTTTGTCCGATTGTCCAATATTCGGGTATATATTATATATTTATTTTCTTGGAATTTTGGTAATATTTTGTATCACAATTTTGGTATTTTGGTGTGTTATATTATTTTCAAGTTCCTAAAATAATATAACTAATACAATCGATATACAAATAACACACAATTAGTGAAATCTAAATATATATTTCCCTAAATATATACTTAGTCATTTTTATTTATCAAAAATCAACCTCCAATATTTGTAATTTTTGTAATAAAAATTATGGCAAATTTTTATGTGAAGACCATGATCAAAATTTACTTGTAAACACTTGTTTAAAAATATTTTTCTAAGTGTTTAATTTCTACAAAAATTTTGCCATAGTTTCCCCTTAAAAATGGAGGTTTCCATTCTTAAAAGCATATCATTTTCTTTTAAAATCTCATCATCAATCAACAACAATTTACACATAACTTACCATATGTTTCAAATATTAAATTTACACTATGACATGAACTTGAAGGTTTGTAAAAATTTGTAGTAACTTCACATGTTGTTTAGTAAGTTTAGTTACCTCTAAAAACATGGTTTTTAGTTTAGAAAACTCATTCTTGTGAATTTTGATTCTTCACAACTTGTATGATGATTTTTCAAAAATAATTCTTGTTGATTTTTTTTCGTTACCAACACTTTTCTAGCTTTGATTTAACACTTAAAACATGATTAATTTCTTTAAAAACCATGATCATGTTAAATCTTGTAATAAACTTTGGTTTCTTGAAAAGATTATTTTTGAAATCTTTTATTTTCAAGACTTATAACTTGTAGACATATTCATCATTAACTAAAACAAGTTCATATTCAAGTTCATGTTTAACATAAAGGATGATCATCACTAATTTCACAAGATCCATCCTTATGCTTGCTAGATCATGTGTTTAATCATCATCTAGCAAGCTTCTTATGATGATCAACATCATAATCACAAGAAATCAACAAACAAGTTTCATACATACACTAAAACAACTTAGATTTTCATGTTATTAAGATTTATGTTTATGTTCTTGCTTATGTTTCTTTGAGATTCTTTAGTTTAACATATTTCATAACACTTTAACCACTAAAATTAGAAGTAATAACAAGTTGTGAGTAGCTTACTACTAGCTCTAAGGCTAGGGAAGAAACTTGTATGAAGATGATGATGAATGAGGTGGATAAAAGCTCTAGGTGAAGGTCCTTCAACTTCCAAAGCTTCCAAGTCTCTTAGTTAAGCTTCTTACACCCTTGAGAGTCCTTAGAATGCTTGATATTGAAGTGAAAATGGATGTGTGTGGGTGTGTGTTTGGAGCCGAGAATGAGAGGAAGAAGGAGAAGAGTTTGAGTGGTGAAGATGGTAAAGTGATATTGGAGTTTAGTCCTGTGGGTTTAAATAAAATTCCTCCAACATTTGATAGTCCTATGGTTAATATGTTTCTAATCATTCATACATATCTAATAAAATATTTCAAAGAAATCAAGGGGGTGGGACCCCTTGATGAATCGTAAATGGGGGGGGGGTGTATGGTTGGTTTTCAATCTTAAATTAGTTAATCTAGTTGAAGTGTAAGGGATTTAGTTAGTGTTATGTGTGATATAGTGTTTTAGGATGTGTTATGATGTTCGGTGACCATAACTAGTTTCGTAACACTAAAACAATGCTTCTAGTGAAAATTTGGTGTTTCAGGTAGTATCCGGTTGTTCGGTTGGTTACCGGTTCGTTAAAGTGCTAAATAGCGCAGTTTAGTGTGCTTTATGTTGTCTTTTATGACAGTTTTGATTCCCGACACTTAGGAAGGTATTCTGGACCATTAAACCATAATTATGCATTATATTTTGTTGTTAAAATGCTGATTTTTGCTGAATTGTGAAGAATTCTGCAGTTTTTGTGAGTTTCAGGCACTTTCCGGCACTTAAACTGTCACTCGGAAGGCAGTTTTATGATCCTTACTTTCCTACCCACTATTCTAGTGTAACTCTTGGTTCCAGGCTCATTCTGGGTCTTAACATCATGTCTGCCTGAGTACTGAACTCCCGTCAGTACTTCTAGTTTGTTTGATAACGGTGCTAACTTGTTCTATGCACTAATTGAATCATACTGTGTTGCATGCAATAATGATAAGAAATTATGCAACATGAAATGCACTTGTATATATATGACATAAATCAGAAAATCACTCATGTCATTAATTTAATCATGTACAGTCAATAAAGCACAAATTACTGTTTAACATTGTACGGAATACATGGAAAAGTACCGGTTGTCACAATTAGTGTATATGTATTCATGTGGTATTTTATACTTGTCTTCTTACAAGTATTTTCTTGGTATGATTTGGTGTATTATTTACATCATCCTACCATCTAAATTCGTACACTTAACACATAACTATACACTTACCAAAAGTTCGTCTAACCATGATTAAGATCCTTAAGTGCGATTAACCATTTTAATCATACTTTAACCCCCACTTAATCACGATTACAATTTTAGAAAATTTCTCCATAATTTCCCCTAAACTATGGCGTTTCCCATGTTGTTAAAACGCGTTTAAATCACTAAATCAAGTTCCAAATCACCACCAATTTATCAAGTTTCACCAAAAAAACCATTTTACATATCATAATCACATACTACTACCTTCAATCTTTCATGAGCATCACTTATATAAAATTTTTGAGACTTTAAAGTTAACCCACTTTTCAAGTTCATCTTTTATGAACATCATTTTTATACAAACTTGGTTTCATACATTGTTATTCTTTAAAAAGTCTTCTAAAAGTTCCATAACTTCCAAGATTATCAAAATCTCAAGACTTTTAATGGACTTCTTGTGACATCTGTGCCTCTTTGACCATCATACAAATACAAAACCAATGAAATATTGTGTTTCATACTTGGGATTTGTATAAATATGTGTATCATTTGCACATATCAATTCTTGTTCAATTTCGAGCTTTAAATCGCTTTCTGGAAAGTTATACGCAAACTGATGCGTAAACGTAATCATTTTAACGCAACAAACACTCCGGAATAGTGACATAGGCTTAACATACGTTAAATAACCTTTACATAACTTAGAAATAAGTTTTGGAGGGTTTGGTGTGTCGAAAACAAGTTTATTCGATCGCAGGGGCTATTTGTGTCAAACTGCGAAACTATGCCGATTTGTATAGTAACGAACATTCCGGAACTTGATAATAAATTAAACATACCCTAAATATCCTTTACATAGCTTAGAAATAGGCTTTGAGGGGTTCGGTATGCGAAAATAAACTTTTTGATCACAAAGGGACTAAAAGCGTCAAAAAGTGCATAAGTTTGCATTTTCGCGCATATCTCACGTTCTAAACATATCCGGACATCCAAAATTTTTTGTAATCATTAAAATATTTTATTTAAGTGATTGGAATGCAAAAATACCCTTCATCGTGTAATTTGGATCGTTTTCACGTCCGTTCGAGTTTTCGTCGTAATTAACCGAACAACAAGACCGTACGACCAAACGAACTGACATTCGAGATGTTTTCAAGCATATTTTAAGTTCCCTATACTTTAAATTTATTGTGGAGCCTTGAAATGGGGTTAACGGGGCTTAAACGTGTCGAAAATGCATCGAAAACTGAGTTTTGGACATTCACGGACTAAAACTGTCATTCTGCCAAACTTGCTTAGGAGGGGCACGTAAGCCTTGTCTGGTTTCTACGCGGCCCGCGACAGACTGTCAGACCGAAGCATTGAATCTGGTCTTTTGAGCTGGTTTTGATCCTTGATTTGTAATACCATTTGATAGTTTTTGATGTCCCATTGTATTGTAAACAATGGGCAACACATGTAAGGTCCAGATTTAAGCAAGAATTATGAGAAACGATCCTAACGGTTCTTGGAATTCTATAAATACCCACTTGATTTCACTTCATTCTTCACACATTTGCTCTAATCTGCTCTAAGTTGAAGCCTTAGCTTCATACCTGAGTATTTTAGATCAAATTCTTCATTGCTTGGACCTTTTGTAAGTTTCTTTCATACTCGTTTATTGTCACACCCCCAAAATCCACAAGCGGAGTACCACCGCATGGAGGCGTGACTGACCAGGATCAAGCCACCAATCATATTGAACAATGTATTTAAAATAGATAAAATCCAACCACGCAATATAACTAGTGTTCGAAAACGAGTTAACCAAGTTCAATTTAAACAGCGGAAGCATAAAACGTGAAACCAAAACATAAGTTCAATAAGTTCATAAAGTTTAAATGTTTAACATGGAACTCTACAGTCCATCTCCCACAACGACCACGCCTCCTCATGCAAGCTCCATAGATACCTAACGACCTGCAAGGCATGTGACAACAAGGAGTCAACAACAAAGTTGAGCGAGTTCACAGTTGGTTGTTTAGTTGTACCAGTTTGTTTTGAAAACCACAAGTTGTTTCGTAATCCACTAGTTAATCAGTTCCTTTATTTCCCCAAACCATATCCATAATTAGTGGGGGCTTCCCCATGAGAACCACTAGACCGTTACCATATCGACCACTGACGAACAATAGTTGTGCCCTACGTCAATGTCTATCATCATTGACAGTTTGCCATGATCTATTAGTACACGCCCGTCCGAACGGCACGGTGTGAGGTTTGTCAAACCTAATAGCGCTATTAACTAATGACCCGCTCGCCATCGGCCTCGGCGATTAAGTCGATATAAAATGAGGGACTTAATGATAGAGTTTTGTCTAGTAATTTTAAGGTTGTTGTCCTACCCAAGGAGGACGAACGTACGTATTCTACCCAAGGAGAATACGCAGGATTAATATTGGCATCCTACCCATGGAGGATGGCGGTACATATCCTACCCAAGGAGGATACGCAGGTTCCGTTTTAGTTCTTTAACCCATTCCCAACCACCGGGAATCCCATGCCTTAGAAAGAGTGTGAACTCACCTTTGGTTGCTCGGTTTGACTCTTAAAAATAGCTATCACGTCCTAATATGATTACAAGTTAGTCATTTAGTGGTTTCAAATGGAGCACAAAGTTCCTACACGTATCTACCACATAACATGTACTCACTTTAACAGTTCACGCCCATATAAACTTCCCCATCTATTACCATTCAAAAGCAAACATACGATATTGCACATAACACTTTCATTGACATATAACATGTTAGATCATCCTCAGATAACATACTCGACATTTAGACACGCAAATTACTACTTATGTCATTTCAGCTTTAACATCCAAAACTGGGCTGTTTTCGGGCATTTTAATAAAATAGTTAACTTATTCCAAAAATTCCCAAACTTTTACAGAATGTTCTAAATAATCCATATATTACTGTGTAAAAATATCGGGATCCAATTCATTACCAATATTTTATAAAAAAATCATTTACCAGGCTACAATCAGATTCGTCACTTTCTGACTGCAGTCCACAGAAAAAATGATTTAAAATTCATTGTAAGTCCGATTGACGAAATTCCAATTGGAGGATTACAAAGACATCAGTGGTCATCTACATTACAAATTTCATGAGCTAATTCTACACAAATTTCAAGTTATGATGAAAAACATAACACACATTTTTTGCAGTAAAAACGCAGCTTTTGCTGTTGTGCAAAACGGACCATTAAAAATAGCAAACGACCTCAAAAAAATATGATTCTAGTGCCATTTGATTCGTTTTTCGAAAATACATAATTTAGACTTCAGAAAATCAATTTTTCGATTTATAACCGTCCGTTTACAGCCAATTGAAGTTGGCTGTAAATGTTACTCAGCATGCTGTTAATTACTTAAACGTTACTAAAACACGCACATATGATCACAACACCTTCTAACAACATCATCTTAACAATATTTCATCATGTATCATCATATTTCATCTCATGATTCAAGATTCAAGATTTAATTCTTTTAGTGTTCTAGTTCTAATCATCATACTACATCTTTTAACCATTAAAGTTGAAGTAAACAAGGGTTAATCAAGAACTTACAACTAGCTCAAAGCTAGGGGAGATTACTAGAGAAAAATGATGATGAATTTTGGTGTGTAAAAGCAAGTAAGAGAACTCCTTGATGATCCACAAGCTTCAAGCTCCAAGAATCACATTCTAACACTTGAATTAAGCTTGAAAATGGATGGATATGGTGGTTGTATAGTGGTGGTGGTGGCACAAACAAGGCCGAGAGGGAGAGAGAGAGTTTGAGGGAGTTGGGTGAGTTTGAGTGTTGAAGTGAGAGTGAATGATCTTGCAATCCATGGCACCATACTTATAAGAGTGTTGAAGTGAGAGTAATCTAATGTAGGAACAATTCTTGGTGGTGGAGCAAGTAGTCTAATACAATATAGGAACAAATCTTGGTGGTGGAGCAAGTAATCTAATATAGGAACAAATCTTGATGGTGGGGTCCAACTTATGGGCCGTAAATAATGATGGGGGGTTATTTGTAATTTTTGTGGGTAAGTAGGTAAATGGTTAGGGTATTGAGTGTAATATCTAGTGTATTATTTGTATGATGCATTATATAATGTGTTGGGGTATTCGGGGACCATAACTAGTCCAAAAATAAATAAACCATGTTTCTGACAAAATTTTGGTGTCCCGGGTAATGTCCGGTTGTTCGGTTAGATACCGTTTCGTTAAAGTGCTAAGTTATTCCGTATAGTGTCTTTTATGTAACAATTTGTAACCCTTTTAATTCTCAACACTTAGGGAAATATTCAGGACCATTGTGTCAATTTTCTGCACAAGACTAGTATGTGATGCATATGTATGTATGATGCAGAAATCATAAAGCAGTTACGTCATCAGTTGTAATTAAGCACAGTCTAATATTAATTAATCGTACGGATACATGTAATCATGAGGGTTGTCACATTCTCCCCCAGTTAAGAAAATTTCATCCCGAAATTTAGCACGTGGTTACTGAGGAAGCTAGTTAAGTTGCGTGGTTTCCTGGTTTTCCTGGGGTGTCATATCATCCCCCCGTTGGTTTGGAATTTCGTCCCGAAATTCCGCAGTAGCTTTATCCTCAGTAGTGGTTGCACTTTTCTCAAACAACTGGGGATACTTGAGCTTCATTTGTTCTTCTCGTTCCCAGGTATACTCTGGGCCACGACGGGAGTTCCAACGAACTCGAACAAGGGGTATTCTGGTGCGCTTGAGAACCTTAACATCTCGATCAGTAATCTCTACTGGTTCCTCGACGAATCGCAACTGATCTTCGATAGTGAGCTCCTTCAAGGGAACTATGAGGGTCTCATCTGACAGACACTTTTTCAGATTTGACACGTGGAATACGTTGTGAACTCCACTGAGTTCTTCAGGTAGATTCAACTTGTAAGCGACTTTGCCAATTTTCTCAATGATTTCGAACGGTCCGACATAACGCGGATTGAGTTTGCCTCGTTTGCCAAAACGAACTACACCTTTCCAAGGTGAGACTTTAAGTAGCACTCGATCCCCAACCTGGAACTCGAGTGGTTTCCTTCGCTTATCAGCATAGCTTTTCTGACGGTCACGAGCTGCCGCCATTCGTTGTTGTATCTGAGCAATCCTCTCGGTTGTATCTACTACAAGTTCTGGGCCAGTGATTTGACTGTCGCCAACCTCTGCCCAACAAAGAGGTGATCGGCACTTCCGTCCGTACAATGCCTCGAACGGAGCGGCCTGGATACTGGTGTGATAACTGTTGTTATACGAAAACTCCACTAACGGGAGGTGTTTTTCCCAGCCATTACCAAAGTCGATTACACATGCTCGAAGCATGTCTTCAAGGGTTTGGATGGTGCGTTCAGACTGCCCATCCGTTTGTGGGTGATATGCTGTGCTCATGTCTAATCTAGAGCCAAAAGACCTGTGCATTGCTTGCCACAGTTCAGAAGTAAAACGCGTATCACGATCGGAAATAATAGAGGTTGGCACTCCGTGCCTCGAAACAACTTCCTTAAGATAAACGTCTGCTAAAGTGGAGAACTTATCCGTTTCCTTGATAGCCAAGAAGTGTGCAGACTTTGTGAGTCGATCCACGATCACCCAAATAGTGTCATTTCCGCGTTGAGATCTAGGCAGGCCAGTAACGAAATCCATGGAAATTTGCTCCCATTTCCATGTCGGGATCTCTGGTTGTTGGAGTAGGCCTGATGGTTTTTGGTATTCGACCTTGACCCTAGCACAAGTCAAGCATTTACTGATGTAGGTTGCTATGTTAGCTTTCATACTAGGCCACCAGTATGTAGTCTTTAAGTCGTGGTACATCTTATCCGAACCAGGATGTACTGAGTAACAAGATTTGTGCGCTTCATCCATCACAAGCTCGCGTAAGTTTCTGTAAAGTGGGACCCAGATGCGCCCTGTTACATAGTAGGCGCCGTTTTCCTTTTGTTCTAACCGCTTTCTCGATCCTCGTAAGGACTCAGCCCTTTGTTCTCTTCTTTCAACGCTTCAACCTGAGCATCTCGTATCTGAGTAGGAAGACTAGATTGGATGGTAAGTTGTAACGCGCGCACTCGCTTAGGTGTAGTATCCTTTCGACTGAGGGCGTCGGCCACAACATTGGCTTTGCCCGGATGGTACCTGATCGCGCATTCGTAATCATTCAAGAGCTCGACCCATCGAAGTTGTTGCATGTTTAACTCCTTTTTCTTGAAGATATGCTCGAGACTCCTGTGATCGGTGTAAATGGTGCACTTGGTACCGTACAGGTAATGTCTCCATATCTTAAGTGCGAAAACAACTGCTCCCAGTTCCAAGTCGTGCGTAGTGTAGTTCCTTTCATGAACTTTAAGTTGGCGTGATGCGTAGGCAATGACCTTGTCACGTTGCATCAACACGCAACCAAGTCCTTGGATGGAAGCGTCGCAATAAACCACAAAATCATCTGTGCCTTCAGGCAATGAGAGGATAGGCGCGCTACAAAGTCTATCTTTTAAGTACTGAAAAGCAGATTTCTGTGCATCACCCCAACAATAGGTGACACCCTTCTGAGTTAGCGAGGTGAGAGGTTGCGCAATCTTAGAGAAATCCTTGATGAATCTTCTGTAGTAGCCCGCCAAACCCAAGAATTGGCAGATTTCTGTTGGTGTACGGGGTGCAGGCCAGTTCTTGATCGAGTCAACCTTGGATGGATCCACATGAATCCCATCCTTGTTTACCACGTGGCCTAGGAAATGTACTTCACGAAGCCAAAAGTCGCATTTCGAAAACTTGGCGTAAAGCTGCTCTGCTCGAAGAAGTTCCAGAATAAGTCGTAGATGCTGCTCGTGTTCCTCCTGACTCTTAGAATAGATCAGAATGTCGTCGATGAAGACTATGACAAACTTATCCAGGTAAGGTTTGCACACTCGGTTCATGAGATCCATGAAGACCGCAGGCGCATTCGTCAATCTGAAAGGCATAACTAGAAACTCGTAATGCCCATAACGAGTCCTGAATGTTGTTTTAGAGATATCCTCGTCTCGGACTCTCAGTTGATGGTAACCTGACCTTAGGTCAATCTTGGAATAGAAACTCGACCCTTGCAATTGGTCGAATAAGTCATCAATGCGTGGAAGAGGATAACGATTCTTCATGGTCACCTTGTTGAGTTCGCGATAGTCAATACACATCCTAAAAGTACCGTCTTTCTTCTTCACGAACAAGACTGGAGCTCCCCAGGGCGAAGAGCTAGGACGAATGAAACCCTTGTCCAAGAGTTCTTGCAATTGGGTGGACAATTCTTCTGGTTCTGATGGAGCTAAACGATAAGGTGCATGAGCTATTGGTGCTGCTCCAGGAGCTAGTTCGATTTGAAACTCGACTTGTCGATGAGGCGGAAGACCAGGTAATTCCTCGGGGAATACCTTAGGAAAATTGCATACAATAGGAATGTCCTCAATTCTCTTCTCTTCCATTGATGCGTCAGTAACGAGAGCTAGAATGGCAGTGTGGCCCTTTCGCAAACACTTCTGAGCCTTAAGGAAAGAGATGATGCCTACAACTACACTACTCTTGTCACCACGAATCACGAGGGGTTCTTCACCAGCACGAGGGATGCAGACAATCTTCTCGTTGCAAAGAATTTCCTCTTGCTGATGAGATAACCAATCCATCCCAATAACAACATTGAAACTACCCAGAACGATAGAAATGAGGTCGATAGAAAAGGTCTGATCAGCAAGAATAAGATTACAACCTTTAACTATGTGTGTGGCCTCTAAATTTTTACCGTTTGCTAGCTCTACCATGTGTTTGGTGTTCAAAAGTGTTGGAGTGCGCTTAAGCATTTGACTAACCTTTAGGGACACATAACTGGTATCGGCACCCGAATCAAATAAAACAGTAACAAAGAAATCATCCAGAAGAAACTTACCCATCATAACGTTGGGATCGTTCCTCGCGTCACCCTGACCCAGCACGAAAACACGTCCCTGACACCATTGCCATCATTGTTACCCCTGTTATTGTTCCTGTTCCCCTGATTATTATTGTTGTTCTGTTTCTGGTTCAACTGGGGGCAGTTTCTCTTGAAGTGACCTTCAGCACCACACTGATAGCATCCCCTGTTACCCTGCTGTTGCTGTGGCTGATTCTGTGGAGCTGGTGGCTGTTGTTGACGATTCTGATTTGCAAGTCGTGCACCCCTGCAATCCTTTGCTTCATGACCAAACTTGTTACACCTCAGACAACGACCCTTGTTGCATGGCCCGCTGTGGTGCAAATTACATCGATTGCACTTTGGGTGATTTCCCTTGTATCCACCCGGACCTTGATTCCCAGAAGACTGCTGACTGGGGCTCCTGTACTCATCTGTCTTTCGTTGCTGGGACTGAGACTGAACTGAAGTAGAACCCTTGCCCGAATTTCCATCCCACTTGCGCTTGTTATCACTGGGAGCATCAGAAGTAGTAGTAGCGCTAATACGCTTGGGCAGCTTGTTCTGCTCAACTGCCTGATTAGTGAGACGATGAGCCAACCGGATGATTTGCTGAATAGTGCCAAGATTAGCTGAGGTCACGTGGCTCTGAATTTCTGGCACTAAACCCTTAAGGTACAGGTCGATACGCTTGATAGGAGGATCCACCATAGTAGGACACAAAACAGCTAATTCGTTCGATGTCTTTGTGTATGCATCGATTTCAGACCCCGTCATCTTCAAATTGAAAAATTCCACCTCTAGCCTGTGGATGTCGTCACGACTAGAGTACTCTTCTTTGATCAAATCTTTGAAGTCGTTCCAGGGGGTGGAATTAGCAACCGCCAGCCCTAGCAGTTGAACCTGTGCTTTCCACCAGGTTAACGCAGCACCTTCGAGTGTTCCAGTAGCAAATTTCACCCTACGTGCTTCAGGGCATTCACTCATCTCAAAAACAGGCTCAATCTTCTCGAACCAGTGAAGAAGACCTACAGCTCCTTATGTGCCGCTGAAAGTACTAGGTCGGCAATCCATGAATGTTTTGAACGTACATGCGGGAGGCTGAGCATGTTGACCTCCTGCAGGGAGAGCTGCGAGTGCCTCAACCACTCGTTCGTTGATTAGAGCCGTCAGTTGGGCTTGAGTCAAGTTCAAACGTCCACTCATGATCTTCACAACGAAGCAACGTAAGTGAGAAAAGTGTCGCGAAAGTGCGTAAGCGTGGGATGACAGAAGAGAGAGTAAGCACACAAGGTTCAAACAGCAGTTATCACGTTAACTAATGCACTATGTGAACTATCTAACAGTCAATATAAACATAAATCATACCACCTATTGTGTCGAGTCTTGCACATGGAGCGAAGCGTCGTTGTGGATCGTTGAGCACTGTACAGGTTATAGTTTGGTTTTGTTAAAAAGTTTTTCCCTTTTTAAAACCAAGTTCACTATAACCAATGGCTCTGATACCAATCTGTCACACCCCCAAAATCCACAAGTGGAGTACCACCGCATGGAGGCGTGACTGACCAGGATCAAGCCACCAATCATATTGAACAATGTATTTAAAATAGATAAAATCCAACCACGCAATATAATTGGTGTTCGAAAACGAGTTAACCAAGTTCAATTTAAACAGCGGAAGCATAAAACGTGAAACCAAAACATAAGTTCAATAAGTTCATAAAGTTTAAATGTTTAACATGGAACTCTACAGTCCATGTCCCACAACGACCACGCCTCCTCATGCAAGCTCCATAGATACCTAACGACCTGCAAGGAATCAACAACAAAGTTGAACGAGTTCACAGTTGGTTGTTTAGTTGTACCAGTTTGTTTTGAAAACCACAAGTTTTTTCGTAATCCACTAGTTAATCAGTTCCTTTATTTCCCCAAACCATATCCATAATCAGTGGGGGCTTCCCCATGAGAACCACTAGACCGTTACCATATCGACCACTGACGAACAATAGTTGTGCCCTACGTCAATGTCTATCATCATTGACAGTTTGCCATGATCTATTAGTACACGCCCGTCCGAACGGCACGGTGTGAGGTTTGTCAAACCTAATAGCGCTATTAACTAATGACCCGCTCGCCATCGGCCTCGGCGATTAAGTCGATATAAAATGAGGGACTTAATGATAGAGTTTTGTCTAGTAAGTTTAAGGTTGTTGTCCTACCCAAGGAGGACGAACGTACGTATTCTACCCAAGGAGAATACGCAGGATTAATAATGGCATCCTACCCATGGAGGATGGCGGTACATATCCTACCCAAGGAGGATATGCAGGTTCCGTTTTAGTTCTTTAACCCATTCCCAACCACCGGGAATCCCATGCCTTAGAAAGAGTGTGAACTCACCTTTGGTTGCTTGGTTTGACTCTTAAAAATAGATAGCAGTCAAGGTCAGTCAATCACATCCTAATATGATTACCAGTTAGTCATTTAGTGGTTTCAAATGGAGCACAAAGTTCCTACACGTATCTACCACATAACATGTACTCACTTAAACAGTTCACGCCCATATAAACTTCCCCATCTATTACCATTCAAAAACAAACATACGATATTGCACATAACACTTTCATTGACATATAACATGTTAGATCATCCTCAGATAACATACCCGACATTTAGACACGCAAATTACTACTTATGTCATTTCAGCTTTAACATCCAAAACTGGGCTGTTTTCGTACATTTTAATAAAATAGTTAACTTATTCGAAAAATTCCCAAAATTTTACAGAATTTTCTAAACAATCCATATACTACTGTGTAAAAATATCGGGATCCAATTCATTACCAATATTTTATAACAAAATCATTTACCGGGCTGCAATCAGATTCGTCACTTTCTGACTGCAGTCCACGGAAAAATTCATTTAAAATTTATCGTAAGTCCGATTAATGAAATTCAAGTTGGAGGATTACAATGACATCAGTGGTCATCTACAGTACAAATTTCATGAGCTAATTCTACACAGATTTCAAGTTATGACGAAAAACATAACACACATTTTATGCAGTAAAAAAACAGCTTTTGCTGCTGTGCAAAACGGACCATTAAAAATAGCAAACGACCTCAAAAAAATATGATTCCAGTGCCATTTGATTCTTTTTTCGAAAATACATAATTTAGACTTCAGAAAATCAATTTTTCGATTTATAACGGTCCGTTTACAGCCAATTAAAGTTGGCTGTAAATGTTACTCAGCATGCTGTTAATTGGTTAAACGTTACTAAAACACGCACATATGATCACAACACCTTCTAACAACATCATCTTAACAATATTTCATCATGTATCATCATATTTCATCTCATGATTCAAGATTCAAGATTTAATTCTTTTAGTGTTCTAGTTATAATCATCATACTACATCTTTTAACCATTAAAGTAGAAGTAAACAAGGGTTAATCAAGAACTTACAACTAGCTCAAAGCTAGGGGAGATTACTAGAGAAAAATGATGATGAATTTTGGTGTGTAAAAGAAAGTAAGAGAACTCCTTGATGATCCACAAGCTTCAAGCTCCAAGAATCACATTCTAACACTTGAATTAAGCTTGAAAATGGATGGATATGGTGGTTGTATGGTGGTGGTGGTGGCACAAACAAGGCCGAGAGGGAGAGAGAGAGTTTGAGGGAGTTGGGTGAGTTTGAGTGTTGAAGTGAGAGTGAATGATCTTGCAATCCATGGCACCATACTTATAAGAGTGTTGAAGTGAGAGTAATCTAATGTAGGAACAATTCTTGGTGGTGGAGCAAGTAGTCTAATACAATATAGGAACAAATCTTGGTGGTGGAGCAAGTAATCTAATATAGGAACAAATCTTGGTGGTGGGGTCCAACTTATGGGCCGTAAATAATGATGGGGGGTTATTTGTAATTTTTGTGGGTAAGTAGGTAAATGGTTAGGGTATTGAGTGTAATATCTAATGTATTATTTGTATGATGCATTATATAATGTGTTGGGGTATTCGGGGACCATAACTAGTCCAAAAATAAATAAACCATGTTTCTAACAAAATTTTGGTGTCCCGGGTAATGTCCGGTTGTTCGGTTAGATACCGTTTCGTTAAAGTGCTAAGTTATTCCGTATAGTGTCTTTTATGTAACAATTTGTAACCCTTTTAATTCTCAACACTTAGGGAAATATTCAGGACCATTGAGTCAATTTTCTGCACAAGACTAGTATGTGATGCATATGTATGTATGATGCAGAAACCATAAAGCAGTTACGTCATCAGTTGTAATTAAGCACAGTCTAGTATTAATTAATCGTACGGATACATGTAATCATGAGGGTTGTCACATTCTCCCCCTGTTAAGAAAATTTCGTCCCGAAATTTAGCACTTGGTTACTGAGGAAGCTAGTTAAGTTGCGTGGTTTCCTGGTTTTCCTGGGGTGTCACATTTATGCTTTTCAAGCATGAAAGTCAAACAGTGTTTGACTTTCTGCTTTGACCAGTCTTTGGTCAACACAAAGTCCGTTTGAACTTTGCAACGTGAGCGTAATCACGATGATTATAGTCCTTTGTGACTATACCTACTGATTACCACGTTGATTAGTCGAAGTGACGAGACAAAGTTTCGATCAAAATGTCGTTTATGCGAATTTTGAGACGAAACTATCTTCGGATATCAAAACACTTTGTTTTGATATCAAAACCTGTTTTCTAACTTAGTTAAACATGTTTTAACATGTTTAACTCGTCACTTTTAGTCTAGTGCTTGTATAGGGTCGTAAGATAAGCGGTCTTAACAACTGCTTAGACTTTTGAACCCGACCCGTTTGGTCGATCGTTAGGATCCGACCAAGCATATATTGTGACCATAGTTGTATAGGGAATAACCTTCCGAGGTTATACCTTATGGTCACTTAGTTTAATTAGTTGTATGATAGGTAGTTTATAGCCTTAGGAAAATGACCAAAATGCCCTTTTCATGCATAATTGGATTTTAAGCATATGTAACTTAATTTTTGTCACTTAAACTGATTATGCAACATATTTAAAACATGTTAGGGCATATAATACTTGTCATAGGTCTAGTTAGGCGTCTCGAACGCGCTTTTACGCGAACGACGCGTTAAAGTAGCGTGAGCTACCTTAATGGGTCGTAACGGGTCGTGAGCACTTAGGATAGATTCTGATTTAGAATGTAGGCCTTGTTAAACCATATCGCATGAGTTCCAATACTTATTTGGTTTACAAGACCTCATTCTACCCGATCTTCCAATTTAGGTATCGATTTATTAACTTAGTGATCCGATACTAGGTGCCACTTGATTCCTTAATTGCCCGAGCTTGTTAGTTCACTTTAATCGAGGATACCTAGCAATTCAATGTGAGTACATAGTTCCCCTCTTTTACCGTTTTCGACTGTTTTAGGGTGATTCATATGTGCTAAACGATTTCGAGTTTTCTAAACAAATGCTATGGTTTATATTAAATACAACGATTTAAACACGAACCACTGGAACTATTTGAACCACTGGAACTATTGGACTATGTGAACTATTTGATCTTTGTGAACTATTTGAACCATTGGAACTAATTGATCTATGTGAACTATTTGAACTATTCTAACGATTGGAGCTATTTGAACTATTGAATGATTGGGTTATGGTAAGTGATTAGGTAACGAGGCGGGTGTAATGTGATAAAAGCATGGTGGATACGCCGCTGGTACTTCCTATATATAAGTGCTTTTAACACATTACATATCATTGCGTTATCTAGATCACTTGGGCAAATGTTTTCAAAATGAAGTTACACTACAAGGTTTTTCTAACGATATAAACCATTCGAGTTTTATTACGAAAACGATTTACGATTTGGGTTTACATAAACAAATGTTTTGAGTTAAGATTCATGGCATCGAGGTTTTATAAACTATAACCAATCTGTTTTGACTTGGTTATTTAATTTACAATACAAACATTTTACAAAACTAGGTTTTCTAGTATCGATTAATGAGGTTGTACGAGTTATTTCAACATGTAAATGAGCCATGAATCTGACACTCACACAAAACCTATGTACTCGCCGGCATTTTTATGCTGACGTATTTTCACATATGTTTCATGTCACACCCCCAAAATCCACTATGCGGAGCGTCACCACTTGGAGGCGTGACATGACCAGGATCGAGCCACCAATCATATTGAACAACGTAATTTAAGTTAATAAAGCCAATCGCAATACAAATGGTGACCAAAAGATAAGTAACCGACTTTAGGTTAACAGCGGAAGAATAAAACATAAATCCAAATCATAAGTTCATAAGTTTAATGACCAAACATAAGTTCCATAAGTTCATAAAGTTTATTTATTAGGCGCGGGGCATAACAGTCCCTATTCCACAACGACCTCCTCCTCGCGCAAGCTCCATAAGTACCTATCGACCTGTAAGGCATGTAACAACGAGTCAACAACAAAGTTGAGTGAGTTCACGTTTGGTTGTTTAGTTTTAAGTTGTTTCTGAAAAACGTGGTTTGACTTTCGTTGGCTTAATTGCCGTGGGGGTTACCCCGTAGTTGAAAGTATGTTAATGAGTTCGTATCAGAAATCGTAAGTTCGTTTCATAACCATGTATTACCCATTATCCTTGATTCCCAAACCTTTACGATATTTAGTGGGGGCTTCCCATTATGTATGTTACTAGACTAGGCGTATCCATAAGTGTCCTTCCCAATCCGAGGACGGTGTTAAGTATGAGTGTACGTAGGTTTTACGTACGTGCCCTTCTCAATCCGAGGACAGTAGTAAGTATGAGTGTACGTAGGTTTTACGTACGTGCCCTTCTCAATCCGAGGACAGTAGTAAGTATGAATGTACGTAGGTTTTACGTACGTGCCCTTCTCAATCCGAGGACAGTAGTAAGTGTGAGTGTACGTAGGTTTACGTACATGCCCTTCTCAATCCGAGGACAGTAGTAGGTAGTCTAGTAGTGTTGATAATATAAATAGTTATTCAATCCCATTCCCAACCACCGGGAATCCCATGCCTTAGTAAGGGTGTGAAATCACCTCGGTTTGCTCGGTTAGGTTCTCAAATATGGCTAACAGTCAAGGTCGGTCAATCACGTCCTAATATGATTACCAGTTAGTCATTTAGTGATTTTTAAATAGAGCACAAAGTTCCTACACGTATCTATCACATAACATGCATCACTTTTACGGTTCATGCCCATATAAACTTCCCATCCATTCCCCACTCATAAGCAAACATACAATAATGCATATAACATGTTAGATCATTCACAGATAGCATACTCGACACTTAGACACGCAAATTACAACTTATGTCATTTTAGTTTAAATATTCAAAACCGGCTGTTTTCGGACATTTTAATTAAATAGTTAACTTATTCCAAAAATTCCCAAATTTTTACAGAATGTCTTAAACGTTCCAAATTTTATTGTGTAAACATATCAGGGTCCAGCTCATTACTAATATTTTATAAAAATTCATTTTCCGGACTGAACTCAGATTTATCTTTTTCTGACCACAGTCCACGGAATAATTTATTTAAAATTCATCGAGAGTCCGATTTACGAAATTCCAGTGGGGTAATTACAAATACATCGGTGGTCATCTACAGTACAAGTTTCATGATCTAACTCTACACAGAACTCAAGTTATGACAGAAAACAAAACGCATATTTTCAGCAGAAAAATGCAGCTCTAGCTGCTGTTACAAAATGACGCTTTAAAAATAGTAAACGAAGTCCAAAAATTATGATTACAGTGCCATTAGAACCGTATTTCATAATACATAACCCTAGACTTCAGAAAATACATTTCTCGTTAAGTTATGGTCTGGTTACAGCCAACTGAAGTTGGCTGTAAAAACCAACCAGCTTTCTGTTTCAGCTTTTAGCTTTATAACTTGTGTTCGATTGATTCCGTTAACATGTTTAGTGATCACAACAACATCAAATATCAACATTAACCAGCAAAACATTAGATAATCAACCAAGAATCATAACCACACACGATCTACATGATTTACACACATATTTTCTCTTTATCCACTCTTTACCCTTTATGTTCAAGACTTAATGTAAGTTCTTTAGAGTTTCTTAAGTTTTAACCATTTAACCAACTATTAACCACCGAATACATGAACAAGATGAATATTTAAGAAACTTACTACTAGCACAAGGCTAGGGGAGTTCAAGTGTGGAAAAGTGGTGGTTAAAAGAAAACAAGAGAGGTCCTTCAACTTCCGAACGCACCGAGCTTCGTTGTATGCCTTCTAACACCTATGGATGCTTGTGGAATGTATGAGAAGTGAGTTGAAGGTGGTGGTATGATGATGGTTGTTGGCTGCCGAGATAAAGAAGGAAGGGAGAGGAGGTTGTGTGTTGTTGGTGTGAATCATAAAATGGATGGAGATCTAGTGGTTAAATAATCATCCTTCCAACATTTCTAAGTCTAATGGGTAATGTGTTTCATGGTCCACCAACAAGATCCCATATTATATTAGCACAAAATCACTTGTGTAAGGCCTTGGTGGCCGTGAGGTAGATGGGGTGCTAACTAGTTAGTTCCATCCTAGTTCAAATCCAAGTGTTTAGTTAGGATGTTTAGTTACTAGATATTTTTATGGTGTGTTATGATGTTCAGGAACCATAACTCGTTCAGAAAAATAAAAACAATGCTTCTAGCATTATTTTGGTGTTTCGGGTAAAGTCCGGTTGTTCGGTTTGGTGTTGTTCCGTTAAAGTGCTTAATTATTCCGTTTAGTGTCCTACATATATATTTTTGCAACGTTTTCAATTTTTAACACTCAGGAAGGCGTACCAGACTATTTAGTAACTTTTCTGTATACTATTAGTATGTTATCAAATACATGTAAGCATAACACAGTAATCAGAGAGCAGTTAAATGATTCAGCACAGTCATCAAGTACTTTAATTAACATTAATAAATTGTACGGAATACATGGAATTTTGAGGGTTGTCACATTCTCCCCCTGTTAAGAGAATTTCATCCCGAAATTTAGCACCTGGTTACTGAGGAAGCTAGTTAAGTTGCGTTGGTTTCCTGGTTTTCCTGGGGTGTCACATCATCCCCCTGTTGGTTTGGAATTTCGTCCCGAACTTCTGTAGTAGCTTCAGCCTCAGTAGTGGTTGCGTTTTTCTTAAACAGTTGGGGATACTTGAGTTTCATTTGTTCTTCTCGTTCCCAGGTATACTCTGGGCCACGACGAGCATTCCAACGAACTCGGACCAGAGGTATCCTGGTACGCTTGAGGATCTTAACATATCGATCCGTAATCTCTACTGGTTCCTCGACGAATCGCAGCTGGTCGTCGATTGTGAGTTCCTTGAGAGGAACTATGAGGGTCTCATCTGACAGACACTTCTTCAGATTCGACACATGGAAAACATTGTGAACTCCGCTGAGTTCTTCAGGTAGATTCAACCTGTAGGCGACTTTGCCAATTTTCTCAATGATCTCGAACGGTCCAACATAACGCGGATTGAGCTTGCCTCGTTTGCCAAAGCGGACTACACCTTTCCAAGGTGAGACTTTGAGTAGCACTCGATCCCCAACCTGGAACTCGAGTGGTTTTCTTCCTTTATCAGTATAGCTTTTCTGACGGTCACGAGCTGGCACCATTCGCTGTCGTATTTGAGCAATTCTCTCGGTGGTATCTACCACAAGTTCTGGGCCAGTGATTTGGCTGTCACCAACTTCTGCCCAACAGAGAGGTGATCGGCATTTGCGTCCGTACAATGCCTCGAACGGAGCGGCTTGGATGCTGGTGTGGTAGCTGTTGTTATATGAAAACTCCACCAGCGGGAGGTGCTTTTCCCAGCCATTACCAAAATCGATTACACATGCCCTAAGCATGTCTTCAAGGGTTTGGATGGTGCGTTCAGATTGCCCATCCGTCTGTGGGTGGTAAGCGGTGCTCATATCTAAACGTGAGCCAAAGGACTTGTGCATTGCTTGCCACAGTTCAGAAGTAAAACACGCGTCACGATCAGAAATGATGGAGGTTGGCACTCCATGCCTTGATACCACTTCCTTTAGGTAAATGTCTGCAAGAGTAGAAAACTTATCCGTTTCTTTGATAGCCAGAAAATGTGCAGACTTAGTCAGTCGATCTACGATCACCCAAATGGTATCGTTTCCGCGTTGAGATCTAGGCAGACTAGTAACGAAATCCATGGAAATTTGCTCCCATTTCCATTTCGGGATCTCCGGTTGTTGAAGTAGGCCTGATGGTTTCTGATATTCAGTCTTGACTTTCGCACAAGTCAAGCACTTACTGACGTAGGTTGCTATTTGGGCTTTCATTCCAGGCTACCAATACGTAGTCTTGAGGTCGTGGTACATTTTGTCCGAACCAGGATGTACCCAATAATGAGACTTGTGTGCTTCATCCATCACAAGCTCGCGTAGGTCTCCATAAAGTGGAACCCAGATGTGTCCGTTAACATAGTAGGCGCTGTCTTCCTTTTGTTCTAGCCGTTGCCTCGATCCTCGTAGGGACTCAGCCCTGATGTTCGCTGCTTTCAATGCTTCAACCTGAGCATCGCGAATCTGAGCGGGAAGGCTAGAGTGAATGGTAAGCTGTAATGCACGTACACGCTTAGGTATAGTATCCTTTCGACTGAGGGCGTCGGCCATAACATTGGCCTTGCCCGGATGGTATTTGATAGCGCATTCATAATCATTCAAGAGTTCAACCCATCGGCGTTGTCGCATGTTTAACTCCTTTTGCTTGAAGATATGCTCGAGACTCCTGTGATCGGTGTAAATGGTGCACTTGGTACTGTACAGGTAATGTCTCCATATCTTAAGTGCGAAAACAACTGCTCCCAGCTCCAAGTCATGCGTAGTGTAGTTCCTTTCGTGAACTTTAAGTTGGCGCGATGCGTAGGCAATGACCTTGTCACATTGCATCAATACGCAACCAAGTCCTTGGATGGAAGCGTCGCAGTAAACCACAAAATCATCTGTGCCTTCAGGCAATGAGAGGATAGGCGCGCTACAAAGTCTATCTTTTAAGTGCTGAAATGCGGACTCCTGTGCATCACCCCAATGATAGGTGACACCCTTCTTAGTCAGTGAAGTGAGAGGTTGCGCAATCCTGGAGAAATCCTTGATAAACCTTCTGTAATATCCTGCCAAACCCAAGAATTGGCGGATTTCTGTTGGTGTGCGGGGTGCAGGCCAGTTCTTGATCGATTCAACCTTAGATGGATCCACATGAATTCCATCCTTGTTTACCACATGGCCTAGAAAGTGGACTTCGCGAAGCCAGAAGTCACATTTCGAAAACTTGGCATACAACTGCTCTTCTCGAAGAAGTTCCAGCATAAGTCGTAGATGCTGCTCGTGTTCCTCCTGACTCTTAGAGTAGATCAGGATATCGTCGATGAACACAATAACGAACTTATCCAGGTAAGGTTTGCATACTCGGTTCATGAGATCCATAAAGACCGCTGGTGCATTCGTCAGCCCGAATGGCATAACCAGAAACTCGTAATGGCCGTAGCGAGTTCTGAATGCTGTTTTGGAGACGTCCTCATCTCGGACCCTCAGCTGATGGTATCCCGATCTCAAATCAATCTTAGAGTAATAGCTCGACCCTTGCAACTGGTCGAACAAATTGTCAATACGTGGAAGAGGATAACGATTCTTCACAGTCACCTTGTTGAGTTCGCGGTAGTCGATACACATTCTGAAAGTACCATCTTTCTTCTTCACAAACAAGACTGGAGCTCCCCAGGGTGAAGAGCTAGGACGTATAAAACCCTTTTCCAAGAGTTCTTGTAGTTGTGTGGACAGTTCTTCAAGTTCTGATGGAGCTAGGCGATAAGGTGCTCGAGCTATGGACGCTGCTCCAGGAGCTAGTTCGATTTGAAACTCAACTTGGCGATGAGGCGGAAGACCAGGTAATTCCTGAGGAAATACCTCAGGGAAAATCGCGCACAATAGGAATGTCTTCAATTCCCTTCTCCTCCGTTGATGTATCAGAAACGAGGGCTAGGATAGCAGTGTGGCCCTTTCGCAACACTTCTGGGCCTTAAGGAAAGAGATAATGCCTACGACAGCATCACTCTTGTCGCCATGAATCACGAGGGGTTCTTCCCCCGAACGAGGAATGCGGACGATTTTCTCCTTGCAAACAATCTCCGCTTGCTGATGAGATAACCAATCCATCCCAATAACGACATCAAAACTACCCAGAATGATAGGAATAAGATCGATAGAGAAAGTCTGACCAGCTAAGACAAGGTTACAACCCTTAACTATGTGCGTGGCCTCAAGGCTTTTACCGTTAGCTAGTTCTACCGTGTGTTTGGTGTTCAAGGGTGTTGGAGTACGCTTAAGCATTTGACTAACTTTTAAGGATACATAACTAGTATCAGCGCCCGAATCAAACAAAACAGTAACAAAGAAGTCGTCCAGAAGAAACTTATCCATCACAACGTTGGGATTGTTCTTTGCATCACTCTGAAGGTTTCAAGGAGTGATCACCGAGGATCGAGAGTCGAGCCTTCCAAACTCTCTATGCTAGAGGGTGTTCATTTCAGTGTCTTTGCATGGTGGAGCGAGAACGAAATACCACTGTGGTAAGAGAATGACGGTTTGGTCTAACCAAATGGTAGAAATTAGACATAACATAAACCAATAATCATGTGTCGGTACAAAAGCTAGTATAAGGATTTCGCGTATTTAAGAAGACTATCATGGAATAGTACGATTTCTTGTAGTGTGAGGCAGGTCAGGTAAGCGTATAGATTATCGTGTTCGCATGTAGGTTGAGTGATCCATATTTCCGTCCTTGAGCGTCCTGAAGACTATCCCATCAATAAGGGCATCCATTCGCTAGGTTGGGTTTTCGAAGGAGTAAATCAAGTAGAAGAAGCATTAACCACCCAATAAGGTAATGGGGGTAATCTTGTGATCGGTGGAAATCGTGGTGTGGGTGTTGGCGTTTCGTTAAATCAGTTGCCAATCAAAGAAACAGGGAATTAATGAGGTTCATGCGAAGAATCGAGCGAAAACAGGGGTCCACCAATAACAGAAGAATTCAACCAAGTAATATGTCGCTTAGAAGCAATTCTAGTAGTGAGGTGTGGCGGCACGACACAAAAAGGGAAGTTCGTTGCATCACGATCACGGAAGTATATCACTTGTCCAAAATAGAGTTTGGTTGGTAGGGTTGCGAGTTGTAAAGCGACGAACGCGCGTAACTGTGGCTGCTTCGTTTCTGGTAACGACGACCAGTGGAGATGATGAGGTCCGTCAACGGGGATGCGTGGGTATAGTTCTCCAAAACCCGAGTTCGTTTGAGCCAGGTCTGGTCTTCGTGAATGTTGACGTACAAGCCGAATGTACGGAGGGTCAGATGGTGCCGTCATGTCGAGTTAAGCGTGTAAATAGATAGAATGCATAAACAGTTGTCGTAGCGGGGTGTCGAGAAATCAGAAAAGAATTTGACCACCACTTGTCAAATTTCAAGTAAACAATTGCATATCATAAAGAACGCAGTAGGGCTAATAGACAGCATGCTACTACCCTAAATAAACACACCATAAACACCACACCGGACAAAAGTAATCTAGCAAGTAAGAAATATAAACTTAAATCATACCACCTAGTGTGTTGGGTCTTGCACGTGGAGCGAAGCGTCGTTGTGGATCGTTGAGCACTGTACAGGTTATAGTCTGGTTTTATCAAAAAGCTTTTCCGTTTTTAAAACCAAGTTCACTATAATCAATAGCTCTGATACCAATCTGTCACACCCCCAAAATCCACCATGCGGAGCGTCACCGCTTGGAGGAGTGACATGACCAGGATCGAGCCACCAATCATATTGAACAACGTAATTTAAGTTAATAAAGCCAATCGCAATACAATTGGTGACCAAAAGATAAGTAACCGACTTTAGGTTAACAGCGGAAGCATAAAACATAAATCCAAATCATAAGTTCATAAGTTTAATGACCAAACATAAGTTCCATAAGTTCATAAAGTTTATTTATTAGGCGCGGGGCGTAACAGTCCCTATTCCACAACGACCTCCTCCTCGCGCAAGCTCCATAAGTACCTATCGACCTGTAAGGCATGTAACAACGAGTCAACAACAAAGTTGAGTGAGTTCACGTTTGATTGTTTAGTTTTAAGTTGTTTCTGAAAAACGTGGTTTGACTTTCGTTGGCTTAATTGCCATGGGGGTTACCCCGTAGTTGAAAGTATGTTAATGAGTTCGTATCAGAAATCGTAAGTTCGTTTCATAACCATGTATTACCCATTATCCTTGATTCCCAAACCTTTACGATATTTAGTGGGGGCTTCCCATTATGTATGTTACTAGACTAGGCGTATCCATAAGTGTCCTTCCCAATCCGAGGACGGTGTTAAGTATGAGTGTACGTAGGTTTTACGTACTTGCCCTTCTCAATCCAAGGACAGTAGTAAGTATGAGTGTACGTAGGTTTTACGTACGTGCCCTTCTCAATCCGAGGACAGTAGTAAGTATGAATGTACGTAGGTTTTACGTACGTGCCCTTCTCAATCCGAGGACAGTAGTAAGTGTGAGTGTACGTAGGTTTACGTACGTGCCCTTCTCAATCCGAGGACAGTAGTAGGTAGTCTAGTAGTGTTGATAATATAAATAGTTATTCAATCCCATTCCCAACCACCGGGAATCCCATGCCTTAGTAAGGGTGTGAAATCACCTCGGTTTGCTCGGTTAGGTTCTCAAATATGGCTAACAGTCAAGGTCGGTCAATCACGTCCTAATATGATTACCAGTTAGTCATTTAGTGATTTTTAAATAGAGCACAAAGTTCCTTCACGTATCTATCACATAACATGCATCACTTTTACGGTTCATGCCCATATAAACTTCCCATCCATTCCCCACTCATAAGCAAACATACAATAATGCACATAACACATATAACATGTTAGATCATTCACAGATAGCATACTCGACACTTAGACACGCAAATTACAACGTATGTCATTTTAGTTTAAATATTCAAAACCGGCTGTTTTCGGACATTTTAATTAAATAGTTAACTTATTCCAAAAATTCCCAAATTTTTACAGAATGTCTTAAAAGTTCCAAATTTTATTGTGTAAAAATATCGGGGTCTAGCTCATTACTAATATTTTATAAAAATTCATTTTCCGGACTGAACTCAGATTTATCTTTTTCTGACCACAGTCCACAGAATAATTTATTTAAAATTCATCGAGAGTCCGATTTACGAAATTCCAGTGGGGTAATTACAAATACATCGGTGGTCATCTACAGTACAAGTTTCATGATCTAACTCTACACAGAACTCAAGTTATGACAGAAAACAAAACGCATATTTTCAGCAGAAAAATGCAGCTCTAGCTGCTGTTACAAAATGACGCTTTAAAAATAGTAAACGAAGTCCAAAAATTATGATTCCGGTGCCATTAGAACCGTATTTCATAATACATAACCCTAGACTTCAGAAAATACATTTCTCATTAAGTTATGGTCTGGTTACAGCCAACTGAAGTTGGCTGTAAAAACCAACCAGCTTTCTGTTTCAGCTTTTAGCTTTATAACTTGTGTTCGATTGATTCCGTTAACATGTTTAGTGATCACAAAAACATCAAATATCAACATTAACCAGCAAAACATCAGATAATCAACCAAGAATCATAACCACACAAGATCTACATGATTTACACACATATTTTCTCTTTATCCACTCTTTACCCTTTATGTTCAAGACTTAATGTAAGTTCTTTAGAGTTTCTTAAGCTTTAACCATTTAACCAACTATTAACCACCGAATACATGAACAAGATGAAGATTTAAGAAACTTACTACTAGCACAAGGCTAGGGGAGTTCAAGTGTGGAAAAGTGGTGGTTAAAAGAAAACAAGAGAGGTCCTTCAACCTCCGAACGCACCGAGCTTCGTTGTATGCCTTCTAACACCTATGGATGCTTGTGGAATGTATGAGAAGTGAGTTGAAGGTGGTGGTATGATGATGGTTGTTGGCTGCCGAGATGAAGAAGGAAGGGAGAGGAGGTTGTGTGTTGTTGGTGTGAATCATAAAATGGATGGAGATCTAGTGGTTAAATAATCATCCTTCCAACATTTCTAAGTCTAATGGGTAATGTGTTTCATGGTCCACCAACAAGATCCCATATTATATTAGCACAAAATCACTTGTGTAAGGCCTTGGTGGCCATGAGGTAGATGGGGGGGGGGGGTCTTAGGCTAGGGTGCTAACTAGTTAGTTCCATCCTAGTTCAAATCCAAGTGTTTAGTTAGGATGTTTAGTTACTAGATATTTTTATGGTGTGTTATGATGTTCAGGAACCATAACTCGTTCAGAAAAATAAAAACAATGCTTCTAGCATTATTTTGGTGTTCCGGGTAAAGTCCGGTTGTTCGGTTTGGTGTTGTTCCGTTAAAGTGCTTAATTATTCCGTTTAGTGTCCTACATATATATTTTTGCAACGTTTTCAATTTTTAACACTCAGGAAGGCGTACCGGACTATTTAGTAACTTTTCTGTATACTATTAGTATGTTATCAAACACATGTAAGCATAACACAGTAATCAGAGAGCAGTTAAATGATTCAGCACAGTCATCAAGTACTTTAATTAACATTAATAAATTGTACGGAATACATGGAATTTTGAGGGTTGTCACATTCTCCCCCTGTTAAGAGAATTTCGTCCCGAAATTTAGCACCTGGTTACTGAGGAAGCTAGTTAAGTTGCGTTGGTTTCCTGGTTTTCCTGGGGTGTCACATTTCAGGTACCATAGTTGATGATGTTTGATGATGATATTGATGCATGCTCACATAGGAATGGACGAGTCCTTAGTGACTTAATAACAATGAAGGACAATATGTTCATGTTTTATTTTTAACATTTGAGACAATGTAACAAACTTAATTCAATAAAACGAAACTTCAATCCATGTGTTGTGAAACAATGATTCTGTTACGACACTCCCCGACGTTTCCGCCACGGTTTGTTGTTTTAACGTGGTCGGGGTGTGACACTTCTTTTCATAATAATTTTTATATAACTTGTTTAATATAAAAACCAAGTTTACTAGTGTTTTAAAAGTCTAGATTAAAGTCCATTCCATGTTTTATCTTTCAAGAACAATAATCAAGTTACTTATATGTAATGCTCATGATCTTTGAAGATGATGATCTTGTATGATTTAAACATATTCATGTTTAAATCACCTTTTCTAGTCTAAAATGGCAAGATTATCATGTTTATGAAATACTACAATAAATAACCAACAAGATCATCATAAATATCATCTTTAACCAACTAATCTTAACATAATCAACATAATCAACAAGATTACACTAACTAGTTATCATTAATCTACATAATCAACACATAATAAGTTATGTTTTGTAAATTATTATGTTTGAGATTAGGGTTTTTGGTGTGATTTTTCTTTAATTTTAAGATAATCAACTTGTACTTCTATAATCTACACTTAACAAGAAGATTAAAAATGGGTAAATGATGGCCTACAACTTTGCACAAGCTTAATAAGAAGACTAAGAAGAGATTAAGCTCCAAGAAAAATCCCTAAGAATGAATCAAAGCTCCACTTCAAGTCCTCACACTTTGCATCTTCTTGAATGGTCTTGAAATAGATGAACAAGGCTTGAAATGAAGGTTTTTGGTTGAAGAAAATGGGGTATGTGTGTGTGTTATTTGAGCCGTGAACAAGAGATAGAGACTAGGGGTGTTCTTGTTTCAACCTTTGTGAAAATATGAAGCGATGGAATGATATGGTAGTTGAAGAAATAGATTATATTGTTTTCAAATCTTAATAAAAGTCTTCCAAGCCATGCTCCAAATCTTCCACCCATTCTTTCAATTGTTGTAGGTTGATCTTTGGGGGCCCCACTTTGACCGATTTCAAGAATGGGGGGGGGGGGGGTAATGTGTAACTTTTTTTTATAAAAGTTGTTTAAAATCTAGATATTTAGGTGTTTAAGAAAAGTATGGTGATTAGGGGTTTCTTTCACCATTAGGGGGTAATTAGGGATTTGAAATGCTAAATGGTATTAACTAGTTCACTAGACTAGTAGAAGTTGTAATTTGATAGCATATATGGCTTCCGTTTAGTCGTCGGTTCGTTAACGGCATTTTTAATTCCTACCGACGAAGGTTTTCCGCAAGTTGTAATTCCGCAAACAAGAGGTGTATGAAATGATTTTGGATTCCAAAATAAGCTTAACTAGTTCCCCAAGTTATTCGTTTGGTTGTTATGGCGACAGAAATATTGTTTACTAGCTCGTCGGTTAAAAAATGGACGAGTTATGGGGGTTGCGACGTAGCACCGAAAGCTTATGTTTCGGACACCCCATTGATATCCTCATATTGTTTTCATGTGTTTGTCATCATTTGTCATAATTCTGGAGTCTTGGAAATGGTAAATTAATAGTTCAGACGAGTTAAAATTGTTATATTTTTAGCCGAACGGATGATTTTGTGGTTAGGGCGTTGTACCGGAAAGTTATGTATTATTGCAAGATGTGTTCCCACATTAGTGTTTTCCTATACATATGGACTCAGTTATGTCATTTGTATGTCATTTTTCATCGTTTCGTTTCGTTTTCTCAGTTTTGCTGTAATGAATAGTGTTACCGTGAATAGTGCACGCAACACTTTCTACCAACACTTTTAGGACATAGTTTGATTGGTTTCGCGTCATGACAAAAACCAACATAGGTTATAGTATTGTTCTCTTGTCCTAACAATGTTATCTAATGTGCGATCCAGTTACGAAATTAAATTACGCTAAATGCGTGAGATTATGTAATAAAAATAATGATTAGATTGTACGGAATCTCCAGTTATTTGCCATTTGTCACACTATCTACTGCTAGGATGATGTTTCCCATATGGTCCATTTGTTTTGGAGCCATAGGTACTTACTTTTGACTTCTTCAACTATAGAGATTTTATTTGTTATTTCTTTCTAAATACTCGTCTACTTCAGCTGTATTGGTCTTCTTTTGTTCCTCCTTTTCCTTGATCATTTTCTCTAGAATATTGAGCATTTCTTCTAATTGTTTGCCCCTCTTATTCTGAGAAGTTTCAGCTTCAGGTACTTTAGATTGACTTATCTTCTGAATGATTTCCTGTATTTGTTGAATAATCACTTCATTTTCTTCAATCTTGGTCAGCAATCCTTTTATCAGATCTTAATCTTCTTGCTCATTTTTCTGCATGTGTGCAATCTTTAAATTCTTCTTTGATGGATTGCTGCAAGGCTGTTATTGATGCAGAGATCTTATTTTCAAATTATGATAAATCAGATTTTGAGTTAAGATCTTAGGGAAACAGTATTTTAGCAACACATGCTTTAATACTTTCTAACACTTATCCTCTGTTTTTTCGGGTTGTTTATTAATATTTATCTCTCCCAAGGAAGAGGGATTATTAAGATCAACATTGACATCAGATGGGATAAGCACATTTTCCGTTTGGATTTCCTCATGTCATTGATCTGCCTGTTCAGACCGCTCTCTATGAGTTGATGAGGAACACAACTTATGTGTTTCTCTTTTTGAGGTACCTTCATTGTTTTCATCACTATTACTTTCATTCTTAGATAGACCTGAATTTGCTTTGAGCTTGTTGACTAATATTCTATCATAGGTTCTATTGAGATCAATAGTACCTTGTTCAAAATCTATCAAAACTGACACATGTGTAGTGAGTGGACTATCATCATTTTCTCCTTCTTCTTTTTCTGTAGCTATCATATGAATTGGTATAGCTATTTAAAATTGAATGAGTGAGCAAGTGAATCTTCAGTAGCTGGCACTTCCTTAGGTTGAGAGATTTCAATATAAATAGTTCCCTTTTTGTGAGTTCATTTATGTCTATCGCCTCTGTCAATTGTACGTCGTAGCAGAAACATAACAAGACAAAATTTAACGAAGATTTATTAAAGAGGAAGACCATCTGAACGGATGGATAGCGACCCATCCGGACAAATGGAGAACTTAAATGCGGAGCCTTCATTTAACCCTTCCCTATAAATAGGCATGTTATGTTTCATGTTTAAGACTTTTGCATCTTTCTACATTTAGAGAGCTTTTCAAGTCCTATAGAGAGAAAGTAGCAAAGGAGAGATTCAATGGTGTAAAACATTGTTAGATCTTAATTGATTCTTGATTAATTACGTTCTTGTGTTCGGTCCACACACGTGCACGGATTCTGCACGTCGTTCGTGTAGTTTCACAATCGTTCGGGAGTCAAACACGATCCTACAACGCGTTCACAAGTGGTATCAGAGCGGGAGATCGATTGCACGGATCAAATCTACAAGAATCTACGTAATTTCATCAGTTTCAGAGTCAAATTCGGATCAGATTTGTCATAATTCTTCTTCTACTCATTTTCTTCACTTTTTGAAACAAAAACTCAAAATTAACGGTGATTTTATTGTTAAAAATTGTTGATTTTTGATATATGATGCGCAAAACATGATTTTATAACCCTACAAAATTTCAAAACGAAATTCGAAGTTTTACTAGTCCAAATGTCACACCCCGACTGCGTAAAACAACAAACTGCGGCGGAAACGTCGGGGAGTGGAGCGACAGAATTATTGTTTCACAACCATGGTATTTAAAGATTTGGTTTTATTAGAATTAAAGTTTACATTGTCTTGGAATTTAAGAAAAACATAACATAATTAAACTGTCTTTTAAGTCACTAAGGCCTAAGTCCACCTAAGTGTAGCATGATCAACTCAAACATTAGCACCTGAAACACATGTGAAAATAGGTGCGTCAGCATAAAAATGCATGTGAGATATAGGTTTTGTTGATGAAGGATTCATGACTTGTAGTTAAAAGAAATGTTTAACAAAAGTAGTCATGATCCTTATAAAATTGTTTTCTTTTATAAAATCATATAAAAATCGAAGTGAAAATCAGATGATAATAAAAGAAAAATGCATGGTTAAATAAATAACCAAGTAGAAATGAATTTGTGTAAATCGTGTCGTTTGTAAAACAATGTCTTGTAAAAATATGTTGTTTGTATAAAATGTGTCATGTCTTTGTTTCTGTCGAAGTGGTTTAGATATTTCTGCGATATGTAATATCATAAAAGCACTTATATATAGGAAGTATCAGCGGCGTATCCACCATCCGTTAATAATATTACACACGCCTCGTTATGTAAATCACTTATCAATAACGATAAAAAATGTCTTGGTTAAACAAATGTCAAAATGTTTATGTGTAAACCATGTCCAATGTCAAGTGTAAACTATGTCATGTATAATCAAATGTAATGCAATCAAATGTAATGTATGGCAAGTAAAAAGAATTTACTCAAACCATATGTATAATGTCAGTGTGTAACCAAATGTCATGTACGGTGAATAAAAAGTATTTACTCAACCCCATATGTAATATGTACAAAACAATGTCTTTGAGTAAACCTAAGTTTAAATCAAAAGTTATGTTTTGCAGAAAACAATGCTTTATGATTACAAACATTTATGCAGTAATGTTTATCGCATACATTCAAGCCTTGAGACTGTCGGATAAACCCTTAACAAGTTAAAGGTTTATCAATTATGTATATCGGATTCTGTCATTCCCTACTTCCAAACAAACCTAGGAAGTCGGGAATGGGATTTGTCAAGTCCTATGGTACCATTACATACTACCGAGCGGCGTGATCAGTGTTAATGAATGTATTATTGTCCCGTTAAACATACCAAATGTCATAACCAATGTAAGCATGCTATGTGAAAACAATGTACTAAGGTGGTGTTTGTTTTTTAAGGAAAGTACTTCACAACCTCTTTTGTCTTCCCTACGCAGACCACGCGCAGACGTAGGGGTCTGCAGCGTGTTTGTTTTTTAGAAGACAAATCATTCAAAAAGCTCTGCCTGGCCACTTTTTGGTGCAGACATGGACTACCATCTTCTCAACTCGTCTAACCTCTTCACAAAACACACAGAACCCTAACCCCTCCTCCATCCCCTTCTTCTTCCCTGCCACTGGCCCACCGCCACCACCTCTCCTCCCACATCACCGCCGCCACCACCTCTCCTCCCACAGCTCCGTCGTGCTGCCGCCACCACCACTCCTCCCCCAAACCGCCGCTGCCACCACCACTCCTCCCCTAAACTGGACAGTTGGCACAATCGTTATTCAAGCTAGTGGCGGTGCTTGTGGTAGATCCAGAAGCGTCGATGACAACCATGCTCTACCTTAGCGGTACTCTTCCTCAATATACCATTCTTGAGAGGTTGGTTCATCGTGGTGTGTTTTTTGATGACAACCTTTTCTTTAATTTTATTGTTAACTTATTGAGATTCAACATGTTGGGTTCATCGTGCTAAACTTCAACTTTTGTTTTTTGATTTCATGATTTGGGTTCTCCGTTTCTGTCACTAGTTTGACAATGGTGGTAATTTTTGTTTATTCATTCCGATGCTAAAGTTCGTTTTTTTGTTGAATTAACATCTGGGTTTTACTCACTTGTGATTTGATTATATGGGTTTTGATTATGTTAATAAGTTGATTATAGGTGTTGAAATTCTGAATTTTGATTATGTTAATAACTTGATTATAGGTGTTTAAATTCTGAATTTTGATTATGTTATTGTTAATAGCTTGCAGAAGTTATAAAACAAACAGTCTTCTTCTTGCAGACTGCAGAGGTTGGTCCACCTCTTCAGCTACAGATGTCTGCAGATGTGGTCGGCAAACTGCAGACGTTTTACCTCTAAAAAAACAAACACCACCTAAGTGTGCTAAGTAAACACACAAAGTAGAAATGTTCATGAAATCAATTGTGCCCATATGCTGAGTAAACATATGCAACAGAAATGTAATGTAAATCAATGTGTCCATATACTGAGTAAACATATGCAACAATGTGTCTATGAAATCAATGTGCTAGCATGCTCAGTCAACATATATAGCAAAACATAATTGAAATCATGTACTATATGCGTACTAAGTGAACATAGCATGTTTATGTCATAAAAAGCAATGAAAGCATGAAAGTAACAAGTATGCACATGTGTATCACCCCAAAGTATTTGAAAGCGGTAAAAGAGAGGACTATGTACTCACTTGGGATTGCTTATTAGTCTTGGAATTAAGACCAAATAAAGCTTCAAGGATCACGGAATCAAACGGCACCTAATATAGGTAACTACGTTAATAATCGGATCCTAAATCGGGAGATAGGATAGAATGAAGTTCTATAAATCAAATGAGTACTTGAACTCATATGGCATGATTTAATAGACCTAACATTCTGATTAGAAAGTTATCCTAAGTGCTTTTGACCCGTTTCGACTTGTTAAGGTCGTTTAAGCTACTTTAACGCGTCGTTTGCGTAAAACTAAGGTCGGATGGTTATCTATGTCCTATATTAAGTCTTACATGCCCAATTATGTTTGAAAATGTTACTAAATCAGTTAAGATGTCAAAAACTTGATCACATATGCTAAATATGAATTTATGCTCGAAAAGGGCATTTTGGTTATTTTCAATGGCCATATAAACGACTTAAAGAATAACTAACCAACCTTAGTGATCATAAGGTATAACCTTAGTAGGTTATTCCCTATGCAACTATGATCACTAAATAAGTTTGGTCGGATCCTAATGATCGACCAAACGGGTTGGGTTCGAAAGTCTAAGCGGTTGTCGAGACCGCTTAACTTATGACCTTAAACAAGCACTAAACTAGTAGTGACGAGTTATGTGACAACTGTGTTCTGTAATCGATGTACGATGTAAAACAATGATGATTATTAATAAAACAATGTTCTTTGGTGTTATTTTGGTGTTATTATATGTGTATTTGTGTTTGGTGATTTTTCAATTCGATTCGATTCCGATTGCAAGCTTTAAATCGCGTTCTGGAAAGTTATACGCAAACTGGTGCGTAAATGCGGTCAGTATAACGTGACAAACACTACGGAATAGTGACATAGGCTTAACATACCTTAAATAACCTCCACATAACTTAGAAATAAGTTTTGAATGGTTTGGTGTGTCGAAATCAAATTTGTTCGATCGCAGGGACTATTTGTGTCAAACTGCGAAAGTATACCAATTTGAACTGTAACGAATATTCTGGAACATGACCATAAGTTAAACATACCCTAAATATCCTTTGCATAGCTTAGAAATAGGCTTTGAGGGGTTCGGTGTGCTAAAATAAACTTTATGCTCATTCAGGGACTAAAAGCGTCAAAAAGTGCACAAGTTTGCATTTTCGCGCATATCTTACGTTCTGAATATATCCGGACCTCCAAAAATTTATGTAAGCATTAAAATATTTTATTTTAGTGTTTGGCATAAGAAAATTCCATTCGTCGCTTAATTTGGATCGTTTTTGCGTTCGTTACAACTTCCGTCGTAATTAACCGAACAACGCAACCGTACGACCAAACGAACCGACATCCGAGATATTTTTTAGCACATTTTAAGTTCCCTATACTTTAACTTCATTTTAGAGCTTTGAAATGGGGTTAACGGGGCTTAAACGTGTCAAAAATGCATCAAATATCAAGTTTGGGGCTTCAGGGGCCTGTTATGCCATTTTTGAAACTTGGCTGGTCTGCACAAGGCTTACGGACTGTAAGCCATCAACCATACGGTCTGTAAGGACCTCCCAGAACAGAAAAAGCAGATTAACAGCTGGTTACAACTGTTAAGCACTCTTAAACCACTTGCACCTGGTTTTGGGCAATACCATGGGCTCAAATGGTTTTATAAAACCATGGGCTTGATGTGTACGGCCTAGATTGAAGCACGGTTTACGAGGAACGATCTTAACGGTTCAAGAAAATCTATAAATACCCCTCACCCCTCATTTGCAAAACCCACACTTGATTTTCTGAAATTTCTCTAAGTTGGAGTGTGAACCACTTCATACCTGAGAATACTTGGGAAATCAAAGCTTGCGGGGACCCTTTGTAAGTGTTCCTTCGTTCTTTTCATTCGTTTTAGCGTAAAAGTCAAACTGCATTTGACTTTCTGCATTGACCAGTTTATGGTCAACGTGAAGTTCGTTTGAACTTCGTAACGTGAGCGTAATCACGATGGTTATAGTCCCTAGTGACTATACCTACTGATTACCACATTATCTAGGCTCAGTGACGAGTCGTAGTTTCGGCCAAAATATGTATTCTTACGTATTTTGTAACCAAACTACTTGTGGGTATCAAAACCGTTTGTTTTGATACCAAACTTGTTTTCTAACTTAGTTAAGCATGTTTTAACATGCTTAGCTCGTCACTTTTAGTTTAGTGCTTGTCTAGGGTCGTAAAGGTAAGCGATCTAATCAATCGCTTATACTTTCGAACCCGACCCGTTTGGTCGATCATTAGGATCCGACCAAACACATTAGGTGACCACATTGTATAGGGAATAACCTTCCAAGGTTATACCTTATGGTCACTTCGTTTAAGTAGTTTTATGATAGGTAGTTTATATGCCTTAGGTAAATTACCAAAAATGCCCTTTTACGCCAAAATTCATTTTAAGCATATGTAACATAACCTTTGGTATCTAAACTGATTAGACAACAATATTAAACATGTTGAGGCATATTTTACTTATCATAGGACTAGTTAGGCATTCCGAACGCGTTTCACACGAACGACGCGTTAAAGTAGCATAAGCTACCTTAATGGGTCGCGATGGGTCGAAAGCACTTAGGTTAGGTTTCATTTAGGATGTAGGCCTTGTTAAACCATATCACATGAGTTCCAACACTCATTTGGTTTACAAGACCTCATTCTGTCCGATCTTCCGATTTAGGCATCTATTGTTTGACTAGTGATTAAATTACTAGGTGCTGCTTGATTTCTCTGGTTTACTCAAGTTTGTTGAAGTACTATTGATTGAGGATACCTTACACTACATGTGAGTACATAGTTCCCCTATTTTACTGTTTTCAAATGTTTTGGGGTGATTCATATGTACATAATGTTTTCAAGGTGTTAACGATAATTTCAAAAACGATTAAAACGATTTATACTAAACTAATAACGATTTCGATAATGTGAACGAACTTTTTGGTTATAGTTACATAACGAATGACATTCATTAATTTTGGCCGAACCGACCAGTATTAGGTTATGGTACCATAGGATCTGACAAATCCCGTTATTTCACTATACCCATGGTTATGTGTGGGTGTTGTGGGTAACGACTGAATCTGTAATTATTAACTTATCCTTTGGGGGTTTGTTAATACGAGAAGCGAGGAACGAGGTAGTCGAGTCATGAAGGTTTGAATGTTATTAACGAGACGACCATATATGAGTTTTCACAATTAAAACGAGGATGATTTAAACGAGTAAACGATTTGGAAACGATTTGGAAACGATTTGTAAACGATTTGTAAACGATTTGGAAACGATTTGGAAACGAATTGGGTAAACGATTGGTTTTGGTTAGTGTTTAGATAACGGGACGGGTGTAATGTGGTGAAAACATGGTAGATACGCCGCTGGTACTTCTTATATATAAGTGTTTTCAACATATTACATACCGTGGCGTTATTTAGTTCACTTGGGTAAATGATATTGAAACGATGGCACTCAACGATGTTTTAGAAATAATATACGAGTTTTATTAACGAGTTTATACGAGATGTTTTACAAGATGATTTTCTAAAAACAAAAAGCTTTTGGGTTAAGAAATCGTGGCTACGAGATTTTATAAATTATAACCATCTTGATTTGAGTTGGTTAATCACGTTGCAATATTATACACTTTTTAAAAACAAGGTTTTCGAGGTATTGCAATATATGTAAACAAGCCATGATTCCGATACCCTTATAAAACCTATGTACTCGCCAGCATTTCTTTGATGACTTTGTTTTTACATATGTTTCAGGTGTTGTTGCTTGATTGACGTTCTAGGATGCATGCATCACATAGGATCTGGACGAGGCCTTAGTGACATAAAACAATGATAGTCGATATAAAACTTGTTTGTTATGTGTTAAAACAATGTTAATGTTTAATATTTAAATAAAACGAAACTCTTTTGTATCCATGGTTGTGAAACGATAATTCTGTTACAACACTCCCCGACGTTTCCGCCACGCTTTGTTGTTTTACGTGGTCGGGGTGTGACAGAAGAGTTGGTATCAGAGCCAATGGTTATAGGGAATTAGGTTATTAGTAATTCTTTGACCTAGACTATAACTTCTAGGACCCCAACGCAAGTTTATTTGCGTTTAGATTTTTTAAAACAAAATCGTCACCTATCCTTAGGTGATAATGACAACGAGAACACAATTTTCGAATCCGCTTTGAAAACTAATCATCTGTTCTAGGATGATTGATTACAAGGTTTTGAACCCTCTATTATAAGATTTTGAACCCTCTAAGTTTTCAAAATCTCGTCAAAGTTTGGGTCTAAATAATGTGAACACGTGCAAACTGGAAGAGTGAGTGCCTGTACTCTGAGTTTTTTGTCTAAGGCTAGAGTGTTCGTACAAATCCACATAATCGGACCAGTCACTCTTACCTGGGAACTCTTGGGGTGAGTATTCACTTATAGGCGAGCATGTCTTCAGCGATACATTATATTCACCCATTTGCTTTGATTTGTCGCTGTGCGTCAAGCGATTGATTTGGCTGTTACCCTGACTGAGTCTCAAGTCAGGAAGGGTAAACTCACCCGCAAGGGTGATAAAAAGAAGGCGACTGATTCAGGGAAGGACAAGAAAAAGGATAAGGGTAAGGAAGGTGAGTCGTCGAAGAAATCAAGGAAGCGAAAGGGTGCCTAGAATTTTGCTGTTACAGCACAGACTGCTCAGAACCCACCGGCTCAGCCACCTGCAAAGAAGGCATATGCTGGTACCGCACCTCATTGTGCTCGTTGCAACGGTCATCACGTTGCACAACAAGCTTGCAAGCAATGCACGACGTGTGGTAAACTTGGGCATTTGGCCAATGTTTGTCGTTTGGGACAGAATCAGGTTGCCCAGGTTCAAGCTCCGATACAAGGGAATGCTGCAAGATTCCCACCGGGTTCATGTTTTAATTGTGGAGAGTATGGTCACTTCCGCAACAACTATCCGAGACTGGTGAATGCAAAAGCGAATGCTAACGTGAACCTGAATGCGAACGTCAACGTCAATGTGAATCCCGCTCATGGGAGAGCGTACAATTTGAATGCAAACGAAGCGAGGGCCGACAACGAAGTGGTTAACGGTACGTTTCTTGTTAGCAACCGACCTGCGTCTATTCTTTTTGATTCTGGTTCCGATAGAAGTTTTGTTTCTTTGTCTTTTGAGCCTTTGCTTGCGATACCTAGAACCAAACTGAGGAAACCCTTATCTGTCGAAGCTGCTACTGGTAAACCTCTTGTTCTTGATTCTGTTATTCGTGATTGTCAGTTGAACCTTAATAACCATCTTTTTCCTATTGACCTCACACCGATGCAACTTGGGAGTTTCGTTATTATCGTTGGAATGGATTGGTTAACCAAACACCACGTTGGGGTGGTTTGTTTCGATAAGATTGTTCGTATTCCTCTTCCGTCTGGCGATGTTCTGGAAGTTTGTGGCGAGAAACCACCAGATGGTTTGAAGCTTATGTCGTGTATGGAAGCCCAAAGGTATTTATGAAAAGGATATGTTGCTTTTCTGGCACATGTCACCGAGGAGAAAAGCAAGAGCAAGAGTATTCAGGATATTCCGATTGTTCGGGATTATCCGGAGGTGTTTCCTGATGAACTGCCTGGTTTGCCTCCAGTTCGTCAAGTCGAGTTTCATATTGACCTTGTACCCAATGCCAACCCGATTGCAAAAGCACCTTATCGTCTTGCACCGTTGGAGATGCAAGAGTTATCGAAACAGCTTCAAGAGTTATCTGATAAAGGATTCATCCGACCGAGCTTTTCACCTTGGGGAGCTCCTGTCCTCTTCGTGAAAAAGAAAGATGGATCTTTTCGAATGTGTATCGATTATCGTGAGCTTAATAAGCTCACCATCAAGAATCGATATCCCCTACCTCGAATTGATGATCTCTTCGACCAGCTGCAGGGTACTTCATGCTTTTCCAAGATCGACCTGCGTTCTGGGTATCATCAACTTCGTGTTCTCGAAGAAGATATTCCCAAAACTGCTTTTCGCACAAGATATGGGCATTACGAGTTCACTGTCATGCCTTTTGGTTTGACGAATGCTCCAGCTATCTTTATGGACTTAATGAATAGGGTCTGCAAACCTTATTTGGACAAGTTCATTATTGTGTTCATCGACGATATTCTCATTTATTCAAAATCTCGAGCCGAGCACGAGCAACACCTTCGCTTAACATTGGGACTCCTGAAGAAGGAACAACTTTTTGCTAAATTCTCCAAGTGTGAATTCTAGCTTAAAGAAGTTCAATTCTTGGGTCATATAGTCAATGAGCAGGGTATTCTTGTGGATCCATCCAAGATTGCTTCTATTAAGGACTGGAATACACCGACGACGCCTACAGAGATTCGATCTTTTCTTGGTCTTGCTGGTTATTATCGCCGATTCATTTCAAATTTCTTGAAGATTGCGGTTCCACTCACTGCTTTGACTCAGAAAAATAAGCCTTTTGAGTGGGGACCCAAGCAAGAAGAAGCGTTCCAAACACTGAAGCAGAAGTTATGTGATGCTCCTGTTCTATCTCTACCCGAGGGAAGCGATGATTTCGTTGTCTATTGCGATGCGTCCAACTTAGGCCTTGGTTGCGTCCTTATGCAACGAGGTAAGGTTATTGCATATGCATCTAGACAGCTGAAAGTTCACGAGAAGAACTACACGACTCATGATCTTGAGTTAGGAGCTGTGGTTTTCGCACTTAAAATCTGGAGACACTATCTCTATGGAATGAAGTGTGTGGTTTTCACAGACCACAAAAGTCTCCAGCATATTCTTAATCAGAAAGAGCTGAACATGAGGCAACAACGTTGGGTTGAACTCTTAAACGATTATGACTGCGAGATTCGCTACCACCCTGGTAAGGCGAATGTTGTAGCCGATGCGCTTAGTCGAAAGGAGCGAGTCAAGCTTCATTCTGTTCGAACTCTATCTGATCTTCAATCTCGTGTCCTTCAAGCTCAACAATTTTGTGTTTCACAAAATTTGATGGGTATGGAATTACCACATCAACTTGAGCTTAAGCTCGAAGCGAAAGACGATGGTTTGCTCTATTTTAAGGATCGATTGTGGATTCCAAAACAAGACGATCTTCACACCTTTGTAATGGACGAATCTCATAAGTCTCGATATTCTATCCATCCTGGTGCTGATAAAATGTACAAGGATCTTCGTACTCAGTGCTGGTGGCCTGGTATGAAGAAGGATGTTGCCTTGTATGTATCGAAATGCCTAACTTGTCTCAAAGTCAAAGCCGAACATCAACGACCTTCTGGCTTGCTTGTACAACCAGAGATACCGGTTTGGAAGTGGGAGAACATTGCGATGGATCTCATCACTAAGTTACCGCGTACGTCTAAAGGTCATGACGCTATCTGGGTTATTATCGATCGATTAATGAAATCAGCTCATTTTATTCCGATTCGCGAGGATCTATCTGCTGATAAGCTTGCAAAGATTTATGTTGATGAGATTGTGACACGACATGGTGTGCCCTTGGATATCATCTCTGATCGTGATGCTCGATTTTCATCTCATTTCTGGAAGGCCATGCAATCTGCTTTGGGAACCCAACTGAATCTAAGCACTGCTTATCATCCCCAAACAGATGGCCAATCTGAGAGAACGATTCAAACTTTGGAGGATATGCTTAGAGCATGCGTGATAGACTTTGGTGGTAATTGGGATTCTCATCTGCCACTGATCGAGTTCTCTTACAACAATAGCTATCATGCTAGCATTAAAATGGCACCATTCGAAGCTCTCTATGGTCAAAAATGTCGTTCACCTGTCTGTTGGAACGAGACCGGTGAAGCTCAGCTTACTGGACCTGAGCTCGTTCTGGAAACAACAGACAAAATCAAGAGAATCCGCGATAATCTTGTGACAGCGCAAAACCGTCAAAAGAGATATGCGGATCTGCGACGCAAGCCCTTAGAATTTCAAATCGGAGACCGTGTCCTACTCAAGGTGTCACCTTGGAAGGGAGTGGTGAGATTTGGAAAGAAAGGAAAACTTGCACCTCGATATGTGGGACCATTTAAGATTGTGGAAAGAATTAGAAAGGTTGCCTATCGTCTAGAGCTACCTCCAGAGCTTGGAAATATTCACCCGACTTTTCACGTGTCCAATCTGCGAAAGTGTTTAGCTGATGCTGATCTTCACATTCCTCTCGACGAGATTCAAATCGATGAAACGATGCACTTTGTCGAGAAACCCGTGGAGATAGTGGAATGTACTTTCAAACAGTTGAAGAACAAACGGATTCATTTGGTTAAAGTTCGTTGGGAGTCCAAACATGGCCCAGAGTTTACTTGGGAATGTGAGGACCAAATGAAGGCGAAATATCCGCATTTGTTTTCACAAGCTTCCTCTAAATAAAAAGTCGGGATGAAATTTCCTGAAGTAGGGGAGACTGTGACAACTGTGTTCTGTAATCGATGTACGATGTAAAAAAATGATGATTATTAATAAAACAATGTGCTTTGGTGTTATTTTGGTGTTATTATATGTGTATTTGTGTTTGGTGATTTTTCAATTCGATTCGATTCCGATTGCAAGCTTTAAATCGCGTTCTGGAAGGTTATACGCAAACTGGTGCGTAAACGCGGTCAGTATAATGCAAAAAACACTCCGGAATAGTGACATAGGCTTAACATACCTTAAATAACCTCCACATAACTTAGAAATAAGTTTTGAATGGTTTGGTGTGTCGAAATCAACTTTGTTAGATCGCAGGGACTATTTGTGTCAAACTGCGAAAGTATACCAATTTGAACTGTAACGAATATTCCAGAACATGACCATAATTTAAACATACCCTAAATATCCTTTGCATAGCTTAGAAATAGGCTTTGAGGGGTTCGGTGTGCTAAAATAAACTTTATGCTCATTCAGGGACTAAAAGCGTCAAAAAGTGCACAAGTTTGCATTTTCGCGCATATCTTACATTCTGAATATATCCGGACCTCCAAAAATTTATGTAAGCATTAAAATATTTTATTTTAGTGTTTGGCATAAGAAAATTCCATTCGTCGCTTAATTTGGATCGTTTTTGCGTTCGTTACAACTTCCGTCGTAATTAACCGAACAACGCAACCGTACGACCAAACGAACCGACATCCGAGATATTTTTTAGCACATTTTAAGTTCCCTATACTTTAACTTCATTTTAGAGCTTTGAAATGGGGTTAACGGGGCTTAAACGTGTCAAAAATGCATCAAATATCAAGTTTGGGGCTTCAGGGGCCTGTTATGCCATTTTTGAAACTTGGCTGGTCTGCACAAGGCTTACGGACCGTAAGCCATCAACCATACGGTCCGTAAGGACCTCCCAGAACAGAAAAACCAGATTAACAGCTGGTTACAGCTGTTAAGCACTCTTAAACCACTTGCACCTGGTTTTGGGCAATACCATGGGCTCAAATGGTTTTAAAAAACCATGGGCTTGATGTGTACGGCCTAGATTGAAGCACGGTTTACGAGGAACGATCCTAACGGTTCAAGGAAATCTATAAATACCCCTCACCCCTCATTTGCAAAACCCACACTTGATTTTCTGAAATTTCTCTAAGTTGGAGTGTGAACCACTTCATACCTGAGAATACTTGGGAAATCAAAGCTTGCGGGGACCCTTTGTAAGTGTTCCTTCGTTCTTTTCATTCCTTTTAGCGTTAAAGTCAAACTGCATTTGACTTTCTGCATTGACCAGTTTATGGTCAACGCGAAGTTCGTTTGAACTTCGTAACGTGAGCGTAATAACGATGGTTATAGTCCCTAGTGACTATACCTATTGATTACCACGTTATCTAGGCTCAGTGACGAGTCGTAGTTTCGGCCAAAATACGTATTCTTACGTATTTTGTAACCAAACTACTTGTGGGTATCAAAACCGTTTGTTTTGATACCAAACTTGTTTTCTAACTTAGTTAAGCATGTTTTAACATGCTTAGCTCGTCACTTTTAGTTTAGTGCTTGTCTAGGGTCGTAAAGGTAAGCGATCTAATCAATCGCTTATACTTTCGAACCCGACCCATTTGGTCGATCATTAGGATCTGAACAAACACATTAGGTGACCATATTGTATAGGGAATAACCTTCCAAGGTTATACCTTATGGTCACTTCGTTTAAGTAGTTTTATGATAGGTAGTTTATATGCCTTAGGTAAATTACCAAAAATGCCCTTTTACGCCAAAATTCATTTTAAGCATATGTAACATAACCTTTGGTATCTAAACTGATTAGACAACAATATTAAACATGTTGAGGCATATTTTACTTATCATAGGACTAGTTAGGCGTTCCGAACGCGTTTCACGTGAACGACGCGTTAAAGTAGCATAAGCTACCTTAATGGGTCGCGATGGGTCGAAAGCACTTAGGTTAGGTTTCATTTAGGATGTAGGCCTTGTTAAACCATATCACATGAGTTCCAACACTCATTTGGTTTACAAGACCTCATTATGTCCGATCTTCCGATTTAGGCATCTATTGTTTGACTAGTGATTAAATTACTAGGTGCTGCTTGATTTCTCTGGTTTACTCGAGTTTGTTGAAGTACTATTGATTGAGGATACCTTGCACTACATGTGAGTACATAGTTCCCCTATTTTACTGTTTTCAAATGTTTTGGGGTGATTCATATGTACATAATGTTTTCAAGGTGTTAACGATAATTTCAAAAACGATTAAAACGATTTATACTAAACTAATAACGATTTCGATAATGTGAATGAACTTGTTGGTTGTAGTTACATAACGAATGACATTCATTAATTTTGGCCGAACCGACCAGTATTAGGTTATGGTACCATAGGATCTGACAAATCTCGTTATTTCACTATACCCATGGTTATGTGTGGGTGTTGTGGGTAACGACTGAATCTGTAAGTATTAACTTATCCTTTGGGGGTTTGTTAATACGAGAAGCGAGGAACGAGGTAGTCGAGTCACGAAGGTTTGAATGTTATTAACGAGACGACCATATATGAGTTTTCACAATTAAAACGATGATGATTTAAATGATTTAAACGAGTAAACGATTTGGAAACGATGTTAAACGATTTGTAAACGATTTATAAACGATTTGGAAATGATTTGGAAACGATGTTAAACGATTGGGTAAACGATTGGTTTTGGCTAGTGTTTAGATAACGGGACGGGTGTAATGTGGTGAAAACATGGTAGATACGCTGCTGGTACTTATTATATATAAGTGTTTTCAACATATTACATACCGTGGCGTTATTTAGTTCACTTGGGTAAACGATATTGAAACGATGTCACTCAACGATGTTTTAGAAATAATATACGAGTTTTATTAACGAGTTTATACGAGATGTTTTACAAGATGATTTTCTAAAAACAAAAAGCTTTTGGGTTAAGAAATCGTGGCTACGAGATTTTATAAATTATAACCATCTTGATTTGAGTTGGTTAATCACGTTGCAATATTATACACTTTTTAAAAACAAGGTTTTCGAGGTATTGCAATATATGTAAACAAGCCATGATTCCGATACCCTTATAAAACCTATGTACTCGCCAGCATTTCTTTGCTGACTTTGTTTTTACATATGTTTCAGGTGTTGTTGCTTGATTGACGTTCTAGGATGCATGCGTCACATAAGATCTGGACGAGGCCTTAGTGACATAAAACAATGATAGTCGATATAAAACTTGTTTGTTATGTGTTAAAACAATGTTAATGTTTAATATTTAAATAAAACGAAACTCTTTTGTATCCATGGTTGTGAAACGATAATTCTGTTACAACACTCCCCGACATTTCCGCCACGCTTTGTTGTTTTACGTGGTCGGGGTGTGACAAGTTAAACATGTTTAACTAAGTTAGAAATCTGATTTGGTATCAAAACAAAGGGTTTTGATACCCGAAAATAGTTTCGTCGCAAAATGCGCATAAATACGCATTTTGACCGAAACTTTGACTCGTCACTACGCCTAGTCAACGTGGTAATCAGTAGGTATAATCGCTAAGGATTATAACCATCATGATTACAATCACGTTGCAAAGTTCAATTGAACTTTGATTTGACCACTTGATGGTAAAAACTGAAAGTCAAACTGTTAGTCAAACTGTTTGACTTTCAGCTCTAAATGGCTGAAAATAAAGACTAAGCCATGAAAGAACACTTACAAGGCTCTATGGCTGAAAGATTAGACTAGGAGAACTTAGGTAGGTGGCTTCCAAAGATGGTTGCCTCCACTTAGAGTCCAAGAAGTAAGAAAGATTGAATGTGAGCAAGAAAGAAGTTAAAATCAAGCCTATTTATACTTGTGGGAGACTTGTAGGATCAAGAAAAGTGGTTATGTATTGTCCAAGCAATAGATCTTGGCCATACATGTGTTAAGGACAGCTAGCTTTTGCTTGGAGAGGTGTTAACTTGATGCCCACACCAAGAAATTGCAAGAAAGGCCCTCAAGAATTAAGCTGTAGCTCAAAAATGAACATTCTGTCCAGATATAGGCGTCGTGTCGCGCAACAGCAACACCCCTAGGGCGTCGCGCAGCGCTACCCCCTACATCAGACTTTCAAAACTTGTCAATTTTGGTCCCTGCACACACTTTAGTGCATTTTCAACGTATTTAACCTCCGTTAAGCCATTTTCAAGGCTCTACAAGTACGTCAAAGTATAGGGGACTCAAATACGCTAAGAAATATCACAGATGTTGGTTCGTTTGGTTGTACGGTCGCGTTATTCGGTTAATTACGACGAAACTCGAACGGATGCGAAAACGATCCAAATTAAACGACGAACGGTATTTTTGCATTCCCATCAATAAAATAAAATATTTTAGTGACTACAAAAATTTTTGGATGTCCGAATGTGGTCAGAACGTAAGATATGCGCGTAAATGCAAACTTAAGCCGTTTTTGGCGCTTTTAGTCCCTTTGATCAAATAATCGCATTTTCGCATACCGAACCACTCAAAGCTTATTTCTAAGCTATGTTAAGGTTATTTATGGTATGTTTAGCTTATGATCATGTTCCAGAATGTACGTTGCCATACGATACGGCAGACTTTTGAAGTTTGACGCAAATAGTCCCTGTGAGCGAATAAACTTGTTTTTGCCATACCAAACCTTCCAAAACTTATTTCTAAGTTATGTAGAGGTTATTTAAGGTATTAAGGTTATGTTGTTGTTCCAGAGTGTTTGTCGCGTTAAACTGATTACGTTTACGCATCAGTTTGCGTATAACTTTCCACAAAGCGATATAGAGTTTAAAATTGAACAAAAATCAAAACGTGCAAAATGTCAAACATAAATAAACAAATATTGGGATCAAAACACATTGTTTCATTGATATTTGAATTGTTTGGAGTTTGTACAATGATTACACAAGTACAGATGTCACAGTCTCCCCTACTTTAGTAAACTTCGTCCTGAAATTTATTTAGAGGAAACTTGTGAGAATAGATGTGGATATTTCGCTTTCATCTGATCTTCACGTTCCCAAGTAAATTCTAGGCCACGATTAGAGAACAATTGGTATGCGCTTGTGTTTGAGCCTTTTGACTTCACGGTCCATGATTTTCATAGGTTCTCAACGAAGTGCATCGTGTCATCAACACGAATTTCATCAAGTGGTATGTGGAGGTTCTCATCAGCTAAACACTTTTTGAGATTGGACACATGGAAATTTGGATGAATATTTCCAAGTTCAGGAGGTAGCTCTAGTCTGTAGACCACTTTTCCGATTCTTTCAACGATCTTGAATGGTCCAACATATCGTGGTGCAAGTTTTCCTTTCTTTCCAAATCTAATCACACCTTTCCAAGGGGATACCTTGAGTAGGACGTGATCACCGACTTGGAATTCTAAGGGCTTGCATCGTCGATCTGCGTAACTCTTTTGACGGCTTCTAGCTGTCTGTAGGTTATCGCAAATCTTCTTGAACTTATCTGTAGTCTCTAGAATGAGTTCACGTCCAGTAAGCTGAGCTTCACCTATCTCATTCCAGCAGACCGGTGAACGACATTTTCGACCGTATAAAGCCTCGAAAAGAGCCATGTTGATGCTAGAGTGATAACTATTGTTGAAGGAGAATACGGTCAATTGTAGATGCGAATCCCAACTACCACCAAAATCGATCACACAAGCTCTAGGCATATCCTCCAGTGTTTGGATTGTTCTTTTAGATTGACCATCCGTTTGTGGATGATATGATGTGCTCAAATTAAGTTGGGTTCCTATGGCAGATTGCATGGTTCTCCAAAAGTGAGACGAGAATCGAGCATCTCTGTCAGATATAATGTTCAAAGGAACACCATGCCGGGATACAATCTCATCCACATAGAATTTAGCAAGTTTGTCAGCAGGTAGATCCTCACGGATCGGCAAGAAATGCGCTGACTTTGTAAGACGATCAACAACTACCCAAATGGCGTCATGACCTCTTTTAGTACGTGGCAGTTTGGTAATAAGATCCATAGCAATGTTTTCCCATTTCCAAACCGGTATATCTGGTTGCTCCAATAATCCAGAGGGATGTTGATGTTCTGTGTTAACCTTGAGACAAGTAAGGCATTTGGAAACATATAAGGCAATATCTTTCTTCATACCCGGCCACCAGTACTGGGTTCGAAGATCCTTATACATTTTGTCTGCACCAGGATGAATAGAATAACGAGACTTATGAGCTTCATCCATTAACAGAGTGCGAAGATTGTCTTGACTTGGGACCCACAGACGGTCCATGAAATAGTATAACCCATTGTCTTTCAGTTCAAGTTCAGGCTTAATATGATATGGTAATTCTTTACCCATCAAGTCTTGTGAAATACAAGTACGTTGAGCCTGAGAAATGCGGGTTTGAATATCAGATCGAACTTGAACACAGTGAAGCTTGACACGCTCTTTACGACTTAATGCGTCAGCCACAACATTCGCCTTACCAGGATGGTAGCGAATTTCGCAATCGTAGTCGTTTAGAAGCTCAACCCAACATCGTTGCCTCATGTTTAGTTCTTCCTGATTGAAAATGTGCTGGAGACTTTTGTGGTAAGTAAACACGACACATTTTGTACCATAAAGGTAGTGTCTCCAGATTTTGAGAACAAAAACTACAGCGCCTAACTCAAGATCATGACTCATGTAGTTTTCTTGTGTACCTTCAGCTGTCTTGATGCATAAGCTATGACTTTGTTTCTTTGCATAAGAATGCACCCAAGGCCCAAATTGGATGCATCACAGTATACGACAAAGTCGTCGTTTCCCTCAGGTAAAGTTAAGATAGGTGCATCGCAGAGTTTTCTGTTTCAAGGTCTGAAAAGTTTATTCCTGTTTGGATCCCCACTCAAAAGGTTTGTTCTTCTGAGTTAAAGCAGTGAGAGGAACCACAATCTTGGAGAAGTTTTTAATGAAACGGCGGTAATAACCCGCGAGACCAAGAAATGAACGAACCTCGGTAGGAGTAGTAGGTGTATCCCAATCCTTAATCGCACTGATTTTGGCGGGATCTACATGAATACCTTGTTTGTTGACGATGTGTCCCAAAAATTGAACTTCCTTAAGCCAGAATTCACACTTGGAGAATTTGGCGAAAAACTGTTCTTTCTTTAGGAGTTCCATTGTAAGACAGAGATGTTGTTCATGATCAGCTCACGTCTTAGAATAGATCAGAATGTCATCGATGAAAACAATGATGAACTTGTCTAAATAAGGCTTACAAACCCTATTCATCAAGTCCATGAAAACAGCAGGAGCATTAGTTAAACCGAAAGGCATAACAGTAAACTCATAATGACCATATCTTGTACGAAAAGCTATCTTGGGAATATCTTCTTCAAGCACATGAAGCTGATGATACCCAGAACATAGATCAATCTTTGAAAAACAAGTAGCGCCCTGTAGCTAATCAAAGAGATCATCAATGCGAGGTAGGGGATATCGATTCTTGATGGTGAGTTTGTTGAGCTCACGATAATCGATACACATCCTGAAAGATCCATCTTTCTTTTTCACAAATAGGACAGGAGCGCCCCAAGGTGAAAAGCTCGGACGGATGAATCCTTTGTCAAAAAGTTACTGAAGCTGTTTAGATAATTCTTGCATCTCAGGCGGTGCAAGACGGTATGGAGATTTAGCAACAGGATTTGCACCAGGTACAAGATCAATATGGAATTCTACTTGGCGTACATGGGGTAAACCAGGTAATTCTTCAGGAAATACCTCAGGATAATCCCGAACAACAGGGATATCTTGGATAGTCTTACCCTTGCCTTTTTCCTCTACGACATGTATCAAGAAAGCAACATAGTTCTTTCGAAGGTATTTTTGGGCTTGGGTACAAGACATAAGCTTAAGACTACTAACAGGTTTCTCCCCACGAACTTCTAATTCGAAAGCGGTATACAGACAATCTTCTCAAAACAAACCACCTCAGCATGGTATTTGGCTAACCAATCCATTCCTATTATTACATCGAAACTCCCAAGTTGCATCGGCGTGATGTCAATAGGAAAAATATGGTTATTAAGGTTCAACTGGCAATTTTGAAGAACAGAATCAAGTACAACAGGTTCACCACTAGCTACTTCTACTGTCAAGGGCTTTCCTAGTTTTGTTCTAGTTATCGAAAGCTAAGGCTCAAAAGCTAATGACACAAAACTCTTATCGGCACCCGAATAAAAAAGAACAGAAGCAGGTTGGTTGTTAACAAAGAACATACCGTTCACCACTTTGTTATCTGTGCGTGCCTCGTTTGCATTCAAATTAAAAGCTCGACCACGAGCCTGTGCCTGATTTGTGTTTGCCAATTTCGGGCAGTTGTTCCTGTAGTGGGTCAGATCCCCACAATTGTAACACGAACCAGGGGGATAGTGAGGTCGTGCAGGCTGCTGGGTAGGGGTTTGAGCTGCCTGATTTTGGTTGGGAGCAAAGCGGCAGGTGTTGGCAAGATGACCAGACTTCCCACAATTTGTGCAGGTGCGACATTGCACATGTGGTTGATGATGGCTGTTACATTTGTTGCACAGAGGTGCATTGCCAGCAAACTGCCTCTTGGCATCATGTTGTGCAGGTTGATTCTGTGCTGCCTAGTTTGTCTGAGCAGCAATAGCGAAATTCTTGGAAGCCTTACGCTTCCTTGATTTCTTTGAGGACTCAGCCCGTTTTACCATTTTGCTCCTTGGTGTTATCAAACTGTTTCTGCTTCTTGTCACCCTTCCTGTGGAGTTTACCCTTTTTGACTTGAGAGTCGGTTAGGGTTGCAGCTAGCTCAATGGCCTGTCGGACGGTAGTGGGGTTGCTGCCAGTGACAATATCCTGAACAGGATCTGGCAAACCGTCTATGTATTTCTCAATTGCCTTATCCAAAGGCGTGACCATTGTCGGACAGAGCAAGCTTAACTCCTCATATCTGTCAGTGTAAGCTCGGTGTTCACCACTGTCTTGCTTCAGATCATGGAACTCATTTCTAAAGCCCTCTGCTCGTGACGAGGGCAGAACTCTCTCATCATAAGAGCCCTGAGTTCCTCCTACGTTTGACCCAAAGCAACCTCAGCACCTCGATCTCTAATTAACCCATTCCACCATGTGAGAGCCCTCTTTTGGAATACGCTAGAAGAAAACTCGACCTTACGGTTTCTGGATACTGAACATGGCAAAAAGTGCTCTCAAGACTCTCAAAACATTGCAGGAGCCCAGTTGCTCCTTCAGAACCACTAAACTTGAGTGGTTTAGCCGAGTTAAAACTTTTAAAGTTGCACGGAGCAGGTGCATTATTGTTATTGTTGGCTTGGTTGATTTGAGTAATGAGATTTGGTAGCATAGCAGCCATCTGCTGTGCTATAGTAGTTGCCAGTTCGGCATTGGGTTGTTGAACGTTTCGTCGAGGAGGCATTCTAAAAGAGGAAACATGAGAGAAAACGAGTGAGATGATGTGTGACACCTGTGTCACTTCAACCATCAAACAAATGCCAAACCAATGAAATATTGTATTTCATACTTGGGATTTGTAAAAATATGTGTATCAATTTCACATATCAACTCTTGTTCGATTTCAAGCTCTAAATCGCTTTCTGGAAGGTTATACACGCACTGATGCGTAAATATAACCAATTTAATGCAACGAACACTACGGAATAGTGAAATAGGCTTAACATACCTTAAATAACCTTTACTTAACTTAGAAATAAGTTTTGAAGGCTTTGGTATGGCAAAATCAAGTTAAATCGCTTACAGGGACTAAATTTGACAAACTGCGAAAGTATGCCAATTTGAACTGTAACAGACATTCCGGAACATGACCATAAGTTAAACATACCCTAAATATCCTTTACATAGCTTAGAAATAGGCTTTAAGGGGTTCGGTGTGCTAAAATAAACTTCTGGGTCATTCATGGACTAAAAGCGTCAAAAAGTGCACAAGTTTGCATTTTCGCGCATAACTTACGTTCTGAATACCTCCGGACATCCAAAAATTTATGTAAGCACTAAAATATTTTATTTTAGTGTTTGGCATAAGAAAAATCCATTCGTCGCGTCATTTGGATCGTTTTTCGCGCTTGTGCGCATTCCGTCGTAATTAAGCGAACATCGCGTTCGTACGACCAAACGAACCAACATCCGACATATTTTTGAGCATGTTTCATGTCCACAATGTTTAGGCATCATTTTAGGGCCTTAAAGTTGGCTTTACGGGCCTTAGAAGTGTCGGGAATGACCTTAAACACGTGCAGGGGCTGAAACTGTCATTTTTGAAAGTTATATGCTGATCAGAAGGGCCATGCGGCCCGCATTAGATTTGTCTGATCCTGAAGCGGGCCGCCTCAGCCTTACAGAACAGATAATAATGAACAGTCAGCATGTTCCAGCTGTTTTATCCACCACCACACACTCACAACTTGCCTATTCAGCTGATAAGGACCAATTTTAGCCACCACAACTTTGCAACACATGTACGGATGCGATTAAGGCACGATATTCGACAAACGATCTTAACGGTTCTCCGAATACTATAAATACCCAACCCATTCCATAGCCAAACCCACTAGAATCTGATCTAAGTGACTCTAAGTTGGAACCATTGTTTCATACCTGAGTTATTGTGATCTAGATTAGCATTCGGGGACCCTTCGTAAGTATTCTTTCGTTCTTTTATTGCTTTTCGAGTCTTTTCGAGTCTGAAAGTCAAACTTTGTTTGACTTTCTGCGTTGACCAGTTTATGGTCAATGCGAAGTTCGTTTGAACTTCGCAACGTGAGTGTAATCACGTTGGTTATAGTCCCTTGGGACTATGCCAACTGATTACCACGTTGTCTAGGGTCGTAGGGTAAGCGATCTAATAAATCGTTTATACCTTCGAACCCGACCCAGTTTGGTCGATCATTAGGATCCGACCAAATGCATTAGGTGACCATAGTATATAGGGAATAACCTTCCGAGGTTATACCTTATGGTCACATCGTTTAAGTAGTTGTATGATAGGTAGTTTATATGCCTTAGGTAAATTACCAGAATACCCTTTTCATGTATAATTGGTAATTAAGCATATGTAACCTAAACTTTTGTCACATAACTGATAATGTAACATGTTTAGGCATATAACACTTGTCATAGGACTAGTTAGGCGGTCCGAACGCGTTTCACGCGAACGACGCGTTAAAGTAGCATAAGCTACCTAAACGGGTCGTAATGGGTCGTAAGCTATTAGGTTAGGTTTCATTTAGTATGTAGGCTTTGTTAAACTATATGACACGAGTCTCTATACTCGTTTGGTTTACGAACCCTCATTCTATCAAATCATCCGATTTAGGTCCGGTTATTAACATAGTTACCTATATTAGGTGCCGTTTGATATCCGCGATCTCTAACATTGTTTGGTTGTTACTCAAGGACTACTGAGCAATCTCAAGTGAGTACATAGACCCATCTTTTACTGTTTTCCAAACGTTTTTGGGGTGGAACACATGTGCCTACTTGTTACTTTCAAGCTTTCCTGTTTTCACATCATATACCTGCTATGTTCGTTAGTACATTATAGTACATGACTTCATTACATTTTATGCTAAGTGTGCCCATTGTGTGCATTACTTAGTACATCGTTTTTCATTACATTTCATGCTAGGTGTGCCCATTGTGTGCATTACTTAGTACATCGTTTTTCATTACATTTCATGCTAGGTGTGCCCATTGTGTGCATTACTTAGTACATCGTTTTACATTACATTTCATGCTACGTATGTCTATTGTTGCATACTTAGTACAGGTCACATGCTACGTATGTCTATTGTTGCATACTTAGTACAGGTCACATGCTACGTATGTCTATTTGTCGCATACTTAGTACATTTGTTATTCATCACATGATTACATTTTGGATACATATTACATGATTTACATTAGACATGAATATTTTACTTTAGTAGTTTGGTTTGATTAAGTGATTAAGTAATGATGCATGTGTAATATGATACAAGCATGGTGGATACGCCGCTGGTACTTCCTATATATAAGTGCTTGCATGGTATTACATATCGTAGCGTTATTTGAATCATTTCAGTTTGAGACATAGAACATTTTATACAAATAACATACTTTTCACAATTCATTGTTTTACAAACAACTTATCTTATACAAACTCATTTTACATGGTTATTCATTTAACCTTACATTTATTTATACATATCATCTGATCTTATCGTTTTTCAAATGATTTACAAGACAAAGCAAATTACAAGGTTCATGACTAAACATTTTCTCAAACATAAGTCATGAATTCTGTTTTCACAAAACCTATGTATCTCACAGGCATTTTTATGCTGACGTACCTATTTTCACATGTGTTTTCAGGAGATGATGCATAGGACTTATCAAGACATACATAGGCGGACCTGTGCCTTAGTAACTTAAAACGAGACAAGAACTAGTTAATTTATGTTATGTACTCTTTATTTCTTGTTTAAACAATGTAAACTCTCATGTTTGATTAATAAAACGAAACTTTAATTGCCATGGATTTGAAACGATTAATTCTGTTACAACACTCCCCGATGTTTCCGCCACGTTTTGTATGTTCTACGTGGTCGGGGTGTGACAGAAAAGATGGTATCAGAGCCAATGGTTATAGGGAATTAGGTTATTAGTAATGCTTTGACCTAGTCTATAACCTTTTTAGGACCCTAACGCGAGTTTACTTGCGTTTAGTCATAAAACAATACCGTCACCTATCCTTAGGCGACGAGCACAACAAGAACATAAATTTCAAAACCGCTTTGAAAACTAATCATCTGTTCTAGGATGATTGATTACTAGATTTTGAACCCTCTATTGTAAGGTTTTGAACCCTCTGTTATATGGTTTTGAACCCCTTTGAGTTTTCAAAATCTCGTCAAGGTTTTGGGTTTTTAATAATGTGAACACGTGCAAACTGGAAGGGTGAATGCCTGTATTCTGGGTTTTCTGTCTAGGCAAGCACTTCGTATACATCTCATCAGACGCGAGACCAGTTGTGCTTACCTGGGAATTCTTGGGATGAGTGTTCACTTATAGGCGAGCATGTCTTTGCGATACATTATTTTTGACCTATTTACTTTGATTAGTCACCAGGGTCGTTTGTTGCTTTGTAGTAACAAACAAATGACCACTATCCTTGCTTTCATCAGATTTGTTCATCTCATTCTTTTCATCTAATTCTCTCACTCGTTTCCTTTCATGTTCTTCTCTTTTAGAATGCCTCCACGACGTGAAAATCCGGTATCTATTGACGATCTGGCAGCTGTCATTACACAGCAAATAACTGCTGTAATCCCGACCATGTTGCCCAATGTCACCAAGCTATCAACAACAATAATGCTCTCTGCAGCTTCAAGACGTTCAACTCGGCCAAGCCATCAAAGTTTTCTGGGTCTCAAGGAGCGACTGCACTTCTGCAATGGTTCGAGAGTCTAGAGAGCACTTTCAGGCATGTTCAATGTCCAAACAAGCGAAAGGTAGATTTCGCATCTAGTGTCTTTGAGAAATGAGCTTTGATATGGTGGAACGGTGTGGTGAGAGATAGGGGTGCCGAAGTGGCACTGGCCCAAACTTGGGAAGAACTTCGAGCACTGATGATGAAGGAATTCTGTCCTCGTCACGAGATCAGGGCATTGGAAAGGGAATTCGATGATCTTAAGCAAGACAGCGGTGAACATCGAGCATACACTGATCGATATGAGGAGCTGAGCCTGTTGTGTCCTACCATGGTTACGCCTTTGGATAAGGCGATCGAAAAATACATTGATGGTCTCCCTGACTCAGTTCAGGACATTGTTACTGGTAGTAACCCCACTACGGTTAGGCAGGCCATTGAGCTAGCTGCAACCTTGACTGAATCTCAGATCAGGAAACGTAAGCTTTTCCGAAAGGGTGACAAGAAACCGGTCGAGGAATCAAAGACCATGGATGAACAGACTGGATCCCTTGAGAGGTCAAAGAAGCGAAAGGCTTCTCAGAACTTCGCCATGGTTGCTCACAATGATCGAGCCATCCCCAACCAACCAGCTCAACCCCGTGCTAGGAAGCCATACAATGGAACTTCACCTTTGTGCAACCGATGTAACCTTTATCATCATGTTAATGTGAAGTGCCGCGAATGCCAAATTTGTGGACGTAAAGGTCATACAGCAAAAGTTTGCGTAGCAGCAGTTGCACCAAATCAAGCTGACAACAAACCTGCTCGAGCTCGCTTTCCACCAGGTTCTTGCTACAAGTGTGGCGAGATGGGACATTTCCGAAGAAATTGCCCAAAGCGTGCTAATGCTAATCCAGCACAGAGATGAGCATCTGACCGACTAGAAGACAACACTCTTTAGAAATAATCACATCTTATGTATTATTTTCTTTTGTTGTCAAGGTCCATGAAACAGTTGTTAACATTGTTTATAAATAAATCTTTTATTTACATTACAATGTATTTTTGTGGTTGTATGCATAAACAACATATCCCTTACAATACCGACAATCAAGGAACCGCATTCCTTGAAGAACAGACTACCCCCAAAATTCTTCCATTTTACAATCTCTTGCGTTTTCCACAAAGATCCTAAGTACCCGTCTCTTGCAAAGAAACGAAGTACAAGGTGCAAGTTATAATTCTGTACGAATACCCCAAGTACCACTATAAATTCTTAATAGGGTACCCAAGGGTATTTCCGTATGTCCTAAATTATTGTGTACCTTAATTCGAATATTGCGTTTTCCTAAAAACGAAAATCGAATTTTTGGTAGATCATCCTATCTTCATGGATGGATTCTTGAAATGATTAAAGTGCCAAATGAAATCCACGAATTGGATTCCTGGTGTGCTTTAAGTATCCGCGTCCAAAGATAACAAATTAATAACCAAGATAAACAACTATGTGATTATGTGCTTATGTGTTTCCTTTTATGTTTTTGTGTAATCCAAGTTTTTGTTATCCAAATCCTCGTAGAATCTTCCATATCTTCGTATAAGGGATTCATAGTAGGATATCCCAAGGTGCTATATTAAATCCTCAATGGGCTTGTACGTAATAGTAAAGACCCTTGGATTATATTGTACCATTCCATAATTAGACCCCTGAGTGGTCTAGGTAAACAGATTGATCCAAAAATCTGGTTAGGAATATCATGTGATGATATAGCTGAAAGGACTCCTTGGTGGCCTAATTAAAAAGGATCCTTTGTCAATCTAATTAAAAGGACCCTATGGTAGTCTAGTCACACTCATCACAGGTTTGATTTTTCCTCCCCTTCACATTACAAACAAATTGTGCGGACTATGCAAGGAATTGCGTAATTATGGATGCATACATAATTATGAAATTCAGTGCACGGAAACCACAGCGAGTTTTGTCATGTGTCTAGAGTTCGTTCCGTTCATTTTCGTTTCTATCTGAAGAAATGGTGGAAAATGACTCGTTTCGTTCATTTTCGGTTCTGAAGAAATGGTGGAAAATGACTCGTTTCGTTCATTTTCGGTTCTAAAGAAGTGGTGGAAAATGACTCGTTTCGTTCATTTTCGGTTCTGAAGAAATGGTGGAAAATGACTCGTTTCGTTCATTTTCGGTTCTGAAGAAGTGGTGGAAAATGACTCGTTTCGTTCATTTTCGGTTCTGAAGAAGTGGTGGAAAATGACTCGTTTCGTTCATTTTCGGTTCTGAAGAACTGGTGGAAAATGACTCGTTTCGTTCATTTTCGGTTCTGAAGAAGTGGTGGAAAATGACTCGTTTCGTTCATTTTCGGTTCTGAAGAAGTGGTGGAAAATGACTCGTTTCGTTCATTTTCGGTTCTGAAGAAGTGGTGGAAAATGACTCGTTTCGTTCATTTTCGGTTCTGAAGAAGTGGTGGAAAATGACTCGTTTCGTTCATTTTCGGTTCTGAAGAAGTGGTGGAAAATGACTCGTTTCGTTCATTTTCGGTTCTGAAGAAGTGGTGGAAAATGACTCCTTTCGTTCATTTTCGGTTCTGAAGAAATGGTGGAAAATGACTCATTTCGTTCATTTTCGGTTCTGAAGAAGTGGTGGAAAATGACTCATTTCGTTCATTTTCGGTTCTGAAGAAGTGGTGGAAAATGACTAATTTCGTTCATTTTCATTTCTAAAGAATGCCTGTTGAAAATAACTCCGTTCATTTTTCATTTTTGAAAAATGTCCGTTAAAGAGAAATAACAGGATTATGCCTTGCTTATCTTTGATGGTTATTTAACACAAAGTCACAAATAGACTCCTACGAATGAATTTCGGGATGAAATTTCCTAAAGTAGGGGAGACTGTGACACCTGTGTCACTTCAACCATCAAACAAATGCCAAACCAATGAAATATTGTATTTCATACTTGGGATTTGTAAAAATATGTGTATCAATTTCACATATCAACTCTTGTTCGATTTCAAGCTCTAAATCGCTTTCTAGAAGGTTATACACGCACTGATGCGTAAATATAACCAGTTTAATGCAACGAACACTACGGAATAGTGAAATAGGCTTAACATACCTTAAATAACCTTTACTTAACTTAGAAATAAGTTTTGAAGGCTTTGGTATGGCAAAATCAAGTTAAATCGCTTACAGGGACTAAATTTGACAAACTGTGAAAGTATGCCAATTTGAACTGTAACAGACATTCCGGAACATGACCATAAGTTAAACATACCCTAAATATCCTTTACATAGCTTAGAAATAGGCTTTAAGGGGTTCGGTGTGCTAAAATAAACTTCTGGGTCATTCAGGGACTAAAAGCGTCAAAAAGTGCACAAGTTTGCATTTTTGCGCATAACTTACGTTCTGAATACCTCCAGACATCCAAAAATTTATGTAAGCACTAAAATATTTTATTTTAGTGTTTGGCATAAGAAAAATCCATTCGTCGCGTCATTTGGATCGTTTTTCGCGCTTGTGCGCATTCCGTCGTAATTAAGCGAACATCGCGTTCGTACGACCAAACGAACCAACATCCGACATATTTTTGAGCATGTTTCATGTCCACAATGTTTAGGCATCATTTTAGGGCCTTAAAGTTTGCTTTACGGGCCTTAGAAGTGTCGGGAATGACCTTAAACACGTGCAGGGGCTGAAACTGTCATTTTTGAAAGTTATATGCTGATCAGAAGGGCCATGCGGCCCGCATTAGATTTGTCTGATCCTGAAGCGGGCCGCCTCAGCCTTACAGAACAGATAATAACGAACAGTCAGCATGTTCCAGCTGTTTTATCCACCACCACACACTCACAACTTGCCTATTCAGCTGATAAGGACCAATTTTAGCCACCACAACTTTGCAACACATGTACGGATGCGATTAAGGCACGATATTCGACAAACGATCTTAACGGTTCTCCGAATACTATAAATACCCAACCCATTCCATAGCCAAAACCACTAGAATCTGATCTAAGTGACTCTAAGTTGGAACCATTGTTTCATACCTGAGTTATTGTGATCTAGATTAGCATTCGGGGACCCTTCGTAAGTATTCTTTCGTTCTTTTATTGCTTTTCGAGTCTTTTCGAGTCTGAAAGTCAAACTTTGTTTGACTTTCTGCGTTGATCAGTTTATGGTCAATGCGAAGTTCGTTTGAACTTCGCAACGTGAGTGTAATCACGTTGGTTATAGTCCCTTGGGACTATGCCTACTGATTACCACGTTGTCTAGGGTCGTAGGGTAAGCGATCTAATAAATCGTTTATACCTTCGAACCCGACCCAGTTTGGTCGATCATTAGGATCCGACCAAATGCATTAGGTGACCATAGTATATAGGGAATAACCTTCCGAGGTTATACCTTATGGTCACATCGTTTAAGTAGTTGTATGATAGGTAGTTTATATGCCTTAGGTAAATTACCAGAATACCCTTTTCATGTATAATTGGTAATTAAGCATATGTAACCTAAACATTTGTCACATAACTGATAATGTAACATGTTTAGGCATATAACACTTGTCATAGGACTAGTTAGGCGGTCCGAACGCGTTTCACGCGAACGACGCGTTAAAGTAGCATAAGCTACCTAAACGGGTCGTAATGGGTCGTAAGCTATTAGGTTAGGTTTCATTTAGTATGTAGGCTTTGTTAAACCATATGACACGAGTCTCTATACTCGTTTGGTTTACGAACCCTCATTCTATCAAATCATCCGATTTAGGTCCGGTTATTAACATAGTTACCTATATTAGGTGCCGTTTGATATCCGCGATCTCTAACATTGTTTGGTTGTTACTCAAGGACTACTGAGCAATCTCAAGTGAGTACATAGACCCCTCTTTTACTGTTTTCCAAACGTTTTTGGGGTGGAACACATGTGCCTACTTGTTACTTTCAAGCTTTCCTGTTTTCACATCATATACCTGCTATGTTCGTTAGTACATTATAGTACATGATTTCATTACATTTTATGCTAAGTGTGCCCATTGTGTGCATTACTTAGTACATCGTTTTTCATTACATTTCATGCTAGGTGTGCCCATTGTGTGCATTACTTAGTACATCGTTTTTCATTACATTTCATGCTAGGTGTGCCCATTGTGTGCATTACTTAGTACATCGTTTTACATTACATTTCATGCTACGTATGTCTATTGTTGCATACTTAGTACAGGTCACATGCTACGTATGTCTATTGTTGCATACTTAGTACAGGTCACATGCTACGTATGTCTATTTGTCGCATACTTAGTACATTTGTTATTCATCACATGATTACATTTTGGATACATATTACATGATTTACATTAGACATGAATATTTTACTTTAGTAGTTTGGTTTGATTAAGTGATTAAGTAACGATGCATGTGTAATATGATACAAGCATGGTGGATACGCCGCTGGTACTTCCTATATATAAGTGCTTGCATGGTATTACATATCGTAGCGTTATTTGAATCATTTCAGTTTGAGACATAGAACATTTTATACAAATAACATACTTTTCACAATTCATTGTTTTACAAACAACTTATCTTATACAAACTCATTTTACATGGTTATTCATTTAACCTTACATTTATTTATACATATCATCTGATCTTATCGTTTTTCAAATGATTTACAAGACAAAGCAAATTACAATGTTCATGACTAAACATTTTCTCAAACATAAGTCATGAATTCTGTTTTCACAAAACCTATGTATCTCACAGGCATTTTTATGCTGACGTACCTATTTTCACATGTGTTTTCAGGAGATGATGCATAGGACTTATCAAGACATACATAGGCGGACCTGTGCCTTAGTAACTTAAAACGAGACAAGAACTAGTTAATTTATGTTATGTACTCTTTATTTCTTGTTTAAACAATGTAAACTCTCATGTTTGATTAATAAAACGAAACTTTAATTGCCATGGATTTGAAACGATTAATTCTGTTACAACACTCCCCGATGTTTCCGCCACGTTTTGTATGTTCTACGTGGTCGGGGTGTGACATGATGTGATGAAAAATGAGATGTTATAAATATCGACAAAATGTAAGGATGGTGGTCATTTGTTTGTTACCTCATAACAAACAGACGACACATAGTGACAAATCAAAGTAAATGGGTCATAATAATGTATCGCGAAGACATGCTTTAGCCTATAAGTGGACACTCACCCCAAGAGTTCCCAGGTAAGAGTGACTGGTCCGATACTGCGGATTTGTACGAACACTCTAGCCTTAGACAGAAAAACTCAGGGTACAGGCATCCACCCTTCCAGACTACACGTGTTCACATTATTTAGACCCAAACTTTGACGAGATTTTGAAAATTTGGAAGGCTTAAAGCCAAAAGAAATCATCCAAGAATAGATGATTGATTTCAAAATCATTTTGGAAATTTGTGTTCTTGTTTTGGTAATCACCTAAGGATAGGTGATGGGTATTGTTTTATGTTCTAAACACAAGATAACTTGTGTTGGGGTCCTAGAAAGGTTATAGTCTAGGTCAAAGCATTACTAATAACCTAATTCCCTATAACCATGAGCTCTGATACCAACTCTTCTGTCACACCCCGACCGCGTAAAACAACAAACCGCGGCGAAAACGTCGGGGAGTGGAGCGACAGAATTATTGTTTCACAACCATGGTATTTAAAGATTTGGTTTTATTAGAATTAAAGTTTACATTGTCTTGGAATTTAAGAAAAAACATAACATAATTAAACTGTCTTTTAAGTCACTGAGGCCCAAGTCCGCCTAAGTGTAGCATGATCAACTCAAACATTAGCACCTGAAACACATGTGAAAATAGGTACGTCATCATAAAAATGCCTGTGAGATACATAGGTTTTGTTGATGAAGGATTCATGACTTTTAGTTAAAAGAAACGTTTAACAAAAGTAGTCATGATCCTTATAAAACTATTTTCTTTTATAAAATCATATGAAAATCGAAGTGAAAATCAGATGATAATAAAAGAAAAATGCATGGTTAAATAAATAACCAAGTAGAAATGAATTTGTGTAAATCGTGTCGTTTGTAAAACAATGTCTTGTAAAAATATGTTGTTTGTATAAAATGTGTCATGTCTTTGTTTCTGTCGAAGTGGTTTAGATAATGTTGCGATATGTAATATCATAAAAGCACTTATATATAGGAAGTACCAGCGGCGTATCCACCATGCTTTTATAATATTACACACGCCTCGTTATGTAAATCACTTATCAATAACCATCAAAAATGTCTTGTTTAAACAAATGTGTAACACCTCGTAAAATTGCGACCAATGATGTGTTGACACGTGTACTAAACCCTAATGAAGTCAAACATTGACTATGAGGGACTGTTTTTGCGAAAAATCAAAAACTTTGAATATAGAAGGACTAAAAGTGTTAACATGCTTAAACTAAGCCTCTGAATAACAATACACGGTATTTATAATTATAATTAAGCCACTCGTTGGTCTAGAGGAGCCGTTTGCGTAATTAATTGAAAATTTGCGCGTCGAAGGGTTAAAAGCGTCAACATGTTAATTCTTACCTCTGAGTGACCTTTTAACAAATTGAGAGCTTCATGATAATTGATTTCACTCTCGGGAATGCCTAATATTGGCCATTAAAGGCTTTTACGCCAATAAGTGAAATTACGCGCAAGTTTACAAGTTAAAGGGGTTAAAAGCGTCAACATGTTAATTCTTACCTATGAGTGACCTTTTAACAAACTGAGAGCTTCATGATACTTGATTTCACTCTCGGGAATGCCTAATATTGGCCATTAAAGGCTTTTACGCCAATAAGTGAAATTACGCGCAAGTTTACAAGTTAAAGGGGTTAAAAGCGTCAACATGTTTAATTATACCTCTGAGTGACCTTTTAACGAACCCAAAGCATTACGATGTTTGATAATACTCTCATGAATGCCTATTATGGGCTACATAGGGCTTTAATGCTATTAAACGATAATACGCGCAAGTTTGCGCGTTAAACGGACCAAAAGCGTCATCATCTAAAACTACACCTCTAAGTGACCATTTAAGCGAACCAGAGTGAACTGGAGTGTCGTAATGTTCCATCATACTCTTGGGAATGCTTAATACTGACCTTGAATGGCTTTTACGCCATTTCGCGATAATACGCGCAAGTTTGCAAATTAAAGGGTTAAAAGCGTCAATATATCAAACTAGGCCTCTGACTGACTCTTTTAACGTATCGAGAAGTTTATGATGCTTGGTTATACTCTTGGATGTGCCTAATGTCGAAATTACAAGGCCTTGTGTACTAAAAACATCGTTTCGAAAGAGTTCGGAAGTACAGGGGCCAAATGTGACAATAAATGAAAGTAGTGGTGAGCTGGTCTGGTCCTTACGGACCGTATACAGGACCCATACGGTCCGTATATGAATGCCAGTAACAGAAATATTTTGTGCAGCCCTTGTATCCTCCCTTGTCTCACATAATCCGACTCTAGGGGCTCTTTAATGGTTTTTAAAACCTGGTAAGACACCTGGAATGATCTCAAAGCCCCTCTAAACACCTGGCAATCATCCGAAATCCATCCAACAACTATAAATAGAGGTGAATTCTTGTTGAAACTTGCACCTTTATTCCTTTCTTGCTCTCTCTCAACTCTGGAGGATCCTTAACATTTTTGGAACCCCCTTTGAGTTATCTTCAGTCCTAAGGACCACTTGTAAGTGTTCCTTTCGTGCTTAGTTATTTTATTTGGCTTTTAAAGCCGAAAAGTCAAGCGTTTACGATAAACGCTTTGACTTTTAGTTAGACCTTGTATGGTCGAGCCATGGTTCGCAACGAACATGGCTACGTGATCGTAATTAGGTAGGTGCTAAACCCTCAAAAGGGCACCTCCTAATTATCACGTTTACTTAGTTAATTGTCTGGTCAAAGTAATTAAAATAAAAGTCAAACAGGTCATTTTTTAAATGAAATTCATAACTGATAATGTTGAAGCTATAAAATCAGTTTTATCACTTTAATAACTTAGTAAATATAAATTGAACATGTCTAGGCATGTTCAACCCGACAATTCTGAGTTTAGGCTCGGTTCGCAACCGAAAGTCGCAAAAGTTAACTTTTGCTTTGACTTTCAGTTCTGACCCGAATTAGCTTAGTTTAGTTATGCCTTAGGGTTCCTTTGTGACCATATTATATGTTAGTATAACCCTCTGAGGTTATACTACATGGTCCTTTAGAAATTATAGTTCATTTGCATGTTTCCGTTAAATGCTTAAAAATTGACTATTATGCCCTTATGTTATAAAAACGAGATTTTTGAAAATGTGAGAGGACAAAAAATTTTATTACTGATATATAAATATGTCACAAAAATTTGACATCAATTTCTGGTCTCAAACTAAAGTTATGCAAGATATCGTAAAACGAAACTTTTTGTTAATTAAATTGCATTTTTAGCATAAATCATGTTTAAACCCAAATTTTGGCACCAAACCCATTGCCTACTATTTTAATATAATTTTTAGGGATTTTTGGAATTTTTGGTCAAATTTTATACTGACCATAACATAGAGTTCTTGCATGAATTCGGTAATTGACGATAATGCCCTTTTCATTAGTAAAATGAGATTTACATATCATTAACATACCAAAACTATTTCTACTGATGTTATATGTTAAATAAAATATTTTAAATAGTAGAGGCTGATCAAAATCTTAGATTTCCATAAACATCTCAAATATCGTCAATTATCGACTTTTACGCAAATTAGGCGCATAGTATGGCTTAAAACCATATTTAGCACCTAAGACATGATACCTACTGATTTTATAAATAAATTTGAACACTTTAATAGTAAGTATAAGTCTTGAACTCAGACTTCCAAATTTGACCTTAAAAGCATACGTGAAATGACCAAAATGCCCCTACCGTGCATAGTTTGGCCACAAATGGTAAATCTCACATATGTATGATATCTTACTGATATAACATGAAAAAATAAATATTTTTACTGAATGTTTTATGTCACACCCCGACCACGTAAAACAACAAAACATGGCGGAAACGTCGGGGAGTGTTGTAACAGAATTAATTGTTTCAAATCCATGGCAATTGAAGTTTTGTTTTATTAATCAAACATGAAAGTTTACATTGTTTTAAACAAGAACTAAAGAGTACATAACATAAATTAACTAGTTCTTGTCTCGTTTTAAGTCACTAAGGCACAGGTCCGCCTAAGTATGTCTTGATAAGTCCTATGCATCATCTCCTGAAAACACATGTGAAAATAGGTACGTCAGCATAAAAATGCCTGTGAGATACATAGGTTTTGTGAAAACAGAATTCATGACTTATGTTTGAGAAAATGTTTAGTCATGAACCTTGTAATTTGCTTTGTCTTGTAAATCATTTGAAAAACAATAAGATCAGATGATATGTATAAATAAGAGAATAATGTATGGTTAAATGAATAACCATGTAAAATGAGTTTGTATAAGATAAGTTGTTTGTAAATCAATGTCTTGTGAAAAGTATGTTATTTATATAAAATGTTATATGTCTCAAATTGAAATGATTCAAATAACGCTACAATATGTGATACCATACAAACACTTATATATAGGAAGTACCAGCGGCGTATCCACTGTGCTTGTATCATATTACATACGCCTCATTACTTAAATCACTTACTCAAACCAAACCACCAAAGTAAAATGTTTAACAATTGTAGAAATGTTTATGTATAGTCAAATGTCAATTGTCAAATGTAAATCATGTCAACAGATACAACTGGTTCACACGGTTTAATAGTTACAAACGGTTCATATAATCAAAGGGTTACGACGGTTCACATAGTCAAATGGTTACAACGGTTCAAAATGTAGTATAATGTGTTCATATGCTGGATGAGCATATGCAACAGAAATGCAATGTAAAACAATGTACTAAGTATGCACGTAATGGACATACATAGCATAAGTGTAATGTAGAACAATGTACTAAGTATGCACGTAATGGACATACATAGCATAAGTGTAATGTAAAACAATGTACTAAGTATGCACACAATGGGCGTACATAGCATGAAATGTATTGTAAAGTGATGTACTAAGTATGCACACAATGGGCATACATAGCATAAAATGTATTGAAATCATGTACTATAAATGTACTAATAAACATAGCAAGTATATGATGTGAAAACAGGAAAGCATGAAAGTAACAAGTAGGCACATGTGTTTCACCCCAAAACAGTTTGGAAAACAGTAAAAGAGAGGTCTATGTACTCACATAAACACCTTGAAAACATTTAAAAGAGGGGGTTCTATGTACTCACTTGAGATTTCTTAGTAGTCCTTGAGTAACAACCAAACAATGCTAGAGATCACGGATATCAAACGACACCTAATATAGGTAACTATGTTAATAAACCGGACCTAGATCGGAGGATTGGATAGAATGAGGGTTTTGTAAACCAAATGAGTGTTGGAACTCATGCGATATGGTTTAACAAAGCCTACATACTAAATGAAACCTAACCTAAGTGCTTACGACCCATTACGACCCGTTTAGGTAGCTTATGCTACTTTAACGCGTCGTTCGCGTGAAACGCGTTCGGACCGCCTAACTAGTCCTATGACAAGTAAAATATGCCTTAACATGTTTAATATTGTTGATAAATCAGTTTAGAGGTCATAGGTTATGTTACATATGTTTAAAATGAATTTTGGCATCAAAGGGGTATTTTGGTAATTTACCTAAGGCATATAAACTACCTATCATACAACTACTTAAACGAAGCGACCATAAGGTATAACCTCGGAAGGTTATTCCTTATATACTATGGTCACCTAATGTATTTGGTCGGATCCTAATGATCGACCAAATGGGTCGGGTTCGAAAGCATAAGCGATTGATTAGATCGCTTACCCTTACGACCCTAGACAAGCACAAAACTAAAAGTGACGAGCTAAGCATGTTGAAACATGCTTAACTAAGTTAGAAAACAAGTTTGGTATAAAAAAAAAACGGTTTTGATACCTAAGAGTAGTTTGGTTACAAAATACGCAATAACACGCATTTTGGCCGAAACTACGACTCGTCACTGAGCCAGGATAACGTGGTAATCAGTACGTATAGTCACTAGGGACTATGACCATCGTGATTACGCTCACGTTATGAAGTTCAAACGAACTTCGCATTGACCATAAACTGGTCAATGCAGAAAGTCAAACAAAGTTTGACTTTCGGACTCGAAAAGCAATAAAAGAACGAAGGAACACTTACAAAGGGTCCCCGAAAGCTAATCTTGATCCAAGTAGCTCAGGTATGAAACAATGATTTCAACTTAGAGCTTCTAAGATCAGATTCTTGTGGGTTTTGCAATGGATGGGGTTGGGTATTTATAGTGTTCGGAGAGCCGTTAAGATCGTTTCTTGGAAACCGTGCTTTGATCTTGGCCATACACCTCAAGACCCTGGTTTTCTAAAACCATTTGAGCCCATAGATTTGCCCCAAAACCATGTGCAACAAGTGGAATGGACTAGATGCAATGTTTCTGCAATTCTGCTGTCTGGGGACTACTTACGGACCGTAAGGTCCTGAGTGTTGAGGTCCGTAAGGACCTTGCAGACCAGAAAGTTTGTAAAATGGCAGATTTGGTCCCTGTTGTGTAATAAGCTCATTTCCGACACGTTTAAGGCCCGTTAAGCCAACGTTAAGGCCCTAAAATGATGCCTAAACATTGTGGACATGAAACATGCTCAAAAATATCCTGGATGTCGGTTCGTTTGGTCGTACGATCGCGATGTTCGCTTAATTACGACGGAATGCGCACAAGCGCGAAAAACGATCCAAATGACGCGACGAATAGATTTTTCTTATTCCAAACACTAAAATAAAATATTTTAGTGCTTACATAAATTTTTGGATATCCGGATGTATTCAGAACGTAAGTTATGCGCGAAAGAGCAAACTTATGCACTTTTTGACGCTTTTAGTCCCTGAATGACCCAGAAGTTTATTTTAGCATACCGAACCCCTCAAAGCCTATTTCTAAGCTATGTAAAGGATAATTATGGTATGTTTAACTTATGATCATGTTCCAGAATGTTCGTTACAGTTCAAATTGGCATACTTTCGCAGTTTGTCAAATTTAGTCCCTGTAGGCGATTTAACTTGATTTTGCCATACCAAAGCCTTCAAAACTTATTTCTAAGTTATGTAAAGGTTATTTAAGGTATGTTAAGCCTATTTCACTATTCCAGAGTGTTCGTTGCATTAAACTGGTTACATTTACGCATCAGTGCGCGTATAACCTTCCAGAAAGCGATTTAGAGCTTGAAATCGAACAAGAATTGATATGTGCAAAAGATACACATATTTATACAGATCCCAAGTATGAAATACAATATTTCATTGCCTTGGCATTTGTTTGATGGTCGCAGTGACCCAGGTGTCACAGTCTCCCCTACTTTAGGAAATTTCGTCCCGAAATTTATTCGTAGGAGTCTATCTGTGACTTTATGTCAAATAACCACCAGAGATATGCAAGGCATAATCCTGTCATTTCCTTAACGGACATTCTTCAGAACGAAAATGAACAGACGGAGTCATTTTCCTCAACGAGTATTCTTCAGAAGCGGAAATGAAGGAATAAACAAACGGGGATTCATTTCCTCAACGGACAATCTTCAGAAACGTAAAATGAACTTACGGAGTCATTTTCAACGGGTGCTTCATCAGAAATGGAAATGAAAAGGAGAAACAAACGGATATTCATTTCCTCAACGGACAATCTTCAGAAACGAAAAATGAACAAACGGAGTCATTTTCAACGGGTGCTTCCTCAGAAATGGAAATGAAAATGATAGACAAACGGATATTCATTTCCTCAACGGACAATCTTCAGAAACGAAAAATGAACTTACGGAGTCATTTTCAACGGGTGCTTCATCAGAAATGGAAATGAAAAGGATAAACAAACGGATATTCATTTCCTCAACGGACAATCTTCAGAAACGAAAATGAACAAACGGAGTCATTTTCAACGGGTGCTTCCTCAGAAATGGAAATGAAAATGATAGACAAACGGATATTCGTTTCCTCAACGGACAATCTTCAGAAACGAAAATGAACAAACGGAGTCATTTTCAACGGGTGCTTCCTCAGAAACGGAAATGAATAAAGTCAACTTCTAGGCACATGACAAAGCTCGCTGTGGTTTCTGTGCACTAAATTCCATAATTATGTATGCATCCATAATTACGTAATTCCTTGCACAGTCCGCACAGTTTATCTTGTAATGTTTAGGGGAAGAAAATCAAACCTGTGATGAGGGTGACTAGACTACCATAGGGTCCTTTTAATTAGATCGACAAATGATCTTTTTAATTAGGCCACCAAGGAGTCCTTTCAGCTATATCATCACATGATGTTCCTAACCAGATTTTTGGATCAATCTGTTTAACTAGACCACTCAAGGGGTCTAATTATGGAGTAGTACTTTATAACCCAAGGGACTTAACTACAACGTAGAAGTCCATTAAGGATTTTAGATAACAAAAACTTGGATTACACCAAAAACATAAAAGGGAACACATAAGCACATAATCACATAGTTGCTTAACTCAGTTATTAATTTGTTATTAACTTGTTAGTGATTGAATATGGATATTCAAAGTACACCAGGAAACCAGTCGCTGGACTTCAATGTCCTCTGGGATCTATCTGAAAAGATAGGATGATCTCCCAAAATTCGATTTTGTTTTCAAAGAAACGTAATATTCGAATTAAGGAACACAAAAATTTTAGGATTTACGGAAATATCCTTAAGTACCCTTATTAAGGATTTATAGTGGTACTTTGGGTATTCGTCTCGTGTTGTAACTTGCGCCTTGTACTTCGTTTCCTTAGAATAAACGGGTACTTAGGAATTTTGTGGAAACGCAAGAGATCATAAGATGGGAAAAAAAAATTTGGGGGTAGTTTGCTTTACAAGGGATACGATTCCTTGATTGTCGGTATTGTAAGAGATATGTTGTTTATACATACAACCACATAAATACATTGCAATGTAAATAAAAGATTTATTTATAGACAATGATAACAACTGTTTCTTAGATCTTGACAACAAAAGAGAATAATACATAAGGATTGATTATTTCTAAACAGCGTTGTCTTCCATTCGGTCAGATGCTCATCCCTGTGCTGGATTTGCATTAGCAAGTTTTGGGCAATTTCTTCGGAAATGACCCATCTCGCCACAGTTGAAGCAAGAACCTGGTAGAAAACGACCTTGAGCAGGATTGTTGCCAGCTTGGTTTGGTGCAGCTGCAGCTGGGCAGACTCTTGCTGTATGGCCTATAAGTCCACAAGTTTGGCATTTGCGGCACTTTACATTGGCATGATGATGGAGGCTACATTGGTTGCACAAGGGTGCAGTTCCATTGTATGGCTTCCTAGCAGGGGGTTGAGCTGGTTGGTTGGGGACGGCTTGATCATTGTGAGTAACCATGGCGAAGTTCTGAGAAGCCTTTCGCTTCTTTGACTTCTTAGGGGATCCAGTCTGTTCATCCATGGTCTTTGATTCCTCGATTGGGTTCGATTCCTCGACCGGTTTCTTGTCACCTTTTTGGAAAAGTTTACCTTTCTTGATCTTTGATTCAGTCAAGGTTGCAGATAGCTCAATGGCCTGTCTAACTGTAGTAGGGTTGCTACCAGTCACAATGTCTTGTATTGAGTCAGGGAGGCCATCAATGTACTTTTCGATTGCCTTATCCAAAGGCGTGACCATGTTTGGGCATAACAGACTTAACTCCTCATAACGGTCCGTGTAGGCTCGATGCTCACCGCTATCTTGCGTAAGATCGTCAAATTCCCTTTCCAAGGCCCTGATCTCGTGACGAGGACATAATTCCCTCATCATAAGGGCCCTAAGTTCAGCCCATGTCTGTGCTAGAGCAACTTCTGCACCACGATCTCTCATAACCCCGTTCCACCACGTAAGGGCCCTCTTCTGGAACACACTCGAAGAAAACTCGACCTTGCATTTGTCAGGACACTGCACGTGGCGGAAAGTATTCTCAATGCTCTCGAACCATTGAAGAAGCCCAGTCGCTCCCTCAGAACCACTAAACTTGAGTGGTTTAGCCGAGTTAAAACTCTTGAAATTGCATGGACCATTGTTGTTGTTGTTGGCTTGGTTCCATTGAGCAAAGAGGTTTGGGAATTGAGCAGCCATTTGCTGCGCAATGATTTCTGCCAGTTCGGCAGTCGCTATCTAGTTTTCGCGTCGAGGAGGCATTCTAAAAGAGAAACAAGAAAGAAAACAAATGAAATGGCATTGGGTAAGAATAGGATGTTACAATTACCGCCCATAATCATGGTTGATGGTCATTTGTTTGAACCACGAAGCAAACAAACAACACAAAGGCTGAATCAAAGCAAATAGATCCTCATAGTGTATCGCGAAGACATGCTTGCCTATAAGTGGACACTCACCCCAAGAGTTCCCAGGTAAGAGTGACTGGTCCGATTATGTGGATTTGTACGAACACTCTAGCCTTAGACAGAAAACCCAGGGTACAGGCATTCACTCTTCCAGTTTGCACGTGTTCACACTATTTAGGACCCAAAACTTTGACGAGAGTTTTGAAAATTCAAAGTGTGACAACCCGAGTTTCTGAGATGCAATCTTCGTATTATTGCACGATAATTGTTTAGATTATTTGTTGGCACGATTTGTTTGTTTACAACTGTACACGTTTGTATTATGATAAATCGTGTTGTGATTTATTTGATTTATATGGTGTGTGGATTAAGTGTGTATGTAATATATGTTTTGTTTAATATCATGCTTAATATCAACAAACTTGGAATCCATGAAATCACCATCCCTAGCCGAAAACACCATCACTGATGAAAACACATTTGTGTTTTCGTCCATATGAGGCAACGAAAACTAGATGTGCCTTGGCCCAATAATGTACTGTTATATGTTTTGAGTTATAACTGTTGCGTAGAGTTTTAATCCGCAAACCCTAGACCACCTATCACGTTCTCTCTCCCTCTTGCTACCCTTGGAAACCGACGGCAAGTTTAGGATCTCGAAGCCTTTCGTATCGACCGATTCGCTGTTCATCTTGCTGGTTAGTAATCAGCGGTGGCTAGTTTCTGTTAAGTTTCATCATATATATATATATATATATATATATATATATATATCGATGTTTGATTTTTCGGTGTTAACTATGATTTCTTTATAAATGTATTGGCTGCTATGTGATGATGTGGTGGATAGAATGATGATCCCGTTTGTATGTTGAATGCGTGAATAAGACCTGATTGAGTACGTGATAGATTGCAGTCGATCGGATAAGAATTCTTTATAATTGTCAGTCATTATTCTCATATTTACATGTGATTTTACTTTGATTTTGGTCCTATAGTATTAGTACAAGGGGTATGGTTGTCTGCCACTTTATGTAAACCCTTTTTGACTATTGATATGATGCATGTGCAGCCAACTAAATAGGAATCATATGATCTACTACTAGGTTAATGTTTGCATGTGGGATTATCAGTATCATGTGATGATATGATTGTCGGCCATTGTTGTTTAATTCAATGATGATGATGATCATGTATGTTGCTTCAGTGATTTCAAATCTCTTACAAATAATAAATGTAGAATGATGAATCACGTGATAGTCTGATGCAAACCATAGTCTCTTTATTAATAAACATTGATGGTTGACAATAACATGGTGATGATTGTGTGATGATTAATTGGATGGCATGACTTGATTTGTGAGACTGTTGTTGTTGATGATAATGTATCCCACCGAAAACCCTATCCCCAACGAAAACACCTTGGTGTTTTCGGCCCAAGCTTGGATTTCGGCCCAAGTGATTTCGGCCCTGTTAGTTCCGTTAACTAGTTAACCTCATTAACTCTGTTAGTTATAACTCTGTTAAACATGTAACTATGATTAACCTATTAACTGAGTTAAGTTTATTAACTCAGTTAACTGTATTAACTCTGTTAGTTATTACTCATGTTATGCTTGTTAATTCTGAAAGCTTGTTATCTTTGCTTAATACATTAACCTGGTTAAGTCTGTTAAAACCATCAAGCATGTCAATTGATTAACCAGTTAAAACCATCAAGCATGTCAATTGATTAACCATGTTAGATATTACCAAGAACTTAGTTACATGGAGTATGACTGTGTGAACATGAACCCACTGTTATGTGCTACTTGATGAGAAATGCATAAACACACTTTATGACATAGATTACCTGTGAAACATTGCGAGTTCGAAACTGATTATACATACGTGCATATTATAGGTCGTGATTGATTAACTGTGAGCGTGTGTATTCCTTTAGCATACCGAGCAAACCAAGGTGAGTTCACACTCTTACCAAGGCATGGGATTCCCGGGGTTGGGAATGGGTTTGGATGATTACTTATGCTTAAATTGTTATCGGAATTTCATACCATAGGCCTCGGGAGAGGAAGGTTATTCGTAGATACTGCTAGACTAGTGATACATATACTTCTCTTCGCACACACGCCGGGAATGGCTGCGATAATAGAACTAATCTTCGCACACATGCCTGGAATGGCTGCGAACCATACTCTAAACTTCGCACACATGCTTGGAATGGCTGGGAACCATACTCTAAACTTCGCACACATGCCGGGTGGGCTACGATACAAATATACCTAGTCTAGAAAACATGGGAGACCCCCACTAATCTTCGCACACATGCCGGGAAGGCCGCGATACAAACAGACACGATACATTGGTTACTAAACAAACATACGGTTTACGAAACGAACACTATAACTAAACAACCAACTGTGAACTCGCTCAACTAGTTGTTGACTCTCTGTTACATGCCTTGCAGGACCATAGGTACTCATGGAGCTTGCACGGGAGGCGCGAACGTTGTGGGCACATGGACTGTTGAGTTCCATGATAAACATTTACACTTTGTGAACTTAATACTTATGTTGGGTTTTTACATTTATGCTTCCGCTAAACATTGATACTATACTTTGGTTTTTGGAACACCTTTCATATTGTTTGGTTGAATTACACTTACTATTTACATTGTTCAATATGATTGGTGGCTTGATCCTGGTCAGTCACGCCTCCAAGCGGTGATACTCCGCGTGTGGATTTTGGGGGTGTGACAGATTGGTATCAGAGCCATTGGTTATAGAGAACTCGGTTTTAATAAGGGAAAACGTTTTTATTAAAACCAGACTATAACCTGTACACTGCTCAACGATCCACAACGACGCCTCGCTCCACGTGCAAGACTCAACATTCTAGGTAATATCGTTCATGTTTACATTACCTACTTGCTAGATTACATTGAACTTTGCTCATGGTATGCTTAGATAACGTAACAACTACTACTTGAAACCTTGTATGCTCACACTCTTCTGTCATCGCATTTCTCGCGAACCTCTCTCACTCATGTTCTCTTTGATATCAAGATCATGAGTGGACGCGTTAACCTAACTCAAGCCCAGTTGGCGGCTTTGATCACTGAACAAGTTACCGCAGCACTCGCAGCTGCCCAGGCAGGAGGTATAACCTGCCATCACAACCTACTCTAGGATCCTTAGATCCTACTCTCGTAAACCAACACTTGTGGTTACGTATGTTTACTCTTACGCACACGACAGGTCAACACGCTCAGCCACCTGTGTGCACGTTCAAAACTTTCATGGACTGTCGTCCTACTACTTTCAGTGGCACGGAAGGAGCAGTTGGACTCCTCCATTGGTTTGAAAAGCTCGAGTCCGTATTTGAGATGTGTGAATGCCCTGAGGCTCGCAGGGTGAAATACGCCACTGGTACTCTAGAAGGCAGTGCGCTGACTTGGTGGAATGCGCAAGTTCAGATGTTAGGGTTGGCTGTTGCTAACGCCACCCCTTGGAACGATTTCAAGGAACTAATCAAGCAAGAATACTGTACACGTGATGACATCCACAAGTTAGAAGTGGAGTTCTTTAACCTGAAGATGACGGGGTCAGAGATAGAAGCGTACACGAAACGATCCAACGAACTGGCAGTGTTGTGTCCAACTATGGTGGATCCTCCCATCAAGCGCATTGAGCTGTAACTCAAATGCTTAGTACCAGAGATTCAAAGCCATGTGACTGCTGCTAACCTTACTACTATCCAGGATGTTACTCATCTTGCCCATCGTCTCACAGACCAGGCAGTGGAACAGAACAAGCTGCCTAAACATATCAGTGCTATTACTACTGCTATCACTACTGCTACTCCTAGTGACAACAAGCGAAAATGGGATGGAACCTCCAGCAAGGGTTCAACTTCGGTTCAATCCCAGGCACAGCAGCAAAAGACAGATAATTACCAGAGCCCCAGTCAGCAGTCTTCTGGTAGTCAAAGGCAGGGTGGATATCGAGGAAATCACCCAAAGTGCAATAGATGCAACAGACACCACAGTGGTCACATAGTCAAGGGTTGTAACCTCGTCTTAGCTAGTCAGACTTTCTATATCGATCTCATTCCTATAGTTTTGGGTAGTTTCGACATCGTCATGGGGATGGATTGGTTATCCCAACAGCAACCAGAAATCCTATGCAAAGAGAAGATTGTTCGTATTCCCCGTTCTGGCAAAGAACCTCTCGAAGTTCAAGGCGACAGGAGTGGTGTCGTGAGTGGCATCATCACTTTCTTGAAGGCTCAGAAGTGTTTGCGAAAGGGCCACACTGCTATATTAGCACTCGTTACTGATACATCGATGAAAGAGAAGAAGTTAGAGGATATTCCAGTTGTACGCGACTTTCCTCAAGTGTTTCCTGAAGAGTACCTGGGCTACCGCCTCATCGCCAGGTCGAATTTCAGATCGAGCTAGCTCCAGGAGCAGCACCCATAGCTCGAGCACCTTATCGCTTAGCTCCAACTGAACTGGAAGAACTGTCTAAGCAATTGCAAGAACTCTTGGAAAAAGATACGTCATCGCTCTTCGCCCTGGGGAGCTCCAGTATTGTTTGTGAAGAAGAAAGACGGTACCTTCCGCATGTGCATAGATTACCTCGAACTGAACAAGGTGACCGTGAAGAATCGCTATCCTCTTCCACGCATCGACGACTTATTCGACCAGTTGCAAGGGTCGAGCTATTACTCGAAGATTAACCTGAGGTCAGGATACCATCAACTGAGAGTCCGGGACGAGGACGTCTCCAAAACAGCATTCAGAACTCGCTACGGCCACTACGAATTTCTAGTCATGCCATTCGGGTTAACAAACGCGCCTGCAGTCTTCATGGATCTTATGAACAGAGTGTGCAAACCTTATCTCGATAAGTTTGTTATTGTATTTATCGACGACATTTTGATTTACTCCAAGAGTCAGGAGGAACACGAGCAGCATCTACGACTTATTTTGGAACACCTTCGAACGTAACAGCTGTACGCCAAGTTTTCAAAATGCGACTTCTGGCTTCGTGAAGTCCACTTCCTAGGCCACGTGGTAAACAAGGATGGGAATCATGTTGATCCATCCAAGGTAGATTCGATCAAGAACTGGTCTGCACCCCGCACACCAACCGAAATACGCCAATTCTTGGGTTTGGCGGGTTTTTACAGATGGTTCATCAAAGATTTCTCAAAGATTGCACAGCCGCTTACATTACTGACACAGAAAGGTGTTGCTTATCATTGGGGTAATACACAGGAAACAGCGTTTCGGCACTTAAAGGATAGACTCTGTAGCGCACCTATCCTCTCATTGCCTGAAGGCACGGACGATTTTGTAGTCTACTGCGACGCATCCATCCAAGGTCTTGGATGTGTGTTGATGCAACGGGATAAAGTCATTGCTTATGCTTCGCGCCAACTTAAGATTCACGAACGGAATTACACTACACATGATTTAGAGCTGGGAGCTGTTGTCTTTGCGCTCAAGATATGGCGACATTACCTGTATGGTACCAAGTGCACCATCTACACCGATCACAGGAGTCTCGAGCATATCTTCAAACAGAAAGAGTTGAACACGCGACAATGTCGATGGGTCGAGTTACTGAACGATTACGAATGTGCTATAAAGTACCATCCGGGCAAAGCCAATGTGGTGGCCGACGCCCTCAGTCGAAAGGATACTACACCTAGGCGTGTACGAGCGTTGCAACTCACTATTCAGTCTAGTCTTCCTTCTCAGATACGAGATGCTCAGGTAGAAGCATTGAAACCAGAAAACGTCATGGCTGAAGCCCTACGCGGTTCAAGACAACGGCTGGAACAAAAGGCAGACGGCGCTTACTGTGTAACAGGACGCATTTGGGTCCCACTCTATGGCAATTTACGCGAGCTTGTAATGGATGAAGCTCATAAGTCTCGCTACTCAGTACATACTGGTTCGGATAAGATGTACCACGACTTGAGAACTACATATTGGTGGCCTAGCATGAAAGCTCACATAGCAACTTACGTTAGCAAGTGTTTGACTTGTGCGAGAGACAAAGCGGAATATCAGAAACCTTCAGGCCCACTCCAACAACCTGAGATACCACAATGGAAATGGGAGCAAATTTCCATGGATTTTGTTACTGGCCTGTCTAGATCCCAGCGTGGGAATGATACTATTTGGGTGATCGTGGATCGACTCACTAAGTCTGCACACTTCCTGGCTATTAAGGAAACAGACAAGTTCTCTACCTTAGCAGACATCTACTTAAAAGAAGTGGTTTCAAGGCACGGGGTGCCAACCTCTATTATCTCTGATCATGACGCGCGTTTTACTTCATAACTGTGGCAAGCAATGCACAAATCTTTTGGCTCTCGGTTAGACATGAGCACAGCTTATCACCCGCAAATGGATGGGCAGTCTGAACGCACCATCTAGACTCTTGAAGACATGCTTAGGGCATGTGTGATTGACTTTGGCAACGGCTGGGAAAAGCATCTGCCACTTGTAGAATTTTCGTACAATAACAGCTACCACACCAGCATTAAAGCTGCTCCGTTTGAGGCATTGTACGGGCGTAAATGCCGGTCACCTCTTTGTTGGACAGAGGTGGGAGATAGTCAGATCACTGGTCCAGAACTTGTGGTAGACACAACAGAACGAATTGCTCAAATACGACAACGAATGGCGGCAGCTCGTGACCGTCAGAAAGCATACGCCGATAAAGACAGGAAACTACTCGAGTTCCAGGTTGGGGATCGAGTGCTACTCAAAGTTTCACCCTGGAAGGGTGTTGTTCGTTTTGGCAAAAGGGGCAAACTCAATCCACGATATGTTGGACCATTCGAAATCATTGAGAAAATAGGCAAGGTGGCCTACAGACTGAACTTACCAGCAGAACTCAGTGCAGTTCACAACGTTTTCCACGTGTCGAATCTGAAGAAGTGTCTGTCAGATGAGACCCTCATAGTTCCTTTGAAGGAGCTCACTATCGACGAACAGTTGCGATTCGTCGAGGAACCAGTTGAAATCACGGACCGGGATGTTAAGGTCCTCAAGAACACCAGAATACCTCTTGTCCGAGTTCGTTGGAACTCCCGTCGTGGCCCAGAGTTTACCTGGGAACGAGAAGACCAAATGAAGCTCAAGTATCCCCAGTTATTCGGGAACAGTACAACCACTACTGAGGCTGAAGTTACTACAGAATTTCTGGACGAAATTCCAAATCAACGGGGGGATGATGTGACACCCCAGGAAAAAAATCAGTGAACTCCACAACACAACTAGCTTCCTCAGTAACCTCGCGCTAAATTTCGGGACGAAATTTCTTTCAAGTTGGGGATAATGTGACAACCCGAGTTTCTGAGATGCAATCTTCGTATTATTGCACGATAATTGTTTAGATTATTTGTTGGCACGATTTGTTTGTTTACAACTGTACACGTTTGTATTATGATAAATCGTGTTGTGATTTATTTGATTTATATGGTGTGTGGATTAAGTGTGTATGTAATATATGTTTTGTTTAATATCATGCTTAATATCAACAAACTTGGAATCCATGAAATCACCATCCCTAGCCGAAAACACCATCACTGATGAAAACACATTTGTGTTTTCGTCCATATGAGGCAACGAAAACTAGATGGGCCTTGGCCCAATAATGTACTGTTATATGTTTTGAGTTATAACTGTTGCGTAGAGTTTTAATCCGCAAACCCTAGACCACCTATCACGTTCTCTCTCCCTCTTGCTACCCTTGGAAACCGACGGCAAGTTTAGGATCTCGAAGCCTTTCGTATCGACCGATTAGCTGTTCATCTTGCTGGTTAGTAATCAGCGGTGGCTAGTTTCTGTTAAGTTTCATCATATATATATATATATACCGATGTTTGATTTTTCGGTGTTAACTATGATTTCTTTATAAATGTATTGGCTGCTATGTGATGATGTGGTGGATAGAATGATGATCCCGTTTGTATGTTGAATGCGTGAATAAGACCTGATTGAGTACGTGATAGATTGCAGTTGATCGGATAAGAATTCTTTATAATTGTCAGTCATTATTCTCATATTTACATGTGATTTTACTTTGATTTTGGTCCTATAGTATTAGTACAAGGGGTATGGTTGTCTGCCACTTTATGTAAACCCTTTTTGACTATTGATATGATGCATGTGCAGCCAACTAAATAGGAATCATATGATCTACTACTAGGTTAATGTTTGCATGTGGGATTGTCAGTATCATGTGATGATATGATTGTCGGCCATTGTTGTTTAATTCAATGATGATGATGATCATGTATGTTGCTTCAGTGATTTCAAATCTCTTACAAATAATAAATGTAGAATGATGAATCACGTGATAGTCTGATGCAAACCATAGTCTCTTTATTAATAAACATTGATGGTTGACAATAACATGGTGATGATTGTGTGATGATTAATTGGATGGCATGACTTGATTTGTGAGACTGTTGTTGTTGATGATAATGTATCCCACCGAAAACCCTATCCCCAACGAAAACCCTATCCCCAACGAAAACACCTTGGTGTTTTCGGCCCAAGCTTGGATTTCGGCCCAAGTGATTTCGGCCCTGTTAGTTCCGTTAACTAGTTAACCTCATTAACTCTGTTAGTTATAACTCTGTTAAACATGTAACTATGATTAACCTATTAACTGAGTTAAGTTTATTAACTCAGTTAACTGTATTAACTCTGTTAGTTATTACTCATGTTATGCTTGTTAATTCTGAAAGCTTGTTATCTTTGCTTAATACATTAACCTGGTTAAGTCTGTTAAAACCATCAAGCATGTCAATTGATTAACCATGTTAGATATTACCAAGAACTCAGTTACATGGAGTATGACTGTGTGAACATGAACCCACTGTTATGTGCTACTTGATGAGAAACGCATAAACACACTTTATGACATAGATTACCTGTGAAACATTGCGAGTTCGAAACTGATTATACATACGTGCGTATTATAGGTCGTGATTGATTAACTGTGAGCGTGTGTATTCCTTTAGCATACCGAGCAAACCAAGGTGAGTTTACACTCTTACCAAGGCATGGGATTCCCGGGGTTGGGAATGGGTTTGGATGATTACTTATGCTTAAATTGTTATCGGAATTTCATACCATAGGCCTCGGGAGAGGAAGGTTATTGGTAGATACTGCTAGACTAGTGATACATATACTTCTCTTCGCACACACGCCGGGAATGGCTGCGATAATAGAACTAATCTTCGCACACATGCCTGGAATGGCTGCGAACCATACTCTAAACTTCGCACACATGCCTGGAATGGCTGCGAACCATACTCTAAACTTCGCACACATGCCGGGTGGGCTGCGATACAAATATACCTAGTCTAGAAAACATGGGAGACCCCCACTAATCTTCGCACACATGCCGGGAAGACCGCGATACAAACAGACACGATACATTGGTTACTAAACAAACATACGGTTTACGAAACGAACACTATAACTAAACAACCAACTGTGAACTCGCTCAACTAGTTGTTGACTCTCTGTTACATGCCTTGCAGGACCATAGGTACTCTTGGAGCTTGCACGGGAGGCGCGAACGTTGTGGGCACATGGACTGTTGAGTTCCATGATAAACATTTACACTTTGTGAACTTAATACTTATGTTGGGTTTTTACATTTATGCTTCCGCTAAACATTGATACTATACTTTGGTTTTTGGAACACCTTTCATATTGTTTGGTTGAATTACACTTACTATTTACATTGTTCAATATGATTGGTGGCTTGATCCTGGTCAGTCACGCCTCCAAGCGGTGATACTCCGCGTGTGGATTTTGGGGGAGTGACACAAAGGGGTTCAAAACCTTATAACAGAGGGTTCAAAACCTAGTAATCAATCATCCTAGAACAGATGATTAGTTTTCAAAGCGGTTTTGAAATTTATGTTCTTGTTGTGGTCGTCGCCTAAGGATAGGTGACGGTATTGTTTTATGACTAAACGCAAGTAAACTCGCGTTAGGGTCCTAGGAAGGTTATAGTCTAGGTCAAAGCATTACTAATAACCTAATTCCCTATAACCATTGGCTCTAATACCAACTTTTCTGTCACACCCCGACCACGTAAAACAACAAAACGTGGCGGAAACGTCGGGGAGTGTTGTAGCAGAATTAATTGTTTCAAATCCATGGCAATTGAAGTTTCGTTTTATTAATCAAATATGAAAGTTTACATTGTTTTAAACAAGAACTAAAGAGTACATAACATAAATTAACTAGTTCTTGTCTCGTTTTAAGTCACTAAGGCACAGGTCCGCCTAAGTATGTCTTGATAAGTCCTATGCATCATCTCCTGAAAACACATGTGAAAATAGGTACGTCAGCATAAAAATGCCTGTGAGATACATAGGTTTTGTGAAAACAGAATTCATGACTTATGTTTGAGAAAATGTTTAGTCATGAACCTTGTAATTTGCTTTGTCTTGTAAATCATTTGAAAAACGATAAGATCAGATGATATGTATAAATAAGAGAATAATGTATGGTTAAATGAATAACCATGTAAAATGAGTTTGTATAAGATAAGTTGTTTGTAAATCAATGTCTTGTGAAAAGTATGTTATTTGTATAAAATGTTATATGTCTCAAATTGAAATGATTCAAATAACGCTACAATATGTGATACCATACAAACACTTATATATAGGAAGTACCAGCGGCGTATCCACCGTGCTTGTATCATATTACATACGCCTCGTTACTTAAATCACTTACTCAAACCAAACCACCAAAGTAAAATGTTTAACAATTGTAGAAATGTTTATGTATAGTCAAATGTCTATTGTCAAATGTAAATCATGTCAACAGATACAACTGGTTCACACGGTTCAATAGTTACAAACGGTTCATATAATCAAAGGGTTACGACGGTTCACATAGTCAAATGGTTACAACGGTTCAAAATGTAGTATAATGTGTTCATATGCTGGATGAGCATATGCAACAGAAATGCAATGTAAAACAATGTACTAAGTATGCACGTAATGGACATACATAGCATAAGTGTAATGTAGAACAATGTACTAAGTATGCACGTAATGGACATACATAGCATAAGTGTAATGTAAAACAATGTACTAAGTATGCACACAATGGGCGTACATAGCATGAAATGTATTGTAAAGTGATGTACTAAGTATGCACACAATGGGCATACATAGCATAAAATGTATTGAAATCATGTACTATAAATGTACTAATAAACATAGCAAGTATATGATGTGAAAACAGGAAAGCATGAAAGTAACAAGTAGGCACATGTGTTTCACCCCAAAACAGTTTGGAAAACAGTAAAAGAGGGGTCTATGTACTCACATAAACACCTTGAAAACATTTAAAAGAGGGGGTTCTATGTACTCACTTGAGATTGCTTAGTAGTCCTTGAGTAACAACCAAACAATGCTAGAGATCACTGATATCAAACGGCACCTAATATAGGTAACTATGTTAATAAACCGGACCTAGATCGGAGGATTGGATAGAATGAGGGTTTTGTAAACCAAATGAGTGTTGGAACTCATGCGATATGGTTTAACAAAGCCTACATACTAAATGAAACCTAACCTAAGTGTTTACGACCCATTACGACCCGTTTAGGTAGCTTATGCTACTTTAACGCGTCGTTCGCGTGAAACGCCTTCGGACCGCCTAACTAGTCCTATGACAAGTAAAATATGCCTTAACATGTTTAATATTGTTGATAAATCAGTTTAGAGGTCATAGGTTATGTTACATATGTTTAAAATGAATTTTGGCATCAAAGGGGTATTTTGGTAATTTACCTAAGGCATATAAACTACCTGTCATACAACTACTTAAACGAAGCGACCATAAGGTATAACCTCGGAAGGTTATTCCCTATATACTATGGTCACCTAATGTATTTGGTCGGATCCTAATGATCGACCAAATGGGTCGGGTTCGAAAGCATAAGCGATTGATTAGATCGCTTACCCTTACGACCCTAGACAAGCACAAAACTAAAAGTGACGAGCTAAGCATGTTGAAACATGCTTACCTAAGTTAGAAAACAAGTTTGGTATCAAAACAAATGGTTTTGATACCTAAGAGTAGTTTGGTTACAAAATACGCAATAACACGCATTTTGGCCGAAACTACGACTCGTCACTGAGCCAGGATAACGTGGTAATCAGTAGGTATAGTCACTAGGGACTATGACCATCATGATTACACTCACGTTATGAAGTTCAAACGAACTTTGCATTGACCATAAACTGGTCAATGCAGAAAGTCAAACAAAGTTTGACTTTCGGACTCGAAAAGCAATAAAAGAACGAAGGAACACTTACAAAGGGTCC